>CM043715.1:10032819-10411781 GCA_023969325.1 Oryzias curvinotus
ACGGTGAGCTTGCATTACGTAGCGCTGGCGTTCCTGTAGGTGGTCGCAGGCACTGTGAAACACTCCGACAGATCAAAACATCTTTCAGCTGCGGGTCATAAACACACCGCCTCAACTTGAAAGCGGTGGCGCATCAGAACAGAGATGCTTTATGGTCCCTGTCAACACCTGGTTAGGAAAATCAGACAGGAGGACATAAAAGAAAGAGTGAGGCCTGGCGGACCATATGATGCCCATCCACCATGCAGGTTTATCATCCATACACAGCTCCGGAGCTGCCTCCTCCCGCAGACTCTGGCAAAACCTCAGTCGACTGCATACTAAAAGCAGGAGTGCTAAGGTGGAGTTCGGATTGTTTGTGATTTCTGCTCCCACAGTCCATGTTTTTATGCATGCTTTCTGAACATGTGCATGTTTGAAGGATTTGGTTTATTTATGCAAGAATATTCACACCAGTGTCAGCGTGTGTGTGTGTGTCTTGGCATAAAGGACTATTTTGAAAAGCTTTTTGGCACTTCCTTGACAGCTGAGGAAGATGGATTAGTTGAAGAACGTGGACAGTAGGAAATCAGACGTGTTGGTTCAGTGTGCATTTATTTGGTTGTTTACGTGTGTGTGTGTGTGTGTGTTTATGTACAGGCGGGTGGGACCTGCTGACTGACAGACACTTTCGATTTTGGCAAGCAGGGCTGGCATGGCCATATGTGTGCCATGGATTTCATTTTCAAATATGTTTCCATTGCAGCCCTGCGACATTTGATAGGAGACAGGCCGGGCTCTGCTGAACATGGACTTTAACCAAATTCCTCTCATCACCATCAACATTTGCTAAACAAGCAGTACATGAAAAAAAAGACACGCTGTTCAAGAAAATCTGCTTTCAGAAATCCCTACCTACATTGAGACTTTGAGATTTGTCCCTTTTTTTGGTCAAAACTGTTTATCTTTGAAATGTTTCCTTGTTTTGTTAGATTTAAAGAAATAGGTTTTTGTGGATGTACAGGTAGAGAAAAGAAAACAAAGAATCCAGTTGACTGACCTGCCAGTCACGGGTTTCATGTGGCACTGGGATGGCGTTCACTCACAGATCTTTTTCTGGGATTCTTGTGATTCTCTGGAATCAGTGTACTTTTTCAATATCTTTACAGGTGCTTCATCAGTTTGGGACCATAAGTTTTAAATGCTCTGGACATTTGACTTGGCCCCAAATATAAGGAACCTGTTATGACAAAGAGTCATGATAAAGCAAAATTATGTTTAACCCTTTGAAACTGGAGCCGTCGCCGGCGACACCTAAATACCACATGCCCTTTGACCCACTGTAAATCTTTGACCATTTCTTGGATCAGCATGAATCAACTGATTCTGTCACGGCAAACAAGTGAGAAAGACAGAAAGAAATGAGACGCACTGAGGCAGTTAGTTTTTAAAAACACCAAAAGCTGATAAGCTGATATTAGGGGTGTGTATTGGCAAGAGTCTGGCGATACGATACGTATCTCGATATTGTACCGGAACACATTTACTTCCTTTTTTCAAAAAAAAATGACTTAGAAAAAAACTACCTGAAATTCAATACGTCTTCCATTGTAATAAAATGGTCAAATTTAGTTTATTTAATGATCACAATTTTAATAAAGTTCTGTTTACTTTTAATATGGCTTAATGTAGCTTCTCCAGTACTTCAAAAATAGGGGGGGGGGGGGGGGGGGGCACGAATTCTTTCAAGAAACAATAAAGTGTGATGATGAGGCAGCATGCCAGGGTGAAGGAGAGCGCATTAATGTGGCAAAGATGCTTTTTGTACATATCAATCTGCTCTGCAGCCACGCTGTCACAATGTTGATGTTTTTCAGAGCGTTGTACTAGGGCTGGGCGATATGGCCTAAAAATAAAATCTCCGATTTTATTTTTTTTTATTCGATTTACGATTTTTTCCCGATTTTTTTTTTCCCCCCTACTTAGAGAAAGCAATAAGCACAAACGGCAGACAACTTAAAGCAAATGTTGCTTTTATTTAATCAAACACAAGACAAATCTAACCCCCATTTCTGGATGAATTATAAATAAATGAACACACTCTTGGAATCAAAGTTAAGTATATGATTTTTCTTCTTCTCACTCCTTTTTGGACTCGTGTTTATATAATTTTGTCTTGTTGTATATAATTTTTGTCTTGTTTTTGTCTTATTTTGTTATTCTACACTTGTTTTCACTTGTCCAAAATAAAAAGGTTACTTCCTTAAAGTTCCAGCTGTGTTTTCAGTCACACTTTGTAGTCTAGACTAAAATGGGACAAACATTCACCTTAGAGTAGCAGCATTTTCTAAAAAGTTAACAATACAGCTCATATCTGGGGTCTAAGGTTTTAATTCAATTAATAAACCCCGTCTTCTCCACGGAGAAGATGATGAAGCATCAGGAGTCATGGTCAACGCCCCCCCCCGCGGCCGCCTCCTACAAAAACAAAATCCTACGTTGGCCGCGTCGCAAATGAATACACAGGTAATAATTACAACGCAGTATTCTTTATTAACAAATAACAGTAACAACTAACTAACTAACTAATGAACTAACAATACAGGCGTTGTAGAATGAGTATATGTGTGTGTGTCAGGGCGCGTGCATGTGTAAGAGGACTGGGCGCTACTGGCAGCAACGTGGTTCAGAGTTTCGGTTCGGTACCATCCCAAGTAAAAACTAAGCAGTTCATGTCTCATGACAGCGAAACAAGTTCCCTGTAGCTGAGGTCTTCCTGTTGTTGTTTTGTGTGGTGTTGAGCTGCTCAAAGAAGCTCCATGTGCTCTGCTGCCAACTAGTGGTCAGAGGTTGAAGTGGAAAACAAGAGTTAGACGCTGAAGTACACTCATAAATAATTAAATGTCTTGACAGCATCTTGAATTGATGCAAGTATCGCCAAATGAACTATAGCGATATATTGCCGAATCGATTTTTTCTAACACCCCTAGCTGCTGTGGTTGTACTGCTGTTTTTTTATTCTCGGTTCCCACCCACTTACGTTGCATTGTCCCTGAGCAAAATGCTAAACCCTTATTTATGGCTTCTACCATCAGGCTTTTACCGGTAAGTGCCTTGAGGGAGACTGTGCCACAGCCTTCACAAGGATTTAGGTTATAATCTGCTTGAAGATCACGTACAGATTTGACAAAATTCTTCTTTCTGTCTCCAATCAGTTGGATTTCAATGGGTCTCCAGCTCCACACAGTGGAGGGAGGTTTAAGGTTCAACATGTTTCATTGGAGTAGACTATAGTAAAAGATTAGGTATACCACCTTAAGACATCTGACATCTAAGTGAATGTAGATGCAGTTTCTTAACAAAAGTTCTAGAAGATTCTACAACATTCTGTTCATTTTCCAACTGATCAGCTCACATCCATCACTGCCTGTAATGCTTAATGGTCAAAGTCATTGTTTTCAATCAATTGTCCTGTTGTGTGTGTGCAAGTGTGCTCTATGTTGATGTGTGTTAATCTGGCATGGCGCTGCCGAACAGTGTCCTGTAGGCAGCGGCACACTGATTCATTTCATCATAGGCCAGTAAATGAGGGAAGCAGTTAACCCGTGACCTGCATTTGATGAGGTGAGGAGAGTTTGCCATGATTCACCCCATGGCGGGTTTTTCTGGTACAAGGTGATGGAGTTACTGTTATTTTAAGATCTCAACAGCGCAATTTTTCCAAGCAATCTTGGAAGCCCAAAGATGAAAAGGAACTTTTCATCCTCACCACCTGTTTGTACTTTGGGTAATTTAGAGGGTCAGCGGGTTATTGGTGAGGCAAATTAAAAAAGGTCTCTTTTGACCCTTTTTCTCTTCAACTCAGTCCCAGGTTCAACTCTGGCCTGGAAAAGACTTCAGATTGCTCAGCCTTTGGTCTCATAAGTGAAACAAAAGATTTTGTGGCCCAACTTCCTTGAACAGGAAGTAGTGGGAAAAGCCAAGGAATAGATGTGTAAGTGTGTAGTAGATTGGTATTGATGTATATCAAGACTTTTTTGCATTTTTTTAAGAGTTTAAGCGGAAAGAAACAGAACTGCAACTGCATTGATTAAAAGATCGACACACAAACATTCAAGAACGCACTAAAAATGTGGTCTTGAATGCACATTTAGCATATGGTGGTCACACTGGACTGTCGCTATCTGATATTATTCACCGCCACCTGCAGTTGGAAGAGGATTGGTGTGAGATGTGGTGGATCTTGCTTCAGGATTTTTTTCCCCGCAGGTTTACTCTGATAAATAAAAGACTTGGTGTCATAGAATTCTATTCTATTTAATTTCTCCTTCGTGATCACTTTACAGTTGGCACTTGCATTAAAGTAAAGGGACACTAGCTGTACGTCACTGCCACGTCTGTATCCCTGATTGGTCAAAATCTAGTTGAACTTTCAATGGCCCAAAAATAGTCTTAAGAACTTGCATGAATGCATACATTTTGAACACAAAAGCCCGAAACGTGCATTTATGTGAGTTTATGTAGGTTTTTTTATTGGAAATGGCCACTTAAAAGGCCATTGCAGAGGCTGGTGTGAACGTAGCTTCAAATATAAGGTCTAAAGAAATCAGCTTATCTGATAAAGGGCATCTTGGACCTATTGGTGAGCACATATGTGTAAAAATATTATTGCACCTCGATAGTTCACATGAAAGAATAAGCAGCGACGTAAAGATGCGAGAAAAGAAGATGTTAGTAGAAAAAAGGGATGAGGGGGTGTGGTGAGGATAACTGTGTGAAAAAGATGGAAAAGATGAGTTAAAAAGATGGGGGGTTGGGTTCCTGTCATCATGCATGAACTCTTGACCACATTACTCCTTGACTGAATGACTTTCAGCTTTATCCTGTCATGCAGGCCCACACCAGCATTCTCATAGAAGTGATGTCTGTGCAACTTAACACACTTCTTTTGGCCTTTTTTCCCAATTTTTTTTTAAAGTTTTTCCCTCCGTATGACTTCCATAAGCGGAGCTGCATCTAACTATGAACTCTACTGTACTTCAGCACTGTTGTGTATGAGTCCATACAAGCCCTGTGGGGGGCTTACTAAGGTGTCAGCACCAATGCGAAGATATGCTAACCTGACTTTCACCATGCCACTGTAACACATGTCTCACAGGTGGCATTCACGGCGCTCAGTGGAAGCCATACATGTGCAGGAGGTGAAACGCTCACCAGCAAACACCTGAAATGGTTCAGCATAAATGGAGACATAGGAACCATTTAGGTTTAAGCCGTTTGGGCAAGGTCTTCAAGGCTCCTTTAGTTTTTGATTGTGGCTGACTGAACAGTCCGAACTAGCTGAGTAACTTGATGATATATTGGATCAAATGATCGAAAAAGTAAAAAACAAAATAAAGGACAACTAAAAATGACCCAAAAAGCCTCTTTTTGTTCTAAAACGTGCTTGTTTGTTTGGATTGTGATAATTCTGTTAGCTTTATAAGATGGAGATGATTGGTGGTTACGTTCATGCTCCTAGATTGTGGCTTTTGGACTGGCTCATCTCAGCCATATATGTACCATAACCCTAACCAATAAAGGTGTCAGCTCCAATTTGAGACAGGGAGGTATAAGGTAAAGGTTTTTTATCCAATCAAGCGCCTGTCTTTCAACTTCTGAGGATTTTCTTGTCTTTTGTTTTACTTTGAAAAGCCTTAAAGGTCAACAAATTATCAGCATCTTGCATTTCTAAAAATTATTTTTTTTTACATGTACTACATAAATATTTAAAATTTAGCTGTGGCTGTGCGTCACCACAAACTACACATTTGTTTCTGCAGACATTAAAAAGTGTCAAGATTTAAGGTTTCCTACAGATTAAGTTTCATCAACAATTTGTCATATGTGAAGGTTTTGAAATTAGGTGTTTTAGTTGACTAGTAGTAAAATCATTAGACTAGGTTTATTTTCCATTACAATAAAGTGGGCCAAATAGTGAGTTTATTAGCAAAATTTTACTAGCAAAATTTTATTATCAATTTTTTTTGTACTTCTTGAACTGTTAAAAAAAATTCACAATTACACTTTTTCCATTTTATCATAATTATGTCAATAAACACAAACCAACTCAAGTTATTCATAAACATGGGGACGGATGTGAAGAATATTTTGATTGACAGCAGATACAGTAGGATTTCTGCCGCGGCACTATCGCTCATCCTCATCTATCAAAGGAGACGCTGGCGTCTTAATCAGGCCACGGAGCGGCAAGCTCCTTACACCTGGGATTGGCTATGGATGAAGCCATTTTGAGAAATGGTGGTTGGCGATTTTACAGAGGAGCTGTGGATCCAACAATTCTGCACGACACCCTCAACTTTGAATTAGCTGTGTGATGCTGTGGGACCTCCTGTGGCATCCACTGTGCAGTGCCCAAGGCAGCCAGTTCCTACCAAGAAGTGCATCGCCAACCGGTTCTTGGTCACGTGACTCATTTAATTAAAAAAAAGTTTTTCCATTCCAGTTTTGCAAAATATCTCAATTTGGATACACCTCAAAAAACCCTTTTGTCAACAAATGCGAGTTTTTTTTTTTTTTTAATTGTTGTGTTTTCATTAGGCGAATATATGATCGCAAATCCAAATGATGCAATTTCATAGTCAATAGAAACAGCTCGTATGAGATATTGATTGAGAAGAAAAATACAACTCTGTAATAAAATATAAGTGTTATTTCCACTTTTGTGTTGAGATCTTTTTTTTTTTCAGTGATGAACAAACTAAAAATTGCAGTTTTTTAATTTTATTTGTTTGTTTATAGCAGAGCTTATAGCAACAAGAATTTAATTCAGAACTAGTTTTGGTTGCGTTTTTACATCAGTACCCTTTGTATCTTTGTAAGGTAAGGCAGATGGTGGAGGAGAAGTGCAGAAAAGGTTTCTTAGTTATGTTTTTCATTTGACTTTTTCCTTTAAATATCCCTTTATTTCAGGTCCATTGCTGTCTGTAGTCCTTGCATACTTCTGTTCCGTTCCTGTCTTATATGTGGATAAAACACAGCTCCTGTTCAAAGAGATGCAGTCCATAAACGCTCCTTAGGAGTCCCAGAAATATTGACCTTCATTGAATTTTTCCTCCTTCCTTCACAATTTTGGCATAAAAAATTCTGCCACCAACTGAATCACTTAAAATAAAAATCCACATCTTTGTATTCATGTGATTCGAGTACATTTTGACAGTTTTTAGCAAAAAAAAATTCCAAAACTTTACTTTTTTTTCAGAGTAAGACTGAATAAGACTGTTTAAGTCTTATTTTTCTGAGTTCTTCTTCATCCTAAAGCGAGAATTACTCAAGACTTTGCGCAACTTAATGAAATGAATTGAGCTGAAGGCCGTTATACTAGCAGTGTGTGTGCCGGCTGAGGTTATGGTGAAATGAGCCATTTTAATAAGTGAGTCGCTGTAGTTTGGTCAGTGTGTTTGTGTGAGAAAGTGTCCTGAGGCTCACTTACATCAGTAGCCACACATGCATTCACGTCTTTAAGGAACACTGCGGCGGCTGCATTTGGGCTTTGATTACTGCGTTACTGGCACACTGCGAGGCGACTGCCAAACTTGTTAAAATATGACTTTAAAATAATGAACATTTACAAAACCTAAAATATGAAGATTTATGGATGTCCCACAGTAAGCGATTTTCCAGTTTTCTCAGAATCTACGTTCTTCCAAATCATATTGCCAACCATAAAAGAAACAACAAAGGAAACGTTCTCTGATTATTTTTAAATTAGGCTGAAACCACAGAAGGAAGCTGTTATCATTATGATACAAACCAGAAAACTATTTTAACAGTGGAAAAGTGACAAACTTTCAAACCTAAAGTCTCCAAATATCTAATAGTTTGGCTTCCAGTCTTTAAAGTAGTGAAATAAGGCCTGGAGAAAATGACACCTGGATTTAATTTATGATCTAGGAAATGTTGCTGCTTTTGCTCTCATGAAATATTAAAATAAATCTTCTATGATTTTCTTTTAGTCATAAATTGGAATCAGAATTTTTGGTTTTCACAACTTTTCACATCATTGAGCCGACTGTGGATTAACCAACCAAACCTTTTTCATTTCAAATATTGCCTTTTTGTGGTGATTCAAACTGGAACCTGGTTGCTGAAGACCGTGTCACACAGCCACGTATGAAACTTCGGTCTTATGTGATCCATGCGTGAAATACGGAATTAAGAAGCGGTTCTTGAGTTTGTTAATGTTTCTCGATGTGTGAAGATCGCCATCGAGGGTTTCATCTTTGCCTGAATTCAGAGCTGTTCAAAGTTTTTGCTTGGTTGAGAATTATGCAGTTTACGTGTATTTTATGTAGTTTGTATGTAATCATTACGTAGATCTTAGGCAAATCTGTGTGCTTTTTTGCGAGATGTTCATGACCGTTCCACGTTTGTCTAATGGACTTGTGCCAGATGTCCCGATGTTGTAAAACTTTTACTTATACGGTGCACAAATCATGTTAAAATTACGTTATTGACGAACGCATCACAAATGAATTGCATATAAACTGCGCAATAATCACGCATGCTTCATGTGCCACATGGATTTACATGTTCTTTGCCCGGTTTATTTTAACCTTTTCCCGTGTTTAACGTGGTTCTTTTCTGAAACATCTGTGAAAAATTTACCTAAAGAACCACAACTTTTCCTGGCTTTTTTTTTTTACATAGTTACATATTCATCCAAGCAATACGCACAAGGTGTGTGTAATGGCTGTGTGACTAACCTTTATTTATGTAAAGCCCTGGTAGTTTGTTACCAACACAAGTCACTTCCTGTTTATTTCACTCTAACGATGCAGCATTCTTTATAAATGAACTTTACTCATAAATGACATACATAAAGTCTGCTAACAGAATCGTTTTTCTACTTTGTAACCCTAATGCGTTTTTTATGAGGACTCCACAACAATTTTTTCTCAATCAACATTTTCTTTTTTACTCTAAATTGTTCATAAATTGAGACACTGAGGTTTTCTTAGACCACAATCAATCCTTGGTATTGGCTGTAGATGAGAACTGGACTGAGTGAGTGTGACCTCACCCAAAGGAAATGGCTTTCTTCCAGCTCCAATCAAAAAAAGTCAATACAGTGGCAGTTTTTTTCATGCAATTGATGTTGGAGATGTGCTATCCTATGGGGTCCAGATGACCCGATCCTTACATTGACGTGTTCTTCCTACCATGACAAAGGTGGATAAAGGTGGAGAGGATTTCATGTAATCCATGGACACCAGTGAAGATCACAAATTATTGAAGAAAAAAGTTCAGCGCACTGTCTAGTGGGTCTAGATGACCCCAAAGTGCCTAGGATAGCACAAGGTTTACATGATGTCAGTAAGCAGGAATTGGTCAGAGTTGGTCTGAGTCATTGTTTCTATGGCAACCACTCCTGCCAATCAGGAGTGAGCTTGTTGCAATCTACACCCCTGCTACTTTTTTTTTGTTGCTAACTTTTGCTGTCTAACAGCGAAGCAGACAGCACACCCCTACTACTTGAAAGAGTGCTGTCGATCTGTCAATCCAAGGTTGGACGTGGGGGTCAGCAGGAACCACCTACTTATATTGAGACATGAGAAAAAATCAAAACACAAAGAAAAGCAGTGTCAATAACACAATTTAGAATCCCAGAAATGAGATCAAGACAAAGGAATTAGACACAAATCACAGAGGTAGAGAGGGGAAATTACTCTTCTCGCTTTTTCACAGCATCCTCAAACCTGTCTAGTCTAAAAGCACCATTATACCACAAAGTCGGAAAAAAAAATACCTAAGGCATGCTGTTGTCACGCCTTAGCAAGAACCCAAAAGGTGGACATCAGAAACCACAACAAGACTGCACCTGTCCCACGATGACCAAATGGGTTAAAGCCCTGTTGGGTCTCTCACAAAGATCCAAAATGAGCACCTTTTTAAAATATTTTTCTTTTGGTCAATTTATAACCTGAACAATTTGTAATGAAGAAAAAAAAACCCACAAAAAAACAATAGCCTCAGCAAGAACATGTAATAAAAAGGTAGCAGAGCAAGCATGGTTATTCTGACAAATATATCATAATTTCCGCACTATGAGTCGCTCTGGAGTATAAGTTCCAGCAGCCCTAACAAATGCATAACAAGGAAGAAAAAAAAACATTTAAAAGTCACACTTTTGAGAGAAAGTTCTTTATTTAAAATACAGGAACAATAAGGGACATTTCATTCTGGAAGGCAAATCATAACAGAATAGAAAACAATAATAGACTGAATATATATATATACACTTCACTACCATAACACATTCATGCTTATCTAGCTTTGTGAAACATAGAAGGAATCTAGTTTATTCACACATCATATGAGCAATTATTCTGATAACCATATCATAAAGAACATGCCAACATGTTAATTAAACTTTTCCGGATCTCTTTAAATTACTAAATCAACCGAAGTCTTCACCGTCTATGTTAGTTTGGAACAACTCCACCAAGGCTGACATAAAACTGAGCAGCGCTTCTTCTTCTTCTTCTTGTGTTGCTGTCAGTAGTAAGTACTTCTACACACCTACAGTGCCTCTAGTGGTTGTTGCTATTTATATATAAAATGAGTATAGGTTGCACCTCTGGCCAAACGATGCAAAAAAACACAGCCTATACTAATAGCCGCGTTTACATGGGCAAAAGCAATCGGAAAGAATGCCTGATCGGAAAGAAAATGTGTCATGTAAACGCGCCGTTCGGAATAGTCTGCCCCGGTCAGACTCGTTCGGATCAAACTTTCTTTCCGATCGAGATAGGTGGGTTATACCGATCGTTTATCTGATCGTGGTACATGTAAACGGTCATTCCGATCGTGTGTCACTTCTGCTCTGGTTTACGTCATTCATAGACGGTGTTTCGCTGAGAGAAAGCTTTGGAGCTCATACGGGACCGACCAGGAGGCCCCGCATAAAGCGCCGCTCCTCTCTCGCCCTGCTGGCTCTCCCCTCTCTTTCACCCTCACGAGGGAGATGCGGGGGGGATGCGTGCCCACTGAGGTCTGGACCCGAGCTCTGCGTTCGGGCTCCAGTGCCAGTGGACCGAGTGAACCTCTCTGAGCAGGGCAGCGGGATTTATTAATGTGTTTTTAAGGGGAGGGTGCTTTGTTACGTGTGCGTTTTGTTATTTCGTTATGTGTGAGAATTCGAACTGAGAGCGGACCCGCCTCTCTGGGTTAGCGGCTGCAGGACTCAGGAGAACCGAGCAGAGCTCGAGCCGCCAGCACACACACAGCGGAGCGGCTTGGAGCAGTGTGTGAGCTTTTCAGAGTAGAAATGTCGCTCAGTCCTTAGAAACTGTTCAAAAAAAATCACATGGAATTGTGTTTCCAGTTGAGCCCCGACAAAATAAAGGCTGAGGTTATTCCCACACATTTACGTGTTAAGCTGCAGATTGCAGCGTTTCCCGCATGGTCCTGGATTTTGTGTCCATCAAAAGGCTAATGTTGTTAACCCGTGTTGTTAGCCTTTCCTAACACTGGGTTCTCCGTTTTTCCTCAAAAAAGCAGTGACCACACGGATTAAATATAAAATGATGAGCGAACAGGCGCTTCATAATATTCATAACATTAATAAAAGCCCGTTTGGAAGATCGCCTCGTTTATTACTGAGCTGCTGCGTAAATATATGTGACAGCAAGCGAAGGTTTGTTTACAACGGGACCTACTTCCTCATCCGGGTGTTTTAACACTACTGCGCATGCCCAAATGATTCATTCCGACCAAAAGTGTGACCCATGGGAACGCTTGTTCTAATCGGAAGAGGGTTTTCTGGGCCCATGTGCACGGGTGAATTTTAACCCGACCATTGATCCGATCAAGATATTTTGCCCATGTAACCGCGGCTTATGACTGAGTAACAGCTGTTTATTTCTCAATAGAAGTCTCTGGGATTTTAGCTTCTTAGAACCAGCAGGTATTTCCTGTTTGGAACATTAGGGGGGAGGGGTCACCAAGGGGCCTCATAGCCCGTGTTTTGCATACAATGCTTAACATGCACTCTTTCTGTGAGTGTGTTGGCTGCAGGACTGAGCTCAGACGGGGTTGTACACTAACAGGCACAAAGACAGTCCCTTTCAGTAATGTCTTTGTGAACAGAGTGAATGTGAACAGGAAGTGTCCCCTACTGAAGATCCTCCGTGTGCATCTTTGTGTGGGCAGTGTCTCTTGTATCGTTTCAGTTTAACTCCATAGTAGGACATTCCCACTACATGCATGTGTGCAGTCTGTACTATATAATCCCAATGAAGGTCATTCACCTATTTATAAAACGCATGCATACCCTCCCCTCCTCTTTTCATCCTTTCATCTTCAAATTATTCTTTCTCCACATTCCTCTCTCCTCCTCCTCCTCCCTCCTTCTATCTCTTTCCATCTGCATTGTGTGCATTGTTCTATTCCTCCTCTCCTTTATTTCTTCCTGGTCTTCCTCACGGGGCTGACCACGTCGCACCCGTTTGTTTGAATCTGCACCCCACTGCAGCACAAGCAGGGCTCCAGACTAACATTTTTCACCAGGAGCACTGTGGCCCCTAACTGAAAATTTTAGGGGCACAACCAGAAAATTTAGGGGCGCATACCGTAAATAAACATGCTAACCAAATCTACTAATTTCCACGGTATTACTAATAAATACTTTAATAATAGATGCAGAAATTACAATGTGCTGTTTCCCATTCAGTGTCACATTTTATTCTGCACTTTTGAAGATGCAACAACAGGTAAACTGACAGAACCATCACTGTCATGACAGTACAAATAGTAAACAAAACGGATGGAAATTTATCTTGGTGACACCAAATAGGTGCAGCCAAGATGCATAATCACCCAGGTGAACTCAACGCTGCGCAGATCACCTGGTGTGTGAAATTAATTTTTGTTTTTGCTCCAACAACACCTGTCAATCATCACAAAAATATCACGAAAAAGGGGTGGGAGCAAGGCCCCAACCTGAGCGAACGCAGCTGGAAATTTAGTACTGAACTGACTGAAAGCTGCCCTGAGGACTACAAAACAATGCATTATGGGACATGTGTCCTGATGGTTTTTGTAGTTGATTGATCAATTAAAATAATTTAAAATACCTATTGATTAAAAAAGGCTACATACATTACAAAACATTAAAATAATCATAAAATATATAATAACACAGATCACATCAAGGGGGAGAGGAATATTAAAACTAAATTGAATGTTAAGGACAACTCCAACTTCCTGTTGTCCTTCAGTCTCGCTGCAGATTCGCTTCATCTCACAGCCCCCCCCCCCCCCCCCCCCCCCCCCCCACCCGGGCCTGGTCTCCACCAACGATCCAGGCGAGGTGCCGGTTCATCTCAAGCACGTCTATCGTTGCATTTTCCCCACGTATTTTCAGTGTGTCTAAAACTAATGTTTTTGCTGGAGTGTGTTTAATGTCCAAGCTCCCTTAGCTGTCACGCATGTAGGTGTGGGACATTTATTCTCCTCAGCTGACCCGACTCCCGCGGGAGGGGTGTGCTGCCGTAATAGCAGTGCATAAACCGTTGATGCGCCGCCGTAACCGTAACCAAAACTTAACCTTCCTCCGGTTCTGTGTGACCCAGAGAAAAGTTCAGCACGGACTGCATATATTTAGAAAATTACGAGCGAATAAATATGTTCTAAAAAGGAAAGTAAGGAACTCCTTAATGTGGTCCGGGGAGGGAGGGGGCTGTCAGGTGTCCTGCTTTCAAGCCCTGTCATTGTCCCGCCCCCAAGAGTCATATACCCCACTGTGATTGGTTGGTCATCTCCGTGCACCACAATGAAAAAGTGTCATTCATACAAACTGACGGGCTGCAGTAACATTAAACCTTCATATTAAGGCGGAGGCCGCAAATAGCCCGCGGGCCGCGAGTTTGAGACCCCTGCTGTAGTTCTGTCACTGGTACACTAGCCTCAGGTCGGAAGAATGAATCAATAGTTCACTTACTCATAGCTCAGACGCATATATCAGGTTGTGATGATATTTGTCTCCGTTTCCTTCCCACAGATGTTTACGCGCGCTCGATTGTCTCGAGGCCCCTCCCCCTCCACGCATTTTAGCCACTTACAGTGGCTTACCCTATTTTTCTCACACGCAGTGGCCGCCTCACAGACGGGCAACACGCGAGTGTGTGCTCGCGTTTCACGAGTATGTGCGCGAGTGTGTGTCTGCCTGCGTGCGTGTGCGCTCGCGTCTATTTGATTGATCATTGACGTGCCCCTTTCACGTTTAATTAATGTATAAAAAAATACGTAGGGTGGGGGAGGCAAATTTACTGGTCGCGCATGTGCGACTGGATGTAAAATTCAGTCGCACACTCTCAAATTTTGGTCGCAAAATGCGACCATTTGGTCGCAGTCTGGAGCCCTGACAAGGCATAAATCACGCCATCGCTGAGGTCACCTCAGATGAAGCCTGCTTACCCGGTCGGGCCTCTTTGGCCTGGGAGCACTTTTAGTTTTATTTTTTAAGCATTTGTGTGTTTTAGCAATGCGGACGCCACGCTCAGCTCAACGTGTCACAAGGTGCCGTGAGGCTCGGACCAGCTCAGCCGCAGTTTGTCATCGTAGCAATCTTCTAACTCTGTCAGTCTTATGTTCGGCTGGTCCACTTAACCCCCCCAACCTCCCAGTAAGTGACACTGAGTGTTTAATCGGCCCCAGAGGACGCCCACACTTTAAATAAAAAAGAGAAACACTGCGTCTCCAGTGCAAGGAAATTAATTTTGTGGTCATGTGCTTGCAGCTGGCCCTCTTAAGCTCCACATTTGTCCCTCGGTGGTGCTCACTATTGTGTCGGGCCACTTTCAGCATCCGCGGTGGGTGACTTGCTCGCCACATTTCATGAATAATCTCTTTAAAAAGGGCCGATTTTATTGAATTAAACAACCCACCTCGTCCCTGAAACTGTGTCGTTTTTTTATCAGAGCGGGCAGTCAACCAATCTGCCGTTCCCCGTAAATGATGTTTGGGGAGTTTGAAAATGGGCTTTCATAAAGCCTCCCACGTAATGTGCTCTAATTCAAGTCATCCAATTAACCTATTCAAACGTGCCATTTAATACTAATTTATATTTAGAATGGAGGATTTATAAATGCCGTGTTATACAATCGTTCTTTTGCATGTATTTTGTACCCTTCTATAGTTATTTTAACCCTTGTGCTATCTTGTGGGGTCCAGATGACCCCACCCTTACATTGACGTGTTCTCCCTACCATGATAAAGGTGGATAAAGGTGGAGAGGATTTCATGTAATCCATGGACACCAGTGAAGATCACAAATCATTGAAGAAAAAAGGTTCAGCGCACTGTTTAGTGGGGTCTAGATGACCCAACTCCCAATGTTAACGTGACTGCACGTCATGGGTCATCTGGACCCCACAAGATAGCACAAGGGTTGATATAAATAAGGCTGGTTAGATCTGCTTTCTGTGTGCTTCCTCCCCCCCGTCTTTCTGTCTCTCCACTGAGACTTGACACCAGGATCATGTCGCTGATTAGTGTCTGCGGCCGGCGGCGCCACGCGTAATGTCAGCAGCCTCATACCTTCATCCTGTGTTCCATGTCAGCAGCTGTAACGCAAACACGTGTTGTCGGGAACGTAGCAGAACTTAAAGCCTATCGAGCGCTTTCTGGAGAGCGTCGTTTGCGGTTGCAGCGCTGCAGGGGAGAGATAAAACGGTTGTTCTTTTCAGACATGCGACGATCTGTAGAACGGCAGCGACGTCCCACTAATGTGAGAAGAAATGACTGCATGGAAAAAAGGAATCATGAGACAGAAAAAAAGAAGGGATTGAAGTAAAGAGAGGAAAATAAAGAGAACAAAGAGATAATTCCTTGTAAGATTTTCGATTTTTAACATTAATGTGTTGTTTGTTTGGTTCTATTTGTATTTAAACATATTAAAAATTAAGAAAAAAATTGTTGGATTGATTTTTCTTTATTACCTAAAAAAATTGTATTAACTGATTTTAGTCTATACTATATTGCTCTATATTTCTATATTATAGAGCTTGTGGCCCGCTCAGCATATTGTCAATGCAACAAATACAATCTTTTTTACAACAATGTTATAAATCTGCGCTTGATTCACTATTTGAATAACAAAAAAACAAACAAATGCAATTTTAATCTGAATTTTCTTCATATTTGTCCTCCATCATCAGAAAAATGCCATGAAATGATGTTAAAAACACAGAGTGGGTCTTTGTGAAGCAGGAGTATTAGAACATCTGTGGATTATTATATTTTACTATAGTTCTCTCTGAGAACTTCAAGGGAGCCGGTAAAACTTTTAATGTTTGGTTTCTGATGACACAGAATTCCGGAAAGGAATTCTATTCCTGGAATTATTCTCTTTAGAAATTTGTGTTCAGTGGCGTTAAAAAAACCCAAACATGTTAGCACGCTGGTGCTGCCAGGTGCGACCGTCATTGGGCCTCTCTGTCTGTGGGCTACAAGAAGGATTTCCTTTTTCTGTCCCGGCGGTCACATGGACTAGTCTGGGCCAAGATAAAAGCGTGTGTGTTTGCATGAATGTGTGTTTGAGGTCTCAGGAAATGGCGGTCTGCTCTACATGTTTCACTCTCGCTGATTTAATTGAGCCTGGGAGATAATAAACTTAGTGTGGCTACCATTTCCTGAAAATACCCTGTAGAGTTGACACTGACCCACACCCACACTCACACTCACACACCCACACTCACACACCCACACTCACACACACACACACACACACACACACACACACACACACACACACACACACACATTTTCACTATAGAACTACATCTTAAAGATGAGTGGAACAAGTACAGTTTATTTGTCTAAAACATCTGCCAGTTCTGTTTGAATCTAGGCAATACTTGATAAAATACATATTCAAGTTTTATTTTATTTTTATCTGTATTTCTTTTCATTTCCACAACAACATAAGCAAAAAAATCTCGTGCATTTTTTTTTACTAAGGAATTGAAAGGGAAAACAAAGAAGTAATTTGTTTTTCCACTCCTTTTACATTATTTGAACAAGAGAAGTAAAGTTAAAGTAAAAAAGGAATATGTATATATACAAAAAAGATAAAAGGTTTGTTTGGTGTTTACATCCCAGTATTTTATCAGAATGAC
Source organism: Oryzias curvinotus (assembly GCA_023969325.1). NCBI lineage: Eukaryota > Metazoa > Chordata > Actinopteri > Beloniformes > Adrianichthyidae > Oryzias > Oryzias curvinotus. The sequence continues at coordinate 10,049,979 of CM043715.1, forward strand.
CACAACAGTGGCAGTTTTACATTATTGCTTGACTTGGGAAAACTGGGTGAAAAAAGTGTCGTTTAAGCTTTTTGAAACGTGTTTATTGTTTGTTCAGCTCCTTCACATGAATGGCTAATGTGTAACCTTTTGTGGTTCATGATGCTGCTATGTTTAACCAATAACAGCTACTGTGTCAAAAAGAAAGGTGGCAAATCTGATTTAATAGAACTGAATCACTCCCATCGGTAAATGGTGTATATTGTTATAGTGTGTTTCTACCTTCCTTGAAAACCCAAAGCGCTTTACACTTAAAGTCCAATTCACCCATTCACACACTGACCGCGGCGCCGCTGTCTTATGCCATGTTCACACTTAAGATTGGCTGCTGCATGCTTTGTCCAAGACTGTGTTCATAAACTAGACACTCCTGCTGCGTATGGGAGGAGCTACTGTCCAAAGTCTTTAGCCCCATCACTACATGGAAGCATTACTGTATATCTTGTTTACAATGCATGGGAGACACGGATGATGATGAGTTCAGCTGCGTCTGAATGACGGCGTTTGGTTGATGACTTGCTGTCCCGCAGCAGTCCGAGGAGAGACACATAAGATTAGGAATACAATTGCAAGATCTTTTTTATTAATGTTTTCAGAGAAAAAGAAAAAAAAAAAAGTAAAGGAGGGGTACAGTCAGCTTCCTCTCCATGTTGGTTTCGGACTCCACCCACTGATTATATCATGAACACGTCACAGGCCAAAGCTGAGTCCCTGATTGGTTGACATTGTCATCATCAAAATTCAGATATTTGAACTCCGGACGCGCCGCAACGCCCGAAATGCGCTGCTGCCAGACCACCGGGCCGCAGCCAGAGTTCATAATGCGTTCTCTGATTGCATCTGTACATTGACCTAACATTGAAACTAGAAGCCTCTGACGCACAAATCTTGTTGGGTGTGAACGTAGCTTAGCTGGCGCCAGCCTGTAACCACCAAGAGCAAAATGTGGGGTTCAGTGTCTTACCAAAGGACACTTTGACACATGGGCGGGCAAAGCAGCAACCGAACTTGCAATCTTCCAATTAGCGGTCGACCGCTCTACCTGTGCACAGTGGCCCATAGCTTCAACCTTTTCTGTAAAACTGCAGCATTTTTAGACTTTTGGATACACAAAAGTCTAACCTAAAGCTGCCTTCATCACTCTTATAATAGTCAGCATCACTAATTACTTTTGTTACATTTTATCTTAAGAATCATTAAGCAGGAAGATGGATTACAGTGAGAATATTGAAGATCCGCTGTGGATAAATAACGATTCTGAACTGATTAAAGGGTAAAAAAAAAAAAAAAAAAAAAGTCAGTGCTGTATTTTTTTCTGTAAAGGAAAGAGAACAGGATAAGATTGTAGGGTAGATGTAAAAATGAGTGGAAGACGTAGTGAAAGATCAGCCAGAGAGAAGAAGAAAGGTGTGAAAGAAGGGATGAAAGGAAAGGCAGAGTCCCCCAGCTGAGATCTCATTTCCAGCCGCCTGATAATGCTGCTCTTCTTCTGCCCCTAATCTCTGCAAGGAGGAAATGAAAAACACACAGACGTGCTGACACAGACAGTGAAACAGTCTGTTCACTAACGCACAAAAGCATAGCAAACATAGAAGAATTACATGCAGGAGAAGGTTCAACAAACAACCTGATCACCCACAAAAAAGTACAAAATGCATGCAGGCGAATTAGTCTGCAAGGACGAGTGACAGCTTTTCACTCAAACAATGAGCTCCTGCTGGAAGCTTATCAACTTTGTTAAAGTCACACTCCGATCATCTTTTGATCCATTTTCAAAGTGTTCCCAATGGTGTTTTAATAATGATTATGCTGTGTTTTTAGTAAAAAAACAAAATGCTGTCATTTTCTAGGACATAGTTTTTGCAGAGCGGCAAGAGTTCATTAGAAATTCAACTCCAGGTTGTCAGCGGGACTATTGGTGGTGGAAAATTCTTAATTTTAAGACCAGTTTTCTTGATATATGTCCTCCATCATTAGAAATATGCCACAAAAGCATGCTAAAAACACAAATTTCATGGCAGTGATGTCTCACCAGATCCCACCGATAATCCGCTTTTTCTAAATTGCGGACAGAAGACAGACAGCTGGAGGGACTGACAAGGAGATGGCAGAGTGAGAAGATCCTCAACAGGTGTGAGGAAAGTGTGAGGCTGACATCCCCATTTTGTTCTTTCAGTTTCTGTCTCCAAACTTTCCCTTAGTTGACAACTTCATTTGTTCATTTAAGCCACAGCAAATATTTTCATGCAAGAGAACAAACCAAATATAAAAGACAACAACAAATCTGGGATATTATAGATCTAGTCTTACAGCATCATGTCTCCTTTATCGAAGCTCTTTAATTTTGTCATCCTCTGACACACACTTTGCTTTGGAGGCTCGCCATCACGGGAAGGGTGATCCATCATCTTTGAAAATGGAACTTTGCGGGGCAACTGTGTAGAGAGGATGCTCTCAGAAAAGCCAATCTGACTGATGAGTGTGACTGATGTGCAGACACTGATGCTGATGAGGCGGCGGAGAGCTGGATGTGACCTGCATGCTCCAGTGGAGCCAATCAGAGAAGCCTCACAGCTCCATCTACTGTCCTGAAAACTTTCCTGCTATTTCTGTTTTTTTTTTTTTTCCTGCTATTTTTGTCTCCTTATTTTGAACCCCTTAAATAAACACCATTTCATATAGCAGTAAAAACATGACTGGCAGTGTGCTTATGAGCAACAGGAGGCCGGGGCACGCATGCATTATGACCGCAGATTACTTGATAAACCCATGAGGAACTCCAGAGCATCCCTGTCAGTTGGTGCAGCGTTCTGAACTGCAGCGATTGGATGGATTCGTGTTTTCCTTTGCCAGCTTGGGACTGTTCACCGCACGTTAAAGCTCAAAACCGTATCCTGCTGCTGTTCAGCATCACCGCCTCTATAGTCGTCAGATTCCCTCTAATATGAATTGTGGACCCACTTATCTCCTCTCTTGAGGATTGGCTGACTGCACTTTGAGGGGAGGTTTGCATTTTCTTCTGTAGGAAATCACTGCCAAAGTAGTAATTACAGATATATTTAATGTGTTTGCATTGAAGCTCCTTTGAGAAAATCTTTAAAAAAAAAAAAACCACTGGACTGTCTGATGATAGTATAATAAAAACATCAGTGCACATATCCTGAAATGCCTGTTGTGTGTTGACGTTGCAGCCTAGTTACAGCGATTTGCAGAGCTGGAGTCCTGTTTACCGTCACGCCGGTGGAGCTGTGGTGCAGCGGGGCTCCGTTTTTGTTCCCCCTGGCAGATCGTGGAGGTCTCTGCAGATTTTAAACCCCCTGTGTGACTTTAGCACATCAAGTTTCCTTTCAAACTAACCTATATTCACAAACTCAAACAATCATGGGTGACTAAATCATGGAAAACAATTAAAAATAACATGAAGTCACAAATTAGTCTCACACAGCCACTAAGTACATATAAAAAGTGGTCACACATGAAAAAGTGAGGAAAGGTTGTGGTTCTTTGCGTGAATTTTCACTAATGTATCATGAATGAACCACGTTTAACCGTGGAAGAAGTTCAAATAAACCACGCTAAGAACACTAGAACGTAGAACCGTACGTGATTATTGCTCTGTTTATAGGCAATTCATTAGTAATCCAATTACATAATTTATACGCGATATTAAAGTCATGTATCGGTGGTACATGCGTGAAAAGTCTGTTAGACATGCGTGGAACCGCCATGGAAAGCCACAAATTTGCGTATGCAACTTGCAAAAATCAGTACGATTTTTCGTAAGATTTATGTAACAATTGCAGATAAATTAAGTGAAATATGCATAGACTGCATAATTCTCAGCCGACCAAAAATATACAGCTCAAAACCGAATTCACATAACGATCCATAGGTCGAAACCATCGACGGACATCTCTGTTTATCAACAAATGACAAACACGTATGAATTACATTTATCAAGCATGCATTGCGAAAAATGAAATTTCATATGTGGAAAATGTTCAAAATGTATGTAGCTGTTGTCTGACACGGCCTTAATGACTAGAATATGGCATGTGGGCACCGTACGACAATGTCACCCGTCTGTCGTACGTGCTTACAGCAGGGATGGGCAAACTACGGCCCGGGGGCCATATGGGGCCCGTCAAGCTATTTAATCTGGCTCGCCAAAGTGGAAGAAATGATATTGATAATCATTATTAATGTTTTATTTTCCCTGTAAGTTTGGTTTCTACCCATAGATGGTGCACTACAAATAAACTGACCTTTGTCTGGGTGCAGAAAGACATTCTGCATTCACGTGGTGTTGGAAGATTTGTTGTTTTTTTATGGTCATGTGCGTTTTCCGAATTGGAAAATCATGTTTTGTGATCATTCTAACACCACATGAATGCACAATTTCTCTAAGTTTGCATTTTTTTTTTCCTGAAGGACATAGACCTATTGATGCAATTGACAATAATATGAGAAAAGACCAAACCATTTTTGAATAAAAACTCCAAAATGTTCTGCTTTCATATATATCAGTTGATATATATAACAGTTTTCAGTCAAAATTAAATCATGTCTTCATCTGGATTCTGTCTTGTCTTTTTCTTATGAGGTGGATTATTAAAAGACAGACCTCTGGTTCGGCCCTGGTTACAAATTTTAGAACCCTTTGTGGCTCAACAGTCAAAAAGTTTGCCCACCCCTGGCTTACAGTTTACATAATCCTTACAAATACTTCACAAAACACTTACCTAATGCACAACGATGGTACGCTCCATTTTCATGATGTCTGAGCCTCAAAAGAACTGCCAGACACACCTCTGTTCCCCCTGTACAGATGATTGAGAGTAGGACTTTCATATTTGGGTTTGAAAGGACTAAATAATGAAACTGTGGTTGACTATTTGCAAACATCTCGTTTTTATTGAAACTAGTCGTATTTTAGATCAAGGTTGGATCCTTTGAAACGCTGAGAGTGAAGCTGTGTTATTCCAGGGAGGCTGTGATGAAAAGTTGCTTCTTGTCCGTCCTAAAAGGTGTAGTTTCAGCGACTTGGCATCTTAGGATTTTAAGACACCAGAAAAAGTTCTTTAATGTCTCAGATGACCTGAAAAGCCCTCAGAGGCACTAAAAGAGCTGCAAAGGATGTTAAGGAAGATAGAAAGCAGGCGGAGCCAACAGCCTTCTCTGGAATGAAGTCGATGTGGCACAAACTGCTGTTAAGATTTACACTGCAGAATAAAGTATTTTTTATTTTTTTTCCCAAGTTTATCTCCCAATCATGAAATTTGCACCAAAGATTTTTTTTTCCCTATGTCCTCATTTGCTGTTTTATCCAAGCACTTTGCATGGAGCTTTGGTTCAACATTTCGTCCAAAGAAGCCCTCGGCAGCTCTCAGGGAAAATCAAAACAATCAGTAAAAAATGTCAAATGAAACCAACAGAAGTTCCAGTTTCCCTCATTTGTCTTTGGGGTGAGTGTGAAGTGGTTCTCCGTGTGTTCCTGAGGTAAAAATGTAATGCTTCAGGATTATCCCGGCCTTGTGAAGCCCGCTGTAGCTTCATCCTGGAAAGCATTAACAGTCTGAGGCAATTACTTCTCAATAGTTACCTTCTGCCAAGAGTGTGGGTGTGCAGGAACATGTCTGTGTGTACGTGACAGGGAAAGTAACAATCAGCACAATGTGGCTGTTTGTTTTGTCGTACATTAGCATGGAGTGTGTGTGTGTGTGTGTGTGTGTGTGTGGAGGGAAGCATTTGTGCACCATGATGACAACATGTGCTGATTGTGCTCTCCTGGGTCTTGTCCTTCCAGTGCTCTACCTCGGGTTATTTCTTTAGCCCACGCCTAACTTTTCCCCCCATCTTTACTTTAAATTGCTGCTCTTCCTTTTTTATTTTTTATTTTTTTCCAAAGACCACTCCAAAGAAAAGTGTGTTTTTAATATGTTCTTGTGGTGTTTTTCTGAAGATGGAGGACAAATATAAGAGATACACATTGTGTCTCTGATTATGTCTTTATTCAAATTGTGGTGAATCAGGAGCAGTCAAAGAAAACGCCGTTTGAAAGAGATCATGTATGTGACACGCTGGGGGGGCCACCAGCTCCCTGCTCTGATCCATTCAGTTGACTAGATGCACACACTGTTGTAATGTCAGGTTAGCTAGTGGAAGAGGTTGGAAACACATGGGTGATGGAAAGTGCGGGCAGGCTTACCCCATACCAACTGTTCTGCCCACAACTCAGAGATGACCTTCGAATGAACTCCTGCTGCTCTGCAGAAACAGAAAATGACTTTGGCTAAAAATAATGATATTCATAATTAAAAGACCAGTGGGAATTCTTTTTCTTACTTCTGCCTTGGTTGTAGTTTAGCCTCTTATTTGTTGCTCTTTTGGACGTTGTTCTGCATCCTTATCTAATCTTTCACCTCTGTTTTCTGGTCCTTTTTTCTGGATTGCTCCTTTATTTCAGTTCTCCTCCACATGACCCTTTTCCTTTTCCCTTTTCTTTTCTTTTTTTTGCATTGCCTTTTTTTCTAATCTCATTCCCTTTCACTCAAATCCTCTTCTTTGTCCTTGCTGCCCTCCATCCATCCCTCCTTCTGCTCTTATTCCTCCTACTCCTCCTATGTCTGCGCCTCATCATCTTCTTCTCCTTTTCTTCCTCCTCCTTTCTATACCCCCCCCCCCCCCCCCCGTTTAGTCCACGCCCACCCTCTCCATTAGCAGATTAGATTTGGTCCCATAATGCCGCTGGGCACCCTGACGTTACTGGCTCCCATTACTCCTAAATCATTTTTTTACCTCCTCTCCATGTCTTTTCCCCACTGCTTCTCCTCCTCCACCCCAAAGCTCACCACTACCTGCCGTCCTGGTATTTTAGTCCGCGTTTCTCCTCCGGTTCGAAATGCTCTCACATGCACTAAGTGCTGGTCTGTGCTACACTTTATGTGGTCCATGAATTAGTAGGAGAAGCAGTAATCTGTAATCCAGAGTGACTGCGAGGGGGGGGACACACGACTTCAGTGTTAGTGTGTCTTCCATCCATCTTAATCTCCTTCAGCATATCAACTAGGGCTGCACGACATTTGGAAAACTCACAATATGTGATATTAGTGATCAAAATTGCGATGATAAAACTTGCGGTATATGAAGTAATAGCTAAACAACCAAAAGCATAATTTCCATTTCACTGCAACAGTTTGATTTAAATGAGAGTCAAAATAACTTGAATTATACTCCAATTGACCCTCATCTACATAGAAGAGGAGCATCTACCATAGATGAGCTCCAAAATAAATAAAAGCGCTCCATCTTATTGGTCAACAACTCGAAAGTGTTCATCTGACTGGTCAAATGCATAATGGATTTATCTCATTCGTTAAATACTTCAAGCTGCCATAAGATTCTTTTAGCACATTTAAGGTAAACATTTATTGCAATTTTTTAGACGTTTGCGACATGCGTATTGCACAGCCAGATATCGCGATAAGGCCTAACTAATTGAGTCTTTGGTTTCATACCATAATGTTTATCGTAGACCTTATGTGTGCGTGTGTTTGAATATGTGTTAACTTTAGATAAAAGGAAAGAATCAGATATGTCCTCTAAATGTATTTTTTTCTACAGGAGAATGTTGAAAATGAGGAAATTCAAAGAGTTTTGTTTCAGCATGCACACAAGTGCAGAAGCCGCCGTTCACAGTGTTGCTGGTGTCTCTGTAGAGTCAGCATCTTATCATTTATTATGCCAGTGAGTACGTTAGCTGCAGCTTCACCTTCTGTGACAAAACTGCTGATCACCGCGTCCTTTTTAATCATCTCTCAACAGCTTTTAGCTCATTTACTGCATTCATCTATATGCTGCGCCGAGTGTACCATGAAAGTACCGTCATGTACTGAAATAATGTGGGACCTATCGGAGTTCGAAGCACGCTGCTCTATTGTCAAAAAATGCTATTATATGGAGCAAAAAAAAGGATAATATTACTACAGGGGACAGAGACATATCAAAAGACAGTCTTAGCTCTCATTGTTACAATTATTCATTTAGAATAATTGTAAAAATTCGTTTTATTTCCCATATGAATCACTAAAGGGGGAGTGGACTTTAAAAAATGCAAATAAAACCCCAAAACCAATCATTTAGACATGAAGAGAATGTAATGTTAAAGTCCTGTTGGAAAATCAAGGAACTTCATTGACATGATGTGTGATGAAAAGCTACATCATTTTAAAAAGTTATATTTCATCTTCCTTCTATTGATCAAACACAAGCCTGAATTTTCTTTACGGTATCACAAAACAAAACAGTTAAATAAATTAAATATTAGACAAACTTAACAGCATTTAGTAAATAAAAAAAGAGGCTTTTCGCGTTATACGAGAAAGATTTGTTTATAATGTATCAGTCAGAATTCTTGAACAATGCATAATTATGTGTGTGTATTATTTATATTAAAAATATAACAAGAAAATAACTGTTTATGAAGCTGAACTTTGTGATAATTTCTACTTGATTGCTTGAAATAAACCATTTCAAATCAAATCAATCATAATTGTTTAATCTTGATGAATAAATGGTTAACTTTCGTGTTTTTGATCTTCTTCTGTTTAGTTTCAATTTAATTTTTTTATTTTTCTCTATGAAATTCTGTTGGTGTGTGATAATGTAAAAAAAACAGATGTGTTTCTCCCATATCATCACATCATTTTATGTTATTTAATTTTTTGGGGGGGTTTAATTCATCTGGTTCTACAAGAATGTTCTTTAAAATGTGATAGGAAATCAAACAAATCAAATGAAATATAGTATTTACACCAGAATTGCTTTGAGAGAGTGCAGTGTGTCTTTGGACACCCATCGGTAAAGATAAAAGATAAAGATAATGATGTATGTTGTAGGGTTAAGCAGTTTTGTATGTCTTCAATACTTGATGAGTAATGACAATCAACTGTGCTACATTTTTTTAATATATGGGACATTCATTGGAATCATTGAACTACTTCTTACTTCTTACTCGCAGGATGTGCATTTGAAAACCCCCTCTCATTTGTGAATCTCCCAACGTTTGTGAGAGAAATCCCTGCGGCCGATTTTGAGACTCTCCTGACGCAGCAGATAAACTAATGTCATCATTGGCTAATGAACCTGTCAATCAAACTCATCCACAAATCAGGCGTGTTCGCTTTCAGCTAATTGAATGGCCCCTTATTTCTGATTATTGAGACTGAATTAATCCCATTGTCCAAACCAATGATAACATGAGAACTGGACTCAGTGAGCCCTCCCCCCTTGATTTCCAAACAGGAAGTACCCGCCAGAAGTCAAAAGCCTATAGACTCCTGTAGAAAAAATAAACATCTATTACTCAGTCCTTCTATTGTCCGAATGACCACTCTTGCTCTGATGCCTTGTGGCCTTCCAACAAGGCCATTCCTGATTGCTGAGAGTGGTTGGCATAAAATATGCATGCCCCCATATTGGTTGGTTCAAATATATGCATATCAAGAAAAAATGGTGACTTGAGTAAACCGTTTTCTATGGATGTCAACAAACACACTTTCCAGTTCTCATAAACAGTAGATGGTCAAAACTCACCAATTATGCAACAATAAGAAGTTATTAAAGTAACAGTTTGATGGCAGAGGACTGTTAATGTTATGTTTAAATCAAAGTCCATTTTTTCCATGTTTATATTAAAAGCTAAAAGTGCTAAAAGGAAAAAATATGTTTTAATTGATTTAATTTTAAAAAGTTCTGAAATGACTTTATTAATAGTAATAACAACATAAAAAATATGATTTAAGTAAAAAAGTAAAGTAGAGTAGTTAAGTAAAAAATAATAATAAAATATAATATCTATAAAAAATAATAACATTGTTTTATAAGTACACTAAAAATAAAATATAAAATGAAAAATAAAGTGCAAAATAAAAATAAAAAAGGACACTCTTATCAGAACTTAGATTTTTTTTTTTGTGGAAAAAAAAATATTGTAACTAATCAAAATAGCTTGTTATTGAGTAATATTTATATTTTTTGCCAAATGTTTTCTGTCATGTTTAACCAAAACGGAGCTGTCAAATGACCCTAAAATCAATTTCCGGCACTCTTTCTTGCTCTTTTTGTTTGTTATTGAGGAAACCCAGTGGAGAGGAACAAAAGCACAAAATCAGAAGCCACTCAATCTAATCTCCCAGCCTTAATGGGAGCTGCTGCTTTTCAGACACACCCTGAGATGTGAGCACACACACACACACACACACACACACACACACACACACTGGACAGAAAATGATGCAAACACATCCAAGTGCATGCTTCATTTAAACAATGCTCAAACTCTTTAGTTCACAGAGAAGCCCTGACAGGTTTAACAACAACACACGCTCAGTCAAAAGCATGCAAACAAGCACCTGTGAATGCAGACACACATATATCTCTTTGCTCCAGTTAGCCCTGACATTAGCCACTTGCTGTTTCTAACTGGATCATGGGGCTTACTAAAGAGATTAGGGCCTGGAGACAGCATAGCAACCACACAGATGCTGTCAGGGACACACTGACACACACAAAAGTGCTTTCGTCCCTTGATTGTCTCTTTTATTCCTTTTATCCATTCTCTTTTTTACTACCTCCTTCCCCTTTCTGTTGCACACACACACACACACAGACTCACACCAGCAGACAGGCCCTCAGGCTGAGAAGACAGCAACCCACAGTGACTGTGGAAGAGGCTCCATCAGAGGAATTAGCTTACCAGTAACTAGGAAGGGAGGATGACAGTCTTCCCTGTTCACCATCACAAGCAATTTCCATCACTAAGTACAGCCACACACTTACTGGCATAGTAGAAAAGCCTGCCCATTTCCGAGCATTTGTCTCAATACAGAGATAAGCTTTGCAGCATTTTGAAAGCTAATTTAACTGCGAAATTATAGTTCATTTAAAGTCTTTAAACCTAAAAACATCTAAAGTTATTGTAATGAACATCTATCATGTTTAGCCTAAGAATAAACTTATTGTACTACCGTAATCTTTACTGTTAGGGTTTAATGTCCTTTTTGTGTGTAACAAACCTCTCATACAGTTTGTCCTCAAAGAGACATCGCATGTCATGTACAAAGACAGTTCAAGGTGCTTTACATAAAACAGTCAAAGAAACATTCTAAAGCAATATTTAAAATATTTAAAACTAATAAGAAACGTTTAAAAGAGCTGAATTAAAAGGATGCCTAAAGTATAGAAACTATTCAAATGCAGCTGAGAACAGGTGGGTCTTTAACCTGGATTTCAAGTCTTTCCGCTGATCTAAGGAAGTCTGTTGCAGATCTGTGGAGCATAGAAGCTGAATGCAGCTTCTCCTTGTTTGGTTCTGACTCCAGGAACTGATAACCAGAGAGGCTGGCTGGTACACACCAGGTCAGGAGGTCAATCATATATTTTAGTGCTAAACCATTCAAAACCTTATAAACTAGTAACAGTACTTTAAAGTCTAGCAGACAGGAAGCTGGTGTAAGGACCTCAGAACTGAACTAATGTGGTCTACTTTTTTAGTCCATGTGAGAACCCGAGCAGTAGAGTTCTGAATAAGCTGGAGTTTCCTGATAGATTTTTTTGGTTGTCCTATAAAAACATTTCCAAATCAAGGTCGACTGAACACGTGAACTTGTTTCCCCAGGTTCTGCTTAGATGTCAGGTCTTTAATCCTTGAAATATTTTAAGATGATAATAGGCTGCCTTAATGTGTTCACGTCAATTTTGGTCCGTGTCCATGACAACACCCAAGTTTCTGGCCTGGTTGGTAGGTTTTAGAAAGATAGACTGAAGCTCTGTAGCGACCTCCAACCATTTCTCTTTCATTCCCAAAGACAATACCTCCGTTTTGTTTTTGTTTAACTGAAGTAAGTTTATGCATAACCAGTCATTAATATCCTCAATGCATTTACCAGGACAGAATGGGAAGGTAAAAAGATTTGAGCTTAATCAAAGTCTATCAAAAACAATACTTCCTTTACTGCCTCTTTTACTGTCCTGTGTGCAGGTGACCGAAAAGGCAACAACTTTCTGATGAAGTTTGTTGATGTGCTTCAACTTCTGAAATTGTTCAGTGATTTAAATATGACGTAATTTCAGCATTTTTCTAAACTACAAATTTAACATTTATAGTTTAAAAATATTTTGAGTCTCTATGCATTCATCTATTTTCAGGCAAGAAAAGAAATGTAATGTAGAGTGACAAAAAAAACTAGTGTAATAAGAGGAAATGACTCATTTTAGAAGAAAACGTGAACAAATTAAGAATACAATCTTTGTACAAGTGGCCCATCTTAGTAAATCCTCATAAAATCTAAAACTACCACTTTTTCTTAGAACATAAGAAGCACATCAGTGTTCATATGCACAAAATAATTTGTTTCTCACTTCCTTTGTTTATTCTGACAGTGGTGAACAATGCTTGCGTGTAATCAGTTGGATAAAAGCTGCAAATGGCAGTGACAGTGATTCATTGAATATCTGCTCGGGGGTATTCAAAAGGGAATACTCCTGTAGTTGGAACACATGTAAACATGTTTAGAATTTCACTTTATCCAGGTTCTAAACCGCATGACAACCGAGTCGGCGCTTCATATCGTTATCACACATATCAATAAAAACATGCAGCAAACACATCCAAACCCCAAAACCACAAACCAACCTGTGACTTTATCAGAAAGGCTGTTTTGTTTTGACTGGTGCACACCACGGTCTCTGTCAGTACCTCAGACAGGAAACACAACACCATCGCACACATTCTCTGTCTATCCTCGGTGCCGCAGAGACACCTGCAATGTTGTGCTCTGTTTCTGTGCTAAAAGTTAATTGGCCCTCTGGCAAAATGGCCTGCAGTAACCTTGACAACGCCGACCTGCTGAGAGACACATCAGCTCTTAGAAATGTCTTACATATAGGCTCACAACATGCACACTCTGAACATGTCTGTGCTGAGCATGCAACACTGCCTTAATATGGACACACACGGAGCACTCACACACAGTAATCCCATTCAAGACCAGGCGTGTGTGTATGTGTCTCCAATTTAAAAAAAAAGAAGACAAACATCCTTGCTCTGCAGCATCCATACACATGCACACACTTCCAGCAGTCCCCTTCAATCTGCTAATTTGCTTTGTATTATTTATGGTTGCTCCCAAGATGCACATAAAAGCAAAATGCCTCTGTCAGCTTCTCTCCACCACCTCTTCTCTCGAGTTTCCACACCTCTATTCTTCCTACTCATTATCAAAACCATCTTTCTCTTTATTTTTACACCAGTTGCTTATCATTTAGTTGTATCTCAATGACCAAACCCACTTCGGATTCAACCATTCTCAGTCCGTCACCTGTCGGCTCTCGTAACTGCCTCCTGTCAACCCTTACCTTTCTTCTTCGCCTCTTTTTGAGGTGTCGTCTTCTTAGGCTTCTTAATAACCCATCGTTTTCAAAGCATGTCCATCTCTCCTGCAGCGCTGCCCATTTTTGGCATCCAGTCAAAGAGCCCAGCAGGGGTCGTTAGGTTCATCTTCAATTTAAGCCCTAAGGAGCAACTGATTTCTATTTCACTGCTGGATGTGTATTATGCAGTTTGTCATTTCTGATTTTCAACAGAGTTACATTAAAGTGTGGATTAAAGGGGATAAAAAACTTTCCCGAAGCGCATCAGGTAATCCTTCCTGAAAAAAGACCCATCAACCTTAGCCCTTCCAGCTCTTCGTGAAACATATGCTGATGCCTAACAACCATGGGGTGACGCTCAGTCAGATATGCATGACATCAAATATTCTGGTGGACGTTACAGATGTTAGGATGGTAAAGCTGATTACTGCATCGGCACTGCTGTAGAGCAAGCTGGGTTTAAACGAGTCGTATTTGTAGTTTATTGTTCAAATTTTAATTTATTTATTTCCAGAGCATCTTTCATATAAAGAAAACAGCTCAAGGTGCTGTACAGAAAAAACAAATAAGAAAGCAAAAACACCAATCCCCACTCATGCAATAAAATAATTAAATAAGCCCCTCATAATAAAATACACAAAGACTCTGAAGAAGAAGAGAGAATCCAGAAGGCGCCGTCTACCCTGTCCTGTTGGCGGGGGTGTCAGCATAGACACAAACATCCCAGCCAAGGGGGAGAACACACTCATAAACAGTCTAAAATGTAAAAGGGATAAATAGAAAAGTTAAAATATAAAAACAGCTAAAATATAAAAATTTAAATGAGTTAATGCATGAAAAAAAAAGATCTCCATGTCCACCTATCGTCTCTTCCTTCTATCTCAAACTGAAAACATTTGAACATAAATCACTTGCTCCTTAGCGGAACATAGGAGGTGGGATTTGATCATTTTGAGTTTTATTTTTAAGAGTTGTTTTAGTGCTTCTTCTGATTATTGGTGCCAGTTGTATTATAAGTCAGAACTACTATCTTGCTTGAGAAACTTTAATTAGAATACATGGTCATTGGTTATCACAGCAGGCCTGCACAGTGGCGTAGTGGTTAGCCCTCATGCCTCACAGGCACTGGTTTGAATCCCAGCTGGCTTCTTTCTGTGTGGAGTTGTGGGTTTCTCTGGGAACACCGCTTTCCTCCCACAGTCCAAAAGCATGCTAAGTTGACCCTAGGTGTTATTGTGTGGCCCTGCAACAAACTGAGGACCTATTGGTGTAGCCCAGCTTCACCCAACAGTAGCTGGGTTGGCTCCCGTGACCCCCATGAATAAATGTCAAATCGACTTATAAAACTTTTAATTCAACTACAATTGAGATAGCAAATTTTGCATTTTGGATGATTCTCCCAAACACATGTAAATGCACATTTTGGGCTTCCGTAACATTTGGTGTAGATGTTTGGATGGTATCCCTTTAAATTCACGGAAATGCTAACCTTTTTTAAAAAGAATCATGGAAGAGAAATTAATAATTGCGGTTTGTGCCTGGCGGGAATTATGTGACACAGAGTCTTTCATATATTGGAATAGAGCTGTGAAAGAAAAGCCTGGAGCAAGATTCACGAGATTGACACCGCTTAGATATTTTGCACCAAGCCTCTTCCAACTGTAGGTGGCAGACATGGTCTAGTAAACTGTAGAAAGAGGAAAGGAAGAAAAAGCCCCTGTTCAAGAACCTATATTTAACGTGTTCTTGTCTGGGGCTATCTGGTGACTTTTCGTTTTTGCTTTGAGTCGTGTTAACACACCTTGGAATTCTCCAGACCAAAAATAGGTACTGTGTATAGAGACAATTGCAACTACTGAGGAGGACGATTTTGGCAATGTGATGTGCAATTTATCAACTTTTTAGTCGCCGCATAGTAAAAGGACAAATACAGAAGGATATTGACAAGAAAAGTAGACGGTAGAAAGGTGTAAATGCATGCACTCCCCTGCAGCAAACACATGTATACAAGCATTTCTGTCAGACTTTCCTTCTGTAGACATTTACTCTTAGTTCATCTGAACCCTGTAAACTGTTTTAAGGATCCTGTCTATACTGTTTTTGGTTCCTGTGTCATTCTTTTTTTGTCTTGTAATCATCAAAATCTGATTATTTCCATGACTGTTCCTTAAAGTGGCTTCTGTGCTGCATTGAAGAAAGGAAAGCCACAGAGAATGGAACAGCAGCCCCAGTGGTGGCATTGCTTGTCTGTGCACACGGCAATACAAATTGGAAAAGGTATTTAAAAAAATAAAGGGCATCAGGGGCATTAAAGTTGATTATCCAGTAACAAATGACCATAAGTGCACTCTAATGCTTTTATTTCTACAAGACATTTTTTTTTATTTCTTTACATTTTTTTTGCAGATAGTAACTCATCTAAATTTGCAGGACATCTTTCGGGCATAGGTCCAGAAAAGCTTTTATATCCATAACGGCCTATGGATCACACAGAATTGCATTAAGCTGTCCAATTTAATTACAGTATCGACAAAACATAGTAGATACTTACAGCTTTACGAAGAGCGATGGACGAAGGAGGGGTAGGAACGGAGAAGAGAGAGCTGGAGAAACGAAAAGTGCAGACAATGTCCATTTATAACGCTGATGCAGTATTAAAGGAGGTGTTTGAGGAATGCGTGCGTGTGTGTCTGTGTCTATGCGGGTGTGGGTTAGGGCGATCCTCCGAGAGCTTTTAGGAACGCTTAGTCTCAGTTAGACGCTACAGCTCCCTGATGACTTGTTCTTCGCGAACCCAAACAAACAAACATGACACTTCAATACGCTAATGTATGTTGCCCACTCACCTGTCAATGCATGCACACACATGTACAGCCACTGAAGTCCACACCTGACCAGAGATTGGCACGCTTGCTAAGGTCTGAGGAAGAGGAGTGGTTTTCCTATGCCTTTCCAACCAGCCACGGCTGTCAAGCTGCTATCCACCATGATCAATAGAGGAAGGCAATATTTTTATTCATACAGCGCTCACTTAATTAAATCATGGGGTTGGGAGGGGGGGGTGAATAGGAAAGGATGGATTGGGCTCCTAAGCAAGGGCACCTCGCCAGACCAGCGATAAAGAATTGAAGAATGGACAAAAAGTGGCCAATAAAAGAAGAAAAATACACAACATGAACAATGCTGTGCCCTTGACATGCACTTACATACAGCATCCACGTGAACCCTCGCCACAGCTAAATATAAAATGGCGCATCCTCAT
The DNA here is from genome assembly GCA_023969325.1 of Oryzias curvinotus. Lineage (NCBI taxonomy): Eukaryota > Metazoa > Chordata > Actinopteri > Beloniformes > Adrianichthyidae > Oryzias > Oryzias curvinotus. The sequence continues at coordinate 10,066,711 of CM043715.1, forward strand.
CACATCCTTTCCTAGAATGTCCTCATCTGTGCTAATGTTTTGCGCTGCTACACTAAATGCTGTTTTAGACTTTTGTAAAAGTTTTTACTTCTTACAAAATGTTTCTTTTTTTAAAGACATAAAAATATTACAAAGAAAAATGCCATCATTTATTAAAAGGATGTTCATGACAAAGTCAGTCTCAGATCTAAGAACTCAGTTTGACTTTTTATTTTGAATAATTTTTTACTCATAAACATCCCAGTGACTAAATGTATGCCAAATCATGAATATAATATAAAAGCCCATAAGAGAATAATCAATCATAAATATTTGTAATATTTGTTTGCGTATTCACATTGCCTGTAACACCTACCCTTGGTTGTAACATGATAATAACAGACTGATACTGCTAAAACAAACATAACTGTGACTATGCTAACTTTTAACATAACGAAAGAGTCAGAGAGAGTCTGTCAACCTGTTGGACTTTATTAACTACATTCACAGTAACTCTAGAACTTTTTTGTAAAACGCTACATGTTAGCTACGTTAGTAGCGTTAGCCGTTGCGTTTGTAACAATGAAGAAAATAGGAACCCTCACATGTTTTTTAGCATTCTTTTGTAAATACTGTAGAGCTCTTTTATTTTAAAGAAATTACTTTATTTTCTAAATTCTGCAACTTTTTATGTAGATTTACTGTTAGGTACCTTGAACACAAATGACCAAAGTTGCTTCTAGCGTGCGGTCTTACAATCATCTGAATGATACATCAAGCACTCTGAGGCTCTAAATGAAACCACTTTATCATGTTTATGGGAGGAGAAATTTAATAAAAGAAGGAAATAAAAAGCCAGGCATTATGTACACCGCCATCACTGAAACCTGCAACGAAATCTCTTCATGTCAAAAGGGTGTTTGTTCTGCATTTTTCAAACACACACGTATATATGTACAGAGTGCCCCTCCATAGGTAATGCTGCTCTTTTTAGTGTTTCACTGCTTTGCCAGAATGTTGTCCCTCCCATGGTTTGGGGGCACGATTCAAATTTATTCAAGCGAGTTGGCACTGCAGCCATGATGGAAAAGTTCCAGTTGAAAGTGCATGATTCTGTACGTTTGAGCAGCTGCCAGTATGCAAACCTTATTTTTATGATGTCTCCTCAGGACAAATGAAGGTTAGAAAAATAAAGTCATTTATCGTCAGTTTGAAATGCTTCATCCTCTCCAATTAGGATTTGTTGGGTTTTATGTCTGCCTATTGGGACAACATAGGTTCATTTCTTCTATTGCAGCACTAAAACTTGAGCCATACTGCATATGTCACCCTAAAGAACATGAATACATGTGTACCTCATTGACTGTATATGAGAACTGGACCGAGTAAGTGTGGCTTTTAAGGGATGCAGCGATTCACTTTCCCCATGATTTGGGTCAATCCTTTTTGAGTCGCAGTTCTGTGTCAGTGTAAGAAATGGTTTGTGTCGACAAAACAACACAAAACAAAAAAAATTGCAATAATATTTTTAATAATATTATTATATTTGCTTATAAGCATTGAAGAAAAATATTTCAGTTGACCTGTTGTATTTCATTAAAACAATAAATAATAAATCTTTCTTAAATGTAGCACAACATGAGTTTGACACTTTCACCGTGAACATGCTGGTGTAGGAATGCAACAATTCACTTTTCCCACAATTTAGTTTAATGGTGTAACATGCAACTTGGTTTTCAATCCAGAATTGTGGCCTTTCTTGACTTCACCCATTGAAAAGAGTTTACCTCCAGCTTCAACGCAATGATTTCAAGTCAATCAACATTTTTTTACAATATGGACGCCGCCTTGTTAAAACCAGAAATCGTCAGTAAGGAGTAGTTGAGTCGGTCTGAGTCGATGCTCCTATGCTAACCAGTTTCACCAATCAGGAATGAGCCAATCAACCCTAAAAAGCTAATCAATCACCAATCAGGAACCGACTAAACTTAGTTGAACAGGTAAGCAAAATACTTATTGATAACGCTACAACTGTTTGGATGCTCCTTTGTTGATGGGTGGCTTGCAGGATCTCTGCAGCCTGTTGATGAAGACTTCGGTATCCCTGCAGCTGTCGTCTTTCAATCTGTTTGATGCTTCTGTCTGAACAGACACAGTTTTCTGCAGTTTCATCGTTCTTATGCTACTATTTTCATTCCTCTTCTTTGTTTTGTGTTGAAACGAGGCATGTCCACCCCCCACATGGAGGGACCGTTATACTCTTGGACCAATACACCCCCCTCACCCCCACCAGTCGTCTCAACAGCCCAGGTAAACAAAGCTCTGAGGAGGATCAACACCCGCAAGGCGACCGGTCCGGACAACATTCCTGGACGAGCCCTCAGAGCATGTGCTAACGAGCTGACAGACGTTCTCACCTCCATATTCAACCTCTCCGTCAGCCAGAGAGTCGTCCCCTCATGCTTCAAGACCACAACCATTGTCCCCCTCCCCAAGAAGAGCCCTCCCACCTGCCTGAATGACTACAGACCAGTAGCACTCACTCCAATCATCATGAAGTGCTTTGAGAGAGTGATGCTGACCCACATTCAGAGCAGCATCCCAGACACACTAGACCCCCTGCAGTACGCTTACCGGCCCAACAGATCCACCTCGGACGCCATTGCTGCAGCACTGCACACCTCCCTCTCACACCTGGAGAATAAAGACTCCTACATCAGGATGCTCTTTATTGACTACAGTTCTGCATTCAACACGGTTGTTCCCCACAAACTCGCCCACAAACTGTTCTCCCTTGGAATACACCCCATCATCTGTGACTGGCTCCTGGACTTTTTGACTGGCAGGCCTCAGTCTGTCAGAATAGGGAACAGGACCTCAGCCAGCATCATCACGAACATTGGCACACCACAGGGCTGTGTTCTCAGCCCCATCCTCTACACCCTGTTCACCCACGACTGTGCGGCCTCTCATAAGGACAACATCATCCTGAAGTTCGCTGATGACACCGCTGTGATAGGACGCATCACTGGCGGGGACGAAGCAGCCTACAGGAGGGAAGTGGCCAGTCTGGTGACATGGTGTGAGGACAACAACCTCACCCTCAACACAGACAAGACAAAGGAGATGATAGTGGACATGAGGAAGGAGAGAAGGAACCCTCATCAGCCGCTTCTTATCCGGGGTCTGGAAGTGGAGAGGGTGAGCAGCTTCAAATATCTGGGGGTCCACCTCAGCCAGGACCTCACCTGGACACTAAACACATCACAGCTGGTGAAGAAAGCTCATCAGCGGCTGTACTTTCTGAGGAGGCTGAGGAGGTTCGGCATGTCCCCAAAGATCCTCAGTAACTTCTACAGCTGCATGGTTGAGTCCGTTCTGACCAGCTGCATCACAGTGTGGTACGGCAGCTCTACCGCCATAGACCGCAAACGCCTGCAGAGAGTAGTGAAGACTGCGTCCAAGATCACCAGGACTCCTCTTCCCTCGCTGCAGAGCATATACAAACGCAGGGTCTGCAGGAGAGCTGCCTCCATTGTCAAGGACCCCACCCACCCGCAACGAGGACTGTTCACTCTCCTCCCCTCAGGACGGAGGTACAGGAGTGTGAAGTGTAGGACCACCTTCATTTGGAGGAGGGGATTTTTTCATTCGCCTTTGGTGTTTCTTGTGCGCATGACAATAAAGACATGTTGATTACAGTGACATGAGTTACATGACATTCTGGCTACAGATGTCCTGTATCCACAAAGCCAGCTACACTGTAACAGTTTGATTTGAGTCTGCAAAAGGTTCAGAATTTCTTTGTTTGTAAAACCTATCCGGAAATAAAGCTGTACAAAATGGTCCATCTTCAAACATTGGTCCAATAAACAGACGGGTGTTTTTTCTCATTAGTTTATAACTTTTTCCTCGTAAATGTACATGTTTTAAAGTCATAAATTTAGCCTATGACTTTTAATGTACTAAATATATGACTATCATAATTTAACAGTTATGAATTTTTTCTTGTAAATTTAGGACTTCAAAGTTGTAATTAAAAAACAAGAAGTTTATATACTGGCCCTTAAACTCCATCGTAGTTTAGAATTTGAATAGCTTGTGCTACGAAAAAAATATCATGAAAAAAATAAGTATATCAAGAACATGTTAAAAAATGAATCAGAGCAAGAATTATTACTTTGACAAATAGAATGACTGAGTAATAGCTGTTTACTTCTTCATAGAAGTCTATGGTATTTTGACTTCTATTAAGAACACAAGGAGGAGTCACTCAGTCCAGGTTTCATATACAGTCAACGGTGTACCCTCAACTAAAACCTACCGTTAAAACATGATAATCCTTTCATGCATTAACCTCTTTTTTCTTTTGTGATTTTCAATAGGATATCTGTATATGTTTGTTTTAAAGCATAAAACTAGAATGATTGTTTTAAACAATGTTTTAATATATCGTTGTAAATTTGAGCTCAAATCATAGCACTAGTGTATAGAGGGATTAAGCCAACACTTTACAGAAAATAAAAAGCGTAAATAGTCTAAATGTTACTTTATGAATTCCTCCGGTGATTGAAAGCACACAAAGCTGCTCCACAGCATCAGTGCAGACCGTCAGAGTACCTGCTCCATGACTTTGCCTGTGCCCCACAGTAAAGGCCCTTAAAAACAAGGGGAATATGAGCTAGCCAGCAGTCGATATTTATTACTGTCTTTATGGAACAATATTAAATGCAGTTACAACCCCCAAGAGTAGAGGAGAGGAGACAGACAGAGAGAAAGTGATACAGCAGGAGGGGTAGGAGACGAAATTGATGTTAGATGAAGAGAGACAACAAGGAGAAGAGTGCACCAATCAGAGGAAGCTCTCCGTTTTAGAAATAAAAGTGACGGTGGAACCTCAGTCCTCCTAAATGGCTCTGTCCTGCCTCTCCCTTCATTTTCTCCTGTCTTTTTGAACCTGTTTTCTGTCCCCCCCAAAGCCCAGGAAAAGGTCAGTTCTTTCTTTCTTTAACTGCAGTCTCTCAAGGATGCTACACCCCCCCCTAAAGACACACACACATACACACACAACACTCACTGCCCCCCGCCTGCTGTTTCCTTCACACACCGGCTCACAGATTTCGGTGGAGTCAGGGACGAGCACCTCTGCTATCCTTCTTGTCGTCTCAGTGTAACCCGGCCCGGGTGTGAGGCCATCTGACACTGAACCGCGTGAAACGGGGGCAGCTCCGCCTCCCCCTCCTCTGTTAGGAGGTTAATGGTTCAGGACAGAGCGGCTCCACCTCATAGCCCATAGGTGGATGTGTCTTTTATTTAGTGTGTTATGGGGAAAAGTTCTGGGTGAGATGCCATCATGGAAAATCCTTATCTTGATCTACTCTCTTGAACAAAAGACAGAAAAACAAAAACCCAGACGGCCCACCACGGTTTCTGTCTTCTTTCTTATGCGTTTGTGTGTGAAAGGTTGATAAGGGTGCCAGAGGGGGCACTCTGTAGCCTCTAGATTTTTTTGGGGGGGCTAGAGGGTTAAAAGTAATATCTGAAGCAGCAAAGGGTGACCTGTTGAGTGTTAATATTCTTTTCACATGAATAATGAAACCTAATATGGTGAAAGTGATAGCTGGGAGCACCCATACACACACAAGCACACACTTCCTGGCCTAACCTTTGCCCAACCCAAAGAGGATTCACTGTGTCATCTTCAATCTCTGCAGACCACCAGGGACCACAGAGAGTCACAAAACGCAGCAAAGAGGAGGTGCGGCTGGGAAATGTTAACCGAGGGTGGGGGGTCTGTGTGTGTAGTTACAGGCTGGAAGACATTTGCTCTAAATTCCATCAATTATACTGTACTTAAAAAGCCTGAGCAAACAAGGGATGCATAGTAGAAAACGTCTTTTTTTCTGTTTGCTGCTTGTTTGTTCTTTGTTTTCTTTGTTTGTACCATATTTTCCGCACTGTAGGGCCCACTAGATTATAAGGTGAACTGTTAATAAATGATCTATTTCCAAACTTGTGTCATTTATAAGGTGCACCGAACTATAAGGCGCATTAAGCGAGACAAAAAAATCAGAGATAATTCAGTTAAGTCAGTCAGACTTTCTTCTGGGCTCATAATAACTCTAGACATGCTACACATTAGCCATGTTAGAGTATTCACAACACCACAACACCGACTCAACGTGAGTTGGTGTGAACGCAACCTCTTTCAAGAAAGTCTATGTAAACGCACAACAACCGGAATTTTGGGCTTCTGCATTCTGGAGACTTGCATTCATGAGTCGCTACGCAGGTTTAAAAGTCTGGTCTCAGTTTTACGTACTAATCAGATGTTCTCTGATTCTGCACATGAAGTTCAACCGGTTGAACTTCTTGGCTGCTAAAATGGGAAAACGCTGCACTGAGACCGATGAGGGAGTCGGATTTGACAGAGACGTGTACGTCGTATGGTTTTTTAAAAACAAAAGTGCCAGCCATTGTAAACATGAAGGTGAAAATTATAATTGCAGTTTTTCTGCCTATGTGACATCAAGTATTTCATTTATCAGAACAGAGCTGCAGAAGAAAAAGCCCGGAGCCCCTCCCTGCGTGTCCGTTGTGGACACCGCTGGCTATTTGCGCTTTCATGAAACTGCATATAGCGCTAAACACGCTCGGCGTAATCACATCTTAACTTCTAACCTTGTTTGCAAAACGTATAAAAACTGGCTGATGCCGCTAAAACAACCATTACTGAGACTGTGTTGACTCCCAACCATTGTTAGTAACAGGTAAAAAGAAACACTGTCCAACACCACCACACGTTTGTCGCGTTAGAAGCATGGGAAGCGTTAGACACGAGAGCGTATTTGCAATCCCTGTAAGTTTCAACGTTGTTTGGAACACGTGAAAAAACGGACCGATACTGTTAAAACAAACATCAATGTGAGTGCGCTGACTCCCAGCCCCTTTTAGTAACACGTTAAAAAGCACAGCTCGACACTGCTACATGTCAGCCACGTTAATATATTTATACCACCCAACCTTATCTGCAACTAGTAAAAAAGACTTTTGATAGAGCGCCAACCAGAACTAACGCATTCATTAATCCGTATCTAAGGCGCTCCGGATTATAAGACGCCCTTCATAATTTCTCTCTAAAACGTGTAAACTCCGATGTCTGTGTACCCTGACGCCGTCCATTCACATCCTCCAATACAGTCTGCTGTTGGAATAATCAGTGTTAATACAAATGACTGGATTTTTCATCCTAATACAACTAATCCATAATTCAAGCAGCCATCATTCTCTTTTTAATCAAATTTCTTTGAGATTCATTGCTTACTCTTTAGGCCGTGGAAGAGGACCACAAAAAAGGAGAAAAAAAATCCAACAACAATAAAGTAGAAGAGAGGAACACACCGGTTTTCCAAACCACACTGTCATAAAAAAGAATGAGTGTCTGTTTGTAAGTGACTGTCCTTTTCAAGGGTCACAGGCCAATCTCCGGCTGCTGATAGCCTTCACTCATCTAAAAGGTCGGCAGGTATGAGTCACGCAGAGATGACGGGGGGACAGCTGTCTACATGTAGCTGCAACCCAGACACTGATTCTGAGGATGTCCGGGTATTAATAATACATCAGGACTGTCGTTTTTGGCATCTGGCATAGGTTTGATGCCTAAAGCAAGAAAAGATTCCCTACAAGGACAATCGCCTGACTTTTAAAAACCCTAAAAAAGACCATTTCAATCACTTTTTCTTACTGCAGTGCAGCCACAGCTTACAGTTTGAAACGTGAGATGTTCTTTTTATTTTTTTTTTTTTTTTCTAATGTTTAGCTTTTTCACTAGAGTAGGACATTTATTTGAGCTGTTTTGAGACACAAATACAACTCTTTTATATCCCAGAGCTGTTTCCAAAAGTCTTCCGCTCTACCAGACTGGGTCTAAAAAGTTTTTAAAAGGTTAAATCCTGTAGCAAAAAAAAAGGAAAACATCTGCATGAAGAATTCTGCATTTAAAGCAATCTCACATGTGAGTTTTATTTTAGGCGCCTGGCGACTGTGGACTCTCGGAGCCAGTGTCAGTCATTCAGCCGGAGTCATAAAGGCTGACAGAGACACACTGCCTCATAATCATTTTTATTGGACTTGGGTGGGTTTCCTTCTGTTAGAAAAATAACAAATAAATATCTTGGTTGGTAAACAAAACACTAAAAATTTTATTAGACATGAATATGAAACAGAAATATGACTTTCTAATGTCCTTTCCTTTCTGCTGGTTTTCATTTTGTTTTTTTTAACATTCTTTTTTTTTCTTAGGCAAATTAATAGGAAACAGTTACCAATGATGGAAGTTACTGTGAAAAGTTAATTAGGCTATGCAGAAATAGCATGACAATAGTGAATATGGGAGCAACAAACATTTTGAAAAAATATTTGCCCAAAAGTAATTATTTCCATGTCATACAAACAGCTCAGTTATTCAAAACAAGAACCCTCGACACAGGAAATACCCATCTTCTATACCCTACATTAAATTATCCTTACACCATTCCTGTCTGTCAAATGTTTGTGTTTTCTGCAGCGCTTCAGTTGAGAAAAATCACACATGAAAGCTCCTGTTTTCACTCACTTGTAAGGAGTGCCCGATTCCTGCAGCAGACGTCTTCCATTCAGACCTGCAGAGTGGAATCAGGGAACACTTATGTCCCGCCTGTGTGGCAGAAACGTCAGACTAAATGGAAAAGGCTGAGAAGCCCATTGGTTTCATGCAATTAGGTTTTCTATTTTTCTAGTTTGTTGCAACAAATAAACATTAATCAAGACGTTGATCAGTTCTGAACTCACACCAAACAAATCTTGCTCTTTGTTTCATGAAGCATGTTCATTTGAAGTAAGCAGTTTAAACATAAACTGCAGAAAAAGTGTTTTTTTTCCCCCTTAGGGGTGTTTTGCACAAATCTGCTCTTTGATGTTGAATTTGTGTTGAGAAAATGCTAGGAAGCTAAAGCCACTACGTACATAGTGTGCATATTGCACAGACAAAAAATGCTTATACGTGAATATAGTGAGGAAAGTTGTGAAAAGTTGTGAAATTTTCACAGATGTAGCATAAAAAAGCTACGTTAAAAGCACTGAAGCAGTACAAAAAAAACATGCTAAGAACACGTAAATCAATGGAGAACATGGAGTGTGTGTGCTTATTGCACTGTTTCTATGGAATTCATTGGTGATTTGTGCGTCAATTACATAATGTGCGCGGTGATTGCAAAATGAAAGGTATACATCAGTGGTACATGCGTATAAAGTCTGTTAGACATACATGAAGGGGTCGTGGAAAGCAACAAATTTGCATATGCATCTCACAAAAAAATCACGTGCAATTGTGTAAGCCTTATGCAATTGTACGTGTTTTTGTGAGATGCATACGCTTATGTAATAACTGCCTATAAATTACGTAAAATATGCATAAACTGCATAATTCTCAACCAAATACAAATTTTGAACAGCTCAAAACAGGATTCACACAAAGCCCCGTCGGCCGAAACCCTGACGGACACCTGGACACACGGACGAACCGAAGTAACACTTAGGAATTACGCATATCATGCATGCATCACGAAAGACCAGAAGTTCATAGGCACAAAATGCGCAAAATGTATGTATTGTCTATGTGACACGGCCTTCAGTATGTTTGCTTTATTCCAAAAAGTCTGGCAAATTTCCATATTGTATGTGTCTTTAAGTGTGTGTGTGTGTGTGTGTGCATCAAAGAGTAAAAAAAGGGGAGTCCAGGCTTAGGTCTGCTGCTGTGTTGTGATTATCAAAGTGTATGCTGGCTGTTTAACATGCACGGTCATGTATTACTGTACTGCTGCTGATTGGCTTTCTGCAAGTAGTGTTCAGCTCAGGCCTGACCAGCAGGAGTATGGGCTGATTAGCTTGTCTGATATTGTCATACGTTCCTTCTCTCTCTGTAATTACATTACGCTTTCTGATCCCCGCCCGTGCGCCAGGCCCTCTTCCAACACGGCCCCACTAATGGAGTTAAGTCTGAGCCATCGTGTCATGTCAAAGATCATTTAGCTCAGATAGGTTTTTCGATACAGAAGAAGAAGCGGAGAGTTGATGAGGCAGTTGTATGTGTTGCCTTGTTCTCCACGATAAAGGAGAAATCATATAAGATGTTGGATTCTGATGGAAACATGTGGTCTTGAGCTATTTAGCTTCTCAAAAAAGGCTTGTGTGCCAATTGCAAACATGTGAAACGCACACTCTAGTGCTTCTTCTCTGCCTCTCCATTAATCACACACATCCACACTTAAAGGCAGCACATGGCCTCTTGCCAACAACATTTCTGATAGTTCCCTTTGTCTTTGAAGCTCCTTGCATCAAATTGTTTCGCCGATCACAAATGTCGTATCACCCTCTTTCTCCTTCTGTGCCTTTGTTCTGAAATTAAAAGGGCGTATTTGTGTGCACGCTTGTGCGGTGTGCACGTGGGATGATCAAACGTTCAGGGCTTTGAGTACCGTGTATGAAATTGCTTTGTATACTTTGTGTAATGTTCTTTCTCTGTCTGCCTTTCTGTCTCTGCAGGGACCTTAGTGAGAACCAGATCCAAGCAGTTCCCAGGAAAGCTTTCAGAGGAATCACTGGTGTGAAGAACCTGTGAGTATACTTACCCACCTTATTTCCGGCTTCTGCTAATTTCCTCTACTTTTCTTTTTCAGTTGCTAAATATTTGATAGATAACGTTTATTACACACTGAACATCAAAATTAAGCTCAGAGGAACTGGTTTTTTCACCAACTTATACTTCTTACTGCTGCTGTTCATCTGTCAGTCTGCGAACAGTAAAAATATCTTGATACAATGTATTTGAAAGGGTGGCCCGGTGGGGTAATGGTTGGCATTTTCACCTCACAGCATAACGGCCCTGGTTCAAATCCCAGCTGGGATGCAGGGGCTTTCTCTGGACACTCATCCCACCACCCAAAACCATGCTTCATCGGTTCATTGAAGATTGTAAATTGTCCTTTAGGTGTGAATGTTAATGTGTGTGTGTGGCCCTGTGAGGGTGTACCCCACCTTCACCCAACAGTAGCTGTGATAGGCTCCAGCAACCCCATGACCCTAAAAGGGATTCAGCAAAGATGCATGGATGTATCAGAAATACAGACACAAACAACTCTTACAGTCTTGTTGATGCTTTTGTTTTTCTTCATGATACTAGAACTGTGTCTAACTGACATCTGTGTGTTTGGTTTTTTAATGCAACATCTTTTTAATCCTATACAGTTTGAGTTCTGTTGAAAAATTATTGCTCACTATTTTACTGTTTTGAACGACGAGGCAGATTAGTCAAAGGTAGTTTTTTCTGTCCGATGACTGTTGAGCCTGGTATTCGAAAGATCAGATTTTCTTTAAACTATCTTTTTAACCCTTGTGCTATCCTAGGCACTTTAACATTGGGAATTGGGTCATCTAGACCCACAAGACAGTACGCTGAACCTTTTTTCTTTAATGATTTGTGATCTTCACTGGTGTCCATGGATTACATGAAATCCTCTCCACCTTTATCCTTTGTCATGTTAGGGATAACACATCAATGTAAGGGTGGGGTCATCTGGACCCCATAAGATAGCACAAGGGTTAAAAGGTGGGAATAATAGTAATAATCTTAAAAAGCAAACATAAATTTACCTAATTAATTTCATTTTTGAAATTTTACTTACTGTATTTATTGAGGTTTTTACGTGACTGTTGTGTGTTTTTATTAGGAATCTTTAGTGCGTGTTTATAAAGACACTCCAGAGGTTTAACTGTTCTTTTTTTGCTTGGCAATCTGAATGACAACATAGACATTGCATGCATTTAAGTTTTGGCTCCCTCTATTGTCAGTGAATTTCATATGCATTTATAAATGAACATCTTGTGTTTCAGGCTTAAATAGTATTTTTAATGTCTTTTTTGAATCTTAAACTCCCACACCTATAATATTTTGATCTATTTTAAAAGTGTTCTCAGTGATCTTTTAATTATGACTGTGCCGTTTTTAGTTAAAAATAAATAAATACCAAAAAAACTGTCGTTTTCTAGGAGAGAGAGAGCGGCAGGAGTTCATTAGAAATTCACCTCTGGGTTGTGGGCGGGACTGTTGACAGGGAACAAGCCTGCCCCCACTTCCTGTCATCCATTTGTGTACACTTTCTTTCACTAGCTTACAGCCCCGCACACCCCCAACCTAACATTACCCATGCAAAAAAATGGCGAGAAATATTGGATCTAACCAGCTGTACAGTTTTGATCCAGATTCCAGCTCAGACGAGGAAAACAAAGATGTTCATGGATCTATGGGTCTGACAGTGGATGCATCAGAATAAAGCGGAGCAGGGAACTTGCTGTAGTTGCTTCTACGTCACAGCTACAGGCTTTTTCAAACGCCATTTTTTCAGACTGCTTCTGATTCACAACAATTCTGATAATAGAGGAACTCAAAAATGCAATTTTAAGCTTAATTTTTTTTAGATAAGTCCTCTATCATCAGAAAAACCACTTTGAGCCACCAACTGACCAACAATGCATGTCTGTGATCCGTGGGAGGAAGCTGGAATGCCCAAAGAAAACCAGCAAATACATGAGGAGACAATGCAAACTGCACACAGAAAGGACAATGGATCAATTCAAATTGATTATCAGTTTGTCACTTCTTCAATGTGTTTAGAGCAGTGTTTTTCAACCTTTTTTGAGCCAAGGGGCACTTTTTCCTTGACAAAAATCCAGTGGCACACCAGCAAGCAAAAATGGAAATAAAGAGAAACTATAGTTTTTATTGATCTATAGTCCCTCCACGATCTTGCTTTTGATGGTTTTCATTAGTAATTTTCAAGTAAACTGGTTTAGAGAATTGTATCCTCAGCATTCGTCAACATTTTAACATATATTTTAGACTGTTTTATTTCCTTTTTATAAACTTTGTGATGAATTTATAGTCTTGAAACAGCTTTAAAAACACATCTCTGTTGGATCTATGTTCAAAGAAAGCTAGCTTCAAATGTAACCCTAGAACACTATGGCCGGGTGATTTTCACCCGAGCAAAACTATTTACATGAATTTCAAAATGCTGCATGTCAAGGAGTTTGTGCCTTCACCAGGGAAGTCTCACATGTTCCAGGAATGGGTGGACCAAAGACCAAGTTTCTAGTATCATTTTATTATATTTTTAAAAACATACCTTGATGAGATTTTGGAGCATCATTGCTGTGGACAGGCTCCTGGATCAGCTCTTCCCATTCTAAGTGAGATAAATCTGATAAATTGTAGTTATTATGGAACAGAAAGAGCCGGAATATTACAGCGATAGGCATCACCACAATAACTCGTGATAGTGACCGTAAGGATAAGAAGCAGAAGAAAGGAACTACTTTTACATGTAAAATGAAAATATCCCATAAAATCAGAAAAGTTAGATTTATACCTGTTGAAGGTGAAGTGGATTTTTTCTGCCTGTCCGTCTACACTTTGTCCTCCCATGCAGTTTTCAATAGAACCATCATTTTCTCACAATCCCCAATACTGTGATCAATGTGCTGCATAATCAATCCTTCTTGTCAATATTAGCTGATCAATTGTACCTCAAACTAGTAAACAGACCACTTGGAGGGGGATCCTCAGTGAGAGAACAAGACAGACACGGCGAGAACAGAATAGAAACACACTGACCAGAAAATACTTCATCACACACAAGAACACAAGCAGTAGAAGCTCCAACGTTCTTTTTTTTTAGTTTCTCTGAATTGCATTGAAATATATTGCAGTTCTTAAATAAATATATTGCTCATCTATATGTAAAATTATAAGAATAAATAGTTTTGTGTGATATTGACTTCCCTTTAACTCATAGTGACACTACCTGCTCCAGACCAGGTAAAGTACACTACAAGTTGACATTTGATGTCATATTTTAAAGAATAAAGAAAACAGTGATTGTGCTTTTAATTTGATTACTATTTTGATCATTCCTTCTGTGGGCTACACAGTGATGTGGTGGTTAGCACTCTGGTTCAAATCCCAGCTGGATTCTTCTGTGTGTTTGCATGTTCTGTCTATGCACATCAAGTCTTTCTTATATCGGAATAGAGTTTTGGGAGTATAAACCTGGAGAAAGATTCACAAGATTTGCTGCGGTTCGACATTTTACATAAAGCCTTTTCTAACTGTGAGTACATGCACTAGTATTGGGTAGCAACAGTTCAGTAGCAAAAAGAGCGTTTAAGAATACTCGTTTAACACGTTCTTGAACACGCATCACGTACCTAGTGACTACATAGCATTAAAGGTTCACCTCTGACCGCCCCCCTTCCCCTACCCATTGCTGAGAGCTCAGAGCAGGAAGCTTGTGGCTCGCCCATCATATCATATATTCCTACATCACAAATACAATCTTTTTTAGACCTTCGTCTGCTTCTGATTCACGACGATTTGAATAAAGACATACTCAGAAATGCTACTTTGAGCTTGATTTTCTTTTCTGTCTTTTGTCCTCCATAATCAGAAAAATGCCACAAGAAGATGTTAAAAACACCAAAAGCACCATTTTCATTAAAGTGGGTCTTTAACACCAAAACAATTCTGCTCTCCTATTATCCATATTTGAACTTACTGCTGTTTTTCATTCGGTTTTGCTCTCTTCTAATTCTCATGTCAAACTTTATTTCTTCAGATCTTTTCCCTCCCTTATTCCCTTCTTTTCTTCTTCTCAACCACCCACTACTCCTTCATCCGTCCCTCCATTAGACAAGGTGACTCCTGCGGTAAAAGGCTCCAACCCTCCATTATGCCACAGAGTAAAAAAACTGTCGTGACATTCAGTCCCTGGTGGACACTGCATTGATTTTCTCATATGTCTCTCTCCTTCTTACTTTGTCCGTGTCTCTCCCCTCTCTGGCGCTCTCACAATCTGTCTTTCTCTTTTTGCCATTGAGCGCACCCTCTTCCTCAGAGCACGGCTCTTTTCTGCTCCCTTCTTTTTTCTTTCATGCAGCTGCTGTGAAATCAAACAGCTTTGACTATTTTTTGTTTTTAACGAACCATCGGATTGACCACATATCCTCAGTTGAACCCACTGTTCTGTGCTTGAACAGCCAATTCTTGCTGGCAGAGACCATGACGGCAGTCTTCATGAGTGTGGACACAGTGCTGACTTCACATGCTGACCTGTGGTCTTGTCATTCTTCTAAACAGAACATGTCAGTCAAGCTTTCAGTTATAGAGCTGATAGAAGAAACAGGCTGTAACAGTTCTGTAGCAAACACACATTTTCCTTTTCGTCTAATGACGAATGCTTAACCTTTCATATCTCGTCTTATCTAATATGATTTTGATAATCAAGTTTCAGGGATTGTCTGATATTTTCTGATGGTTTATTATATCTTTATTTTTTATGTCTCGCCACAAAGATTTTCCTCATTGGATCTGCAAAGGTCAAAGTGGCTTGGCCATCAGATTTGGTCCCTCATGTACCAGAGCTTAGTCGAACATGCAAGCGCAAGTAGGGTGAGGAAGGTGGGACACCTCAAATCCTGCACACTGCACAATGGGCCCATTAGTGCTGTTCAGGTGATGTTTCTTAAGTGCAGCCTGACTGTTAGAGATTGGAGAAATTGGACAATCAGTATACACCTATACACCTACAGACATTAGGGGACCAGTACACGCACCTTACCATTGACTGTAGTGGTGTAAAGACACCGTACGACTCCATCACTCGTATGTCATAAGTGTGTACAACATACATTATCTGTAAGGATAATGTATGTTGTACACGTGCGACAATGGAGCATTCCATTTTCATTGAGGTGGCTGTATGAACCTCGAAGGAACTGGAAGACACACCTGCGCTCCCCTTTAGGGGCAACCCACCTGTCTACAACCCTCTATGGACCCGGGCAACCCACCTGTCTACAACCCTCTATGGGCCCGGACAACCCACCTGTCTACAACCCTCTATGGACCCGGGCAACCCACCTGTCTACAACCCTCTATGGGCCCGGGGAACCCACCTGTCTACAACCCTCTATGGACCCGGGCAACCCACCTGTCTACAACCCTCTATGGACCCGGGCAACCCACCTGTCTACAACCCTCTATGGGCCCGGACAACCCACCTGTCTACAACCCTCTATGGGCCCGGGCAACCCACCTGTCTACAACCCTCTATGGGCCCGGGCAACCCACCTGTCTACAACCCTCTATGGACCCAGGCAACCCACCTGTCTACAACCCTCTATGGACCCGGGCAACCCACCTGTCTACAACCCTCTATGGGCCCGGACAACCCACCTGTCTACAACCCTCTATGGACCCGGGCAACCCACCTGTCTACAACCCTCTATGGGCCCGGGCAACCCACCTGTCTACAACCCTCTATGGACCCGGGCAACCCACCTGTCTACAACCCTCTATGGACCCGGGCAACCCACCTGTCTACAACCCTCTATGGGCCCGGACAACCCACCTGTCTACAACCCTCTATGGGCCCGGACAACCCACCTGTCTACAACCCTCTATGGGCCCGGGCAACCCACCTGTCTACAACCCTCTATGGACCCGGGCAACCCACCTGTCTACAACCCTCTATGGGCCCGGACAACCCACCTGTCTACAACCCTCTATGGGCCCGGGCAACCCACCTGTCTACAACCCTCTATGGGCCCGAGCAACCCACCTGTCTACAACCCTCTATGGGCCCGGACAACCCACCTGTCTACAACCCTCTATGGACCCGGGCAACCCACCTGTCTACAACCCTCTATGGGCCCGGGCAACCCACCTGTCTACAACCCTCTATGGACCCGGGCAACCCACCTGTCTACAACCCTCTATGGACCCGGGCAACCCACCTGTCTACAACCCTCTATGGGCCCGGACAACCCACCTGTCTACAACCCTCTATGGGCCCGGACAACCCACCTGTCTACAACCCTCTATGGGCCCGGACAACCCACCTGTCTACAACCCTCTATGGGCCCGGGCAACCCACCTGTCTACAACCCTCTATGGACCCGGGCAACCCACCTGTCTACAACCCTCTATGGGCCCGGACAACCCACCTGTCTACAACCCTCTATGGGCCCGGGCAACCCACCTGTCTACAACCCTCTATGGGCCCGGGCAACCCACCTGTCTACAACCCTCTATGGGCCCGGACAACCCACCTGTCTACAACCCTCTATGGACCCCGGGCAACCCACCTGTCTACAACCCTCTATGGGCCCGGGCAACCCACCTGTCTACAACCCTCTATGGACCCGGGCAACCCACCTGTCTACAACCCTCTATGGACCCGGGCAACCCACCTGTCTACAACCCTCTATGGGCCCGGACAACCCACCTGTCTACAACCCTCTATGGGCCCGGGCAACCCACCTGTCTACAACCCTCTATGGGCCCGGGCAACCCACCTGTCTACAACCCTCTATGGACCCAGGCAACCCACCTGTCTACAACCCTCTATGGGCCCGGACAACCCACCTGTCTACAACCCTCTATGGACCCGGGCAACCCACCTGTCTACAACCCTCTATGGGCCCGGGCAACCCACCTGTCTACAACCCTCTATGGACCCGGGCAACCCACCTGTCTACAACCCTCTATGGACCCGGGCAACCCACCTGTCTACAACCCTCTATGGGCCCGGACAACCCACCTGTCTACAACCCTCTATGGGCCCGGACAACCCACCTGTCTACAACCCTCTATGGGCCCGGGCAACCCACCTGTCTACAACCCTCTATGGACCCGGGCAACCCACCTGTCTACAACCCTCTATGGGCCCGGACAACCCACCTGTCTACAACCCTCTATGGGCCCGGGCAACCCACCTGTCTACAACCCTCTATGGGCCCGGGCAACCCTAAGATCAGCCGCTCCTGTATGGCTGCATGTGACTACAGCCAAAGGATGGTAAAAACCCTTCAAAACATGGAACCATGGCACCCTCGCCTTCAATGCAAGATAAGACTGATCTAGCTACGCACATGTCTTCCACAACAACAATGTTACAAAGAGGAATTATGAGATCTGAACATTTAGCAAGATTTTATGCTGTCTTTTTTCTCTCCTGGTCCACAGTCTGATTCAAATTCCAATATTTAGTTGAATGCAGTTTAACAGAAGCACCTTAACAAGATAGAATATTAGCACTAGTAGATATTCATATACATATTTTGTTATGTACAGTATATTTTGTTTTTTAGTTTTTAAACGGTTGTCCACAAACATCATTGAATATCTGCAATCGAAGGGGGAGACTATAGATTCTTGCCGCAGAAGCTGGTTATTCACAGACTTCTGTGTCCAGCAACATCAATGTAAAGTTAAGTAGAGGGGGAAATTGGGGCAAAAAAAGGTGCACAAGAAACAGAGACGACAGATGCCTAAAAATCTGTACAAAACAAATCATATCCAATAAGACATTCTGCTGGAAGATTAGAAAAAGAAACTATTATTAACACATTATTATTTCTTTGGTTTTTGTCTAGATTTTGTGTCTTAGCGTACTGTCAAAAGTGCTAGTTGGTTGAGTAAGGACAATGGTATCCATGTGATGCAATGGTCATCAATCTCAACTGATGAAATAAATCAGAGAAAATTAACAGGAGTTTTGTGAGGAGAAGAATCAGAGACCGACAACTAAGAAACATGGAAAACCTGAAGGTTGCAGAGAAAGCAACTGAAGCTTCCCTTAAACGTCAGCAGTGGCACAGATTGATTACATACAGGTCACGCCACAGTATCAAGTGATTAACTTAAAGCTTTAGTGGACCTCACTGGAACTTTTCTCACACTTCAGTAAAGTAAAGAAGAAGTAAAAAATGTGAGGGAAAAAAAGGCCAAAAGTCCTCTGCGACAATGTATAAATAAAGCAGCTAATTGTACTGGAATAGATGAATTTACAACTACTGAGTTTTAAACAGAAGATGCATTATTTGAGAGAAAAAGTCCCAGAAACACGGCTGCAGAACAACACTGAACCTTAGTTGTGTTTAACTTAATGTTGCATACAGACATGAAGATACTGTTGCACATAGGACCCACTTAGATCAAAATTGTTTTGGGGGCATTTTTCTTATTATGGAGGACATATTTAAATAGAATTGAGGCTAAAATTGCATTTTCTGAGTATTTCTTCATTGTGAATCAGGAACAGCCAAAAAATAAAAGCTGTAGTTGTTACTTACAAACTACAATCAGTGGGCCATGAGCTCCCTGTTTGGCTCCATTCTGATGGAACCACTTACAGATAAATAGATCCAATGAACGTCTTTGTTTTCCTCGTCTGAGCTGGAATCTGGATCAGAACTGTACAGCTGGATAGCTACCAGCGTTGCTCACTATTGTTGTAGCATCGGTAACGTTAGGTTGGGGGTGTGAGGGGCTGGAAGCGGAGAGAGACTAAACAAAGGGATGATGGGAAATTGCCCCTGCCTGGCTTACTTACAACAAGGTGAATTTCTGATGAACCCCTGCCACTCTGTCGTTTTCTAGGACATAGCTTTTCACTGAGTTTTTTTTTTTTATTTTGGCTATCATAACCATAATTTTAAAAAACACTGGAAAAACTTTAAAATAGATCAAAAGATGATCATAGTGGGACTCTAAGTATACTATTTTGCTATTTTATATCAGCTAGAAAAAATAAAAGCTAAACTCTCACCTTATATCTCAGAGCTCCATAAACTGGTTCAGTGAATCACATCTCAAATATTTATTGTGTAAATTCCAACTTGTGTTCTGTTGGACTTTCATTTCACTCACTTTGGACTTCAGTGAGCTTTTATTTATTTCTCTTGCTGTGTCCACCCATGCTCAGCATAAAAAACCTCCCAGTACCTCCAGGTGATTAGGAGCGATGTGTTTGAAAAACCTAATATAGAATTCTTTTACAACCAACAAAACACAGCCACAAAGGCAGTTTGCCAGTGTATAAATGAGTGAAAGCCACCCGGCTCCACTGCTTCATTCCTATCCTCTCTGCATTCTCCACTGTCTTTTCTCAGCTGTAAAACATCTCCCTACTTCACGCTCTCCTACCCAAAATGCAGTGCAGGATGGCTGTTTGTTTGAATTATAGCCACAGCTCAGCAGAGGGAGGTGGGAACATTGGGCTGTCTGCAAGCACAGGAAGACACACACCTGTAGTGTTGTGTGGATGCAGATGCTCCCCTCGGCTTGATTTTATGCTCGTCACAGTTCCAGCTTTTAATATCTGGAACCGGGAATGAAAATGGGCCACAATAAAACATGTATTCCACACTACTGGATTATAGAAAAAAGAAAATCCCTCAAAATCAGAAATATATTCCAATTTTATGAAAATTAGATACAGATATGATTTCCCACCATCTTTTATTTCATTAGAATCTCTAAACATGCAGGGAAGGCCATTGCTTTGGTTTGAACAGACATGGAAAATGTGTCTGCAGATTTAAAGGTATTTTCAACATTTTCATGAGCAGGAAATACTTTTTATTTTAACAGCAACATTTTCGATTTTTAGTGCAAACTTTGCTTCATCTGGCCGTTATTTAAATCCAGTTTGGTTTTCTTAGTGTTTTGCTAATTTAGCTTGCTCCTGTTCACATCTAGATTGATTCATGCAGAAATATTTATCGAAAACAGTTCGTATGTAAATTGATGTATTGTAATGCTGATTTCAGGTTACCTTGAACGACCCTGAAAGCAAAATGACCATTTCAAAGCCCAAACCTTTTGAATTTCTCGCAATTCAAAAAGAGAAGTATAAATATAATAGTCTGAATGTAAATTTATACTAAGATAATCAGAAACCTTGAAAAAAGTTGCGTTTTTTGCGTTTTCATGATATAGACTCTTTAAGATGTTTTTAAAGCTCTTGATCAAATCAACAAAGATTAAAATATTTTTTATGACACATAGGTGGTATCAAATATAAGATTTTTTTTCTCACAGTAATCTTAGTTTAGGATGAATAAATACTGACATGAGTGTTCAGGAAAAAACAAACCTGTTTTACCCACTGTCTCAAATTGGATCCACACATTTTTAACATGGTGTAACTGTAATATAAAGAATTCATTTTATACAATCTTTCATTCTTTTAATGCAGCAAGTAGTTATTTAAAACATGCATATCAATAAATAAGTTACTCTCGAATTTTAAAAAGTAGCAAAACCTTTCCCGCCAAAAGAGGCAGCCATTTTGAAATGAGTAGGAAAAGCCTTTCTACTGCCCCTAGTGGAATGATGGTGAACTACAGGGTCCAATGGGTTTTTATGAAAAGTTTGGACTATGCTGATAAGAAACGAATGCATCAACCATAATATGAATGGTTATATGGGGTTGATTACACGTTTATGTACAGATAAGGTAACTTGCACTTCTAACAGCACATGACAATTATGAGTAATCTTTAACATTTACATTGTTTAAAGCTACATTAAAAAAAAAAAGTTGCCTAATGAGGTTGCAAGTTTCTGCACTGAAGGATTGTTGCAGTGGTGTAACTGTTGTGTTTGTGTGCTTACCTCAGCTCCACAGGAAATCTGCAAATGTGTCTGCAAACAGGTCTCATGCTAGACATGATTAAACACAATAACTAATCATATGAGAGAAGATTAAACTGTGTTTTTTCTGTGTAACACACACGCATGTTAGGAACACACAAAATCCCACAAGGACCATGAACGCAGCGCAAATATAGGCAGCACAGACAGAGACACAAAGTAGTCCCCATCCTTAGATTGATACCATTCTTGTCAGTGCTAATTAGGATTCTTGGTAAGGAAAGCTGTCAGAGGAATCTAATCATATCACTGATGATGAAACCATTTACCATGGATGAAGATAGAAGATGAAGTACATGGTCACCCATTTCAATCCTTTTGTTACTTTCAATTTGGAGAAATTATGAATATGAGGCTTCTTTTGAAAATGTCCTTAAACGTATAAAAGAAAATAGTTTCATAGTTGAAGAGCTGAAGATTGAAAGCAAAGTAATGGAATTTGCTGAGATTTAGCTGAGGCCGTCATGAGTGTGACTGTTGATATTAGCAGATAAGGAAGCCAAATGGCTGCTGATGTGAAGGTTTGGGTATGTCTGGTTAAATTCAGTCAATGCTTTTTTACGTTTCCGTCTGCCGGCCCTCATTTGATGTGTCTCAAATTTACCGCTCAACACCTGCCCTTGACGCCCCAACCGCGTAGCAACCGCCAACTCTTTTCTGGACTTCATTCCTTGCCACATCATGGAAAATGTGGATGATTTTGGGCAAGTAGCTTGGGTTTATATGTTTTGGAGAGCTCTACAGAGGCGCCGGAAAGCACGTCGCCGTCTGGGTTCACCAGATCGTTCAGAGTCTCTCCTGGTGCTCCTCACTCCTGCAGCGGGAGTCGAGCCTGGTACAGGCGACTTTAAAGGTTACGTCTGTGGGCCAGTTTTAGCATTAACCCAAGAGGGGACCTTTTTATGATTGTCTTGATGAAAATAAGATAAACAACATAAGCCCACTCCATGAGCTTTCTTTTTAAAATGTTTTCAGTTAGGTCCCTGTGTCAGAACTATGTGATTTAAAGTTGGCAGCCTCCAAAAGTCCCCAGAAATTCTCAATTGGTAAGATTGTATCTTATGGGGTTTTTTATGCATGAATTTGAGAATCAGAATCCAATTATAAATTACATTATCAGCGAATGAAAGCAATACTATTACTACATCGTCATTTGAATGTGATAATCTGTACAGCTGCAACTGTTAATTAAACAATGAATCCATTTAGTTTATTTTCCTATAGTAGTGTAAGGGATTTTGGCTTCTTGGAACCAGTGGGTACCCCCTATTTGGAATGCAGGCGGGAGGGGTCATTTACTCATTTACTCGGGGGCGGCCATGGTACAGCAGTAGGGCGGTCGACCCATGATCGTAAGATTGCAGGTTCGATTCTCGCCTTGCACGCCCATGAGTCAATGCGTCCTTGGGCAAGACATTGAACCCCTCCTTGCCTCTGGTGGTAGGCGGGCACCTGTGTTTGGCAGCAGAGCCGCCACGAGTGTGTGAATGTGTGTGTGACTGGGTGAATGGATCTGTGACTGTAAAGCACTTTGGGCCTTGTAGGTAGAAAAGCGCTGTATAAGTATAGACATTTACCAATTCTTTAAACACACTGTCTAAATGCTAAACAATCCATACAAAACTTGGTTTTCTCCCCTTCTGAGCCTGCACTATCATTCTACCGTTTTAACAAATGCTCTTCAGTTCCAGTTCCCTGTGAGGCTGACTGTACAGTCCACTTCCACAGCTCTGTTCTCATCCATATGGCAATGACATGGTATCCCGGTTTGCCTGCCTAAAAAAAAAAGGCTGCTTAATTACATAAAATGCAGACACAGCTTCACCATATGTTCATGCTCCTCACACTCTTTGTGTTTTGCACTCAAATCATTCAACAGATGCTCGGCTCTTTGGAACAAGTGGGCACAAAGAGAAGGAAAAAAAATGTCTTCTCAGATCCAAAGCCTCGCTTGTAACAAGAGCAAAGTCAGTTAAGCTGCTGCTGTCAGACACAGCAGAGCAGCCTGGTGAAGAGCGTGTCAAAGTAAAAACTGGACCCCCAGGATACAGATTCCTATAGACCGGTTCGTAAAGATTTTTGACTTTACAGTGAAAAATGTAATCTTTACAACAACAAGTGAACAGATGGATCCTCACCACACAGTTCTGGAGCGAGAGAAGCTTTGAAACAACCAGTCTACCAAACAAGATACTTCTGAATGGTGAAGAAGGTGAGAGTGTCAGTGTGTGACTGCAGTTCCAGTCTTCAAACTACGCAGCCAACACTGGTCATAAGCCCGTAGGAATCTGAAAAGCTTAGCGGGGCTTTGTGACTCAACGGGAAAGTTGACTTTCAAGGATACTCCTAAACATCGTACTCATTAGCATTTGCCCTCTTTGATCCCTTTAGTAGCCAGGTAGACTCTAGCAATCCTTTCTTAACCCCCTGTGTTAGTAACTGAAACCGCAAAAGCAAAGGTACATGGGAAGAACAACATTAGGTAGGGGAAAGCAGTGTTTAAAATAAAAAAAAAAAAGAAATAAATCTTGAAGAAGTAGATGGCATTGATGAACCATCGACCTCATTGCAGAGTCCAACTGGACTGAGTCTGCTAAAGTCTTGGGCACTGACCTGTAGTGTTGCTGGGGATTTTTTGGGTTGTCCTGAGGAAGAGAGGCCACATCTTAAGGGAAGCCATGGTGTGTCTTGCAGTTCCATTGAGACTCATGCGGCCAACTTAATTGGCGTCATAAAAATGGAACATAGGACAGGTGTTTGGTGCATTTAGTATCGTGAAGTATTAGTAAGAATTATTGAAGTGTAGATCAGTCTGTCACATGGTGCCCTTATGCCACACACCAGTTGTTTGAAAGGTCAGTGCACCGGCTCCTTACTAACTGTGGGCAAGTGCTGCACGCATGGGGTGTACACAGGATACAACCTAAATACACTCCGATTGTCTTATTCCCTCATTCCTAATATCCAGGCTGCAAGCAAAGAGAGTTTAAGGAGCGCACACTTGATCAGCAATAACGGGTTTCTTGAGCAGTCCACAGAATTTGAGAAGTTGAAAAAAAAATGTAGGAAGTGTCTGCATCTCACTTCCTTCATCTTTACTTTACCCTTGTGTTTGCTACAACCTGTCGTCGAGAAAGAAAATTGTTCATGAACATTTTTGCTCACTGAAAGGTCTACAACCCTAGTATTTCGTCTTGGCCGCCTGTGTATGCGTTTTCCCATTTTTTGTATCAATCCGTAGGGACCAAGGCTTAAGGCCTGAGGCCAGACGCTGATGTCACTGGTTACCTGACAGAGCACAGTAGAATTATTTTGTTCTCGCTGTATCCAAGTACAGTGAGAAATCCCATTGTACGGATCACTTAGGAGAGCTGTAAATAATTGTCAAACTGTCCTTTTGGCACAGGTTAGTCTGAACAGCTGCTCAGCTTTGAGCGTGATTGCAGTTACTACTTCAGAGACAGAAGATCAAAAAGTTAGGAGGCGTGGCTCTTTGACTGATCTCCTGTTTGTGCCTGATTCTACTGTACGTCAGCCCAAAATGGGTCATTTTTCCTGGTGAAGCATTGGTGTGACACATTCCTTTTAAAATGAGGTTTACACTGTGAACATACATGCATAGAAATCATGAACAACATGTTTTGAATGAAGCTCTGAGGAAATCTCAGCATCTGCTTCAGGAATCCCCTTCTTCAGGCTGAAAGCTGACAGAGCTGAGACAACAGGTGCTGCAGAGGGAGACACAAAAGCTTAGTGGAAAATAAAAAAAAAAGAGATTTGAAGGGGCGATAGACTAAAACCAGGAGACAAAATGGATTAACGGTAGATAGGTAGAGTGTGAGAAGACAAAAGGTGAAGTGGAATCAAAGATGAGAGGAAATGGTGCCAGAGAGAGAAAAAAGGGATTAGGAATGGAGACATAAAGAGGACAAGAAAAAAGAAAAAAGGGATTATCTGTGAAGGAAAGGATTAAGGTAAAATGATAAGCTTTTATATTCTTGCGTCTGGAGAGAAGTCTATAGCTAAAATACAACCAGAGTGTCAGATGTGTTTGAATGTACCTGATTCCTCAAAAACTCCTTTCTCATGTGTCCCTCTCACCATGTGACTGTGTTTCTATCCAACCACAGACCTCCCAGGGATCTTTAGATACATCAGCTGAACCAATGTAAAGAAGGAAAATGCATTAGAACACAATTTAACTTCAATGCATCTTCCCATATCTCTGACTTTCAAGGAACCAAAAGAAACGTCTACAAGTTTATCTCATTTTTACCCTATAACTGTATAACACCTTGAAGGGCATTATCCCACGTATACCATGACTTACCATTCATTCATTCATTCATTCATTCATTCATTCATTCATTCACTTATTCATTCATTCATTCATCTTCTAAGCGGTTTTGTCCCTTTTGGGTTCACGGGCTGCTGTAGCCTGTCCTGGCCACTTGTGGGCAAAGGCAGGGGACATCCTAGACAGGTCGCCAGTCTGTCGCACAATCACACACCCATGCACTCTCTCATTCACACTCCTCGTCTCTACTACTTCTCCTACACTTGGTTGTGGATCCTGCTTCTGGCTCGTCTCG
The DNA here is from genome assembly GCA_023969325.1 of Oryzias curvinotus. Taxonomy (NCBI): domain Eukaryota; kingdom Metazoa; phylum Chordata; class Actinopteri; order Beloniformes; family Adrianichthyidae; genus Oryzias; species Oryzias curvinotus. The sequence goes on from CM043715.1 coordinate 10,092,874, forward strand.
TGGCCCCAGCCGTCCCCTGACTATCTGGATGAAGCTCATCTGTTGGACTTTAAATATGTAGTTGTAGAGTTAGATAAGTTAATTCTTCTCTAAGAGTTCTGGTACATCGCCTGTCCGTCCTGGGGGAGGATCCCTCCTTAATGTAGACACCCCTGAGGTTCCTTTGTTTTTTCCAGAATCTGTTTTTTTAGGGGTTTTTTCCTTACCGCATAGGAGGGTCTAGGGGTAGGGATACCCAGCTTAGTTTAGTTACTTCAGTTTATAATCTTTCTATTAAATTGTGTGTGTTCATTATCCTTTTGATTCTATGTTTTACCCTACATTTATCTGCACAAAGCCCATCGAGACCACTGTTGATGTGATTTTGGGCTATACAAATAAAATTGACTTGAATGTGGTCAATTTAGAATGTTAAGAGTGAAGGATGTTTTATGTTTTTTGGATGGTGGGAGGAAGCCGGAGTCCCTTAAAAAAAGGCCCATGCATGCAAACTCCACACAGAAGGGTGTTGGTATTCTGTTTTGGGTCCCCCATCTGGGAATTGAACCAGGGGCCTTATTGCTGTGAGGCAAGAGCGCTAACCACTATGCCACCGTGCAACCCCATGACTTACCAAAGAAATAAATATTAAATCAATTATTAGTACTTTAATTTAGTTAAATTTTAGGTTTAAATAATTTTTCCCAAAAAATCAGACTATTTGATGCACAGTGTGACATGTTGTCATGGTAACAGATACAGAGCCTGCACTAAGAAAAGTTGTTTAAGGCCGGTTTATACTTCACAGCGATCAGCCATCACATCAATCACATGGAGAACCGAGCAGTCCAGCTCATATTAATGTAGGCTGGATTTGGTTACGGCTGTCAGCGAGGACTGACAGCTAGAGGTGATACGCTATCTCGTTGCGTACGCAAAGATGTACACCTTATTGGACATGTGGTGATGCCTGTTTTACTGCTGTGCTACGATTGCACAAACAGAGCTGGAAAAGCAAGAATCTGACTTTTCACAAGTAAATTATTACTGTCAGCTGATAAAGGAGAACTTTTTAGAAAATCTGAGTTAGTTTGTTTGCTCTCAACAGTTAATATTTAGGCTGATCTTGTAATCTATTCAAAGTCAATGGTAGCTTTAGACTTTGCACTAGTTCCAGGTTTTCTGGCAAGACCACAAATCTTTTTGACGTTTTTTGAGGATTCATGTGTATTCTACCTCAAATCAGATAAGACGATCCGTTTATTTTAAGCATATTACAGAAGAATTAAGCGGAGGAAAAGAAACTAACCAGGGTTTCCTCAGTAGCAAAGAGCTAGAACTTTGAATCCCCGTTTGGCGGATGTACAGGGTTGGAAAACTGCCTGCCAGGTGTCACACGGGTCCCTGAGTCCTTCTGATAGAGGCTAGGTGGGATCCACTTGTGCATTTGCCCCGAGGCAGTGCGTCATGATTGGCTCCATTCGCCGCATGCTTTAAGGCAGACGACCACCGGACCTCGCTGCACCGTCTGTGGTGATGTTGGCTACCCACCTGACCCGTTTATAAACACCGACCGAGGAGTCTAACAGTTTGTATAATTCTTATTCTGTGAGGAGATTTGAATAAAATAATCACCAAGCATCAGGTATGCATTACCTTATATAGCAAAACGTTTAAAATGTCGTTTATCGTTGTAAAACAACGTTAATACCAAGGCCTGAGTTTTTTTCTTTTTAAAATTGGACCAAAATTGTGCGATTCCACTCCAATGGCCCTGTGACCAATGCAATGGGAGCGATTCCAAAAAGCTTTGAAGTACAAACCGGCCCTAATTTGCTAATAAGTTTAACAAAGCATCATTTCAGAGAAAAAGTTCACCTGATGAAGCAAATATATCCTCCTTCTTAGATTCTTTTCTCTCTTTCTCTTCTGCTGCATATTAGAGCACTCTGGACTTGATTTTTTTTTCTTTTCTTTTTTTCTAATGGTTCAATTTTGAAAAAAAAATCCCCCTTGTTGGTGTAAAAGTAGAGGTTGGAAGTCTGCGATGATAAAAACTTCATTAAGCTGCTTTTTCAATTATATTTTCATCTTTTATTGTGTCACAGTGTCCCACATTTCAATGAAAATAGCTCAAAATGAGGCTTCTTACAGCAATCATTAGGTTAGATGAAAATGAATTAATAACAGGTCATAAGTGTTAAATCCCTCAAAAAAATGAATCGCATGACTGCAAAGATCCAACCTTTCATTTAGAGACAAACTGCAGCTGGAGATCCACTGATGCTGCAGCTTTCTAATGACTTAAGAGGTAGAAACATTCTTCATCGGCGCAGCACTGACCTGCTGAGCTTCTGCACAAACGTGCAACAGCATCTACAACTTACCTCAGTGACCGTGCTACAGTGGAGGGAGGGGCGGATGGATAGTAGATGGACGGATGTAATGGACAGAGAGGAGGAGGGAGGAAAGGAGGTTCAGGGTTGTTGGGTTCATGAGAGGTGTACGGTGGGGGAGGGTCGGATCGCCGGACCCGAGCAAATCAAAGTAAAAGCCCAGGATGGATGATGGTGGGGCAGTGGGTGCATGTGGGAGTCCGGCGAACAAGTCGTCAAGCAAGCAAAAGAGAAGAGGGGGAGGATGGATGGAGAGAAGGAAGGGGAACGAGAGGCTGAGTCGTGACTCTGGGTTGATTTACGAAGGCTTTCCTTTTAATAAAATTGTTTCAGTGACAGAGCCGGTAAAAGGGCCTTAATGGATTGGCCGGCCTAATGTAATGAAATTATTCCCTCTTTCAGTACAGAGAGGAAAAAGAGAATAAAAGAGGACGTGAGGGGAGGAGGGAGGATGGAAGAGGAGAAATGCAATTAATATTTACAGAAGAGACAAGCAGGGTGGGCTTGAGCGGCTCCCTCCCTCTCCAGTGCTTTACGGCTGCCTCTCTCGCCCCTCTCTCTCCCTGTGGCCAGTGTGCGCCGGGCGTGTGGCGGCGGAGGGAGGTGATAGGCTGAAAGCAGGCAGGCCATTTCAGCTCACCGGTCTCCTCTCTGTCGCTCTCCTTTTCCTCTCCTCTCCTCTGCAGGGCTGGTCACATCTGAGCTGAGGTGAGAGCCTTCACCTCTGCCCGGGTGCCGCCGCCGCCGCCACCGCCACTGCCTTCAACTGTTTTCCTCTTCCTGTGTGTGTTTGTGTGTGTGTGTGTGTGTGTGCGACTTACTATGGATGCTTACCTGCTACTTTAAGGGGGTAGCACTTGCACACAAACTCACTTACACACCCTGTTTTTTGTTTTTTTTTCTTCTTCACACAACCCATCTTGTTTTAGTCCCTCCCCCAGCCGAGCGGCTCTCACACTCGCACCTAACTCTCTCTCATCTTTGTGTGTGTGTCGGTGTGTGTGTGTGCAGGCAGCTGGACAGCAACCACATCAGCTGCATCGAAGATGGAGCTTTCCGAGCGCTGCGCGATCTGGAGATCCTGTGAGTACAGACAAACTCTCATCCCCTCCTCATCCTCCCTGCATCTCTGCGCTCTCGTCTCCTTCCCCATGTGCCGCCTGGGAGACAAGGATCTGTCCCACACTCTTCCTCTGCCTCCCGTCTCCAGTTTTTTTGCGATTCATATTGTTTGTAGCCTTCATTCTGTTCCCTTCGTTTACTTTTCCTGTCAAAAGTGTTCAACTTAGAAAGGTTTTTTGTTGCACGGAGCATCACCTGCTCGGATGAAGTGCAGCATACCTGTTCCTCCTCCACTAAAGAAGGGGAGTCCCTGACTTAAAGAAAAGATAAAAAAGGGGTGAAGAGCATCACAGGGAATGTGGTGGGGGTTTCTGCCACCTGCTGTGCTTTGCGTTTTATTTGCACCATATGTGGATAACCCCCCTTCCTTCGTCCCCATGCATACGGAGGTGCGGTCATGTTTTAGCGACTGCTTTCAGCTGGCTGAGGGATGGAGTGTGCGTGTGAACTGCTGTGTATATCTGATGTGTCCACATCTGTACAGCTGCTCATTTGTCAGCCCCGCTCAGACGTGGCGACCGTGCACGTCCTGCTGTTTTAGGGTAAATGGGATTTCTGTAGTATCTTCACGGGTTATTTGATTACACAAACAAAAAAATCCCTTTTTTCTTCATGCATACTCACCAATTTTCTTTGTCATAGAGTTTTGTTGTTTTGTTTATTAGTGTCTCGCTTTGACACAAATCGAAACGCTTGCTGTGTATGGAAATAGCAAAAGAAGAAAACAGACAGGACATGTTCCAGACGATGCAGAGAAAAGAAAGAAAACGGCGAAGAAAGACAGAATAGCAATAAAAGAAAGGAAGCAAGACAAGAATAGTACAGTACAAAAACTGACTCTTAAAAAAGTTCAGTGTCTCATTTCTGCAATATATTAAGACAGAGTCTTTATTTTCTGCACAAAAGTTATCTTTAAAAAAAATCCTAAATAACAAAATAACTTTAGTTTGACAAAGCAAAAAAATTCTAAAATTCTCTTTTTATTAAAGTGAGAATTCTTGGTGAGACAATTTTTCTAAGCCATTTGGCAGATTTTTATTTAATTATTATTTAAAGAAAACAATTCAAAGAGTTAATAACTTGTTTTTTAGGGGTCAGTTTTTGCAGAGTCAAAAAAAACAAATTTAAAATCTAAAGCAAAAAACTTTTCCTTTACAAACTATTTTCAGTAAAGTTCTTGAACCACTACACTGCAAAAACTGAATCTAAGAAAGTAAAAAGATCCTTGTCTTGCAAGAAAAATAATCTTATAAAGAAAGGTTTTTAATAGCAACATTTTAAAAAAAATAAATAATTCTTAAGATCATTTTTCTTATCCCTTTGGGTGATTTTTTTTTTTTTTTTGCTTATTTAAGCAAAAAAATACCAATTGTAAGAATTTTTGACTTATTTCTAACCTGAAGAGCAGTGCAGTCATGGAAACTTTAAGCCCAAGCAGTGGACATGCTTTCTTTCCTCACTCTTGCAGGATTGGGTTGCTTTATTTAACGGTCACACAGCTCGGATTGCTGCTTCTGGAGGAAGTTTGTCTCCTCATCACATAAGAAGCTTCTTTAGAAGACAGACTCTGAAAGATGGACACTGTTTTAAAAAGCACAGCCTGTGAAAAGCTTCAAGTCCCATTAGTAGTCACACATCTGAGTGTGTGAGATGGTTTCTCCTGGTTTCCCTGGGGGAGCGGTGAGCTGCAGTCACAGCCCCACTCAGACAGCATTTGCTGGTTTAACCCTCCAGTCCAGTCTCTTAATGCTGAGCATCAAGCAGGGAGGCACTGGGTCCAGAATTGACTCCTCGCCATGACCCGACTGTGGATATAATCCGATTAGGTCAGTAGTGGCTCCAATCTGTTTGATCTATAGATGCATGGATGCTAAACCAAAAAAAGAAAAAAGAAGAAACCCTCATTTTATTTATGCAGAGCATCGTTCTCCAGCAGGTGTTCTCCGCACAGGTCGGTTCTGGCTGACTAATGGTGAGATGAGGATCACTCAGGCAAACGGTTCAATATGTGGCAGCTTAAACTGTAGTCCTCGTCAAACAAAAACAAAAAAAAGTCATCAATCTGTTACTGATGAAGACAAGGCTCAGGTGTTACTTTAAAATGTTTTGACAGATGGTTTTGTAGATTTTCATTCCATCTGTCCTCATTTTTTCATTTCCACTTTTTGGTCCCCCTTAGGCAAAGTTATTCTCTTTGATTCCCTGCCCTTTCTCGTTGAGCCCTCAGCGATAGTGATTGGGGGCAGATAGAGGGGTATCAGCGGTGCAAAATACAACGTATTAGCAATTCATAAGTCTCTGACAGCTGAGTGCTGGGCAGGATTTACAATTCACTGTAAATACGCAGCCTTTCCCATTCAGAGCAGACAGCATGACAGCACACAGTATATTCCCCCAATGTGACGTTTTAATAAAGGATAGGTGTGTGTGTTTGTGTGATTTGCCTTGTTTGTGTGTGTGTGTGTGTGTGTGTGTGTGCTCGTGCGCCTCTGCACATGTGCATCGGCCATGAATGACAGCAAGCAATTCAGGCTGGGAAATGATCTTCATTTCAAACACACACCTGTGTGTGTGAGTGTGTGTGTGTGTGTGTGTGTGTTTGTGCATTCACACTCAGCCATGAACGCACAAACACACATGCACAGTCCCATCTGCTCAGGTCTGGGGGGTTCATTTCGTGACTATAGTACAAAATGGGATGATAGAGATAACAGTGGTTGGAGGTCATGTGACTGCATTATCAGGTATGTGTGTGTGTGTTTGTGTGCACATCCACACTTGTTTGTGCACTGTACTTTTGTCTTTGTGAGGCTGAAGCATCGCCTCTGTAACGCGTCAGGTTTCCTTCATTCCGTCTGTTGCGAGCATCAGAGCCATAATTGAAAGTTTGGAGTCTTTTTTTTAAAGATCAGTTCTGATTAAATTGTGTTTCTGCTGTTTTTAACAACTTCCTGTTGCATTTTTCTCATGATGGAGGACATAGATTAAGAAAAATAAAGGCATAAACGTGTATTTCTTTATTTAAATCATTATGAATCAGGAGCAGATGAAAAAAAATGCTGTTGCAAAAATCCTGTAGCAGTAATGGAGGAGCTAATCCGGCTGATGCTTCCATGTCTTTTTTTTCCTCATTTTGCTCCAAACTGTGCGGCTGGATAGCTCCAATATTGGGCGCCATTTTTGTTGCACCACTAAGATGTGCGGGGCTGTTAGCTAGCAGGTGAGCATGTAACCAGATGGGTGACGGGAACACTTTCAACGTTCACAATAATGACTAAATATGTTTTACTGTAAATGTTTGCTGTTTTTATTGCTTTGCTGTTGTTTACATTGTGTATCTGCACACAAAAGAGGTACGTGTTTATATGAGGCATTGAACATTTTCATTGTGCAGACAAAACGGTAAAAGTATTTTGTGTTTGTGTGTTCCTGCACCTCCGTTGTGCGAGGATACCTCGTGTTTTAATCGAAAGAAGTGCAGTCTGCCTGCGCCACTAATGAATCTCTGCTTTAATTAATCTGGTCGTTTTTAATTAGCCGACGTTTCTTGGTAGACTGGACTTTATCTGAGCGCGGCATGTTCCCGCCGTCAAAGCCGAATACTTGGACGTCTGATTTATAAAAAAAAAAAGGCCAAATGGATTTTATTTGTTGGTTCTTTTAATCTTCTTGTTATTGGAAATCATTGAGTCATATGTTTTGTTTTTTATTAGATAAACGGAGCTCATTTAAAAAGGGAGGCATTTTGAAGATTCAGTTTGTAAAGAAAAAGACACTTTTTAGAGTTGGTGACTGATCTTATGCTTAATTTCTGCTGTAAAAGGTCAATTTAGAAGATAGAAACGGCTTTAAATTTGGCATTTTGCCCTTCAGAAATAATTATCTTTATTTCTTTTTGTCACTTTTAATACATTTTGGTCTTTTTTATTTTTATTTTTTTTGCACCAAACTGTTTTGACACTCAAACATCCTGAAGCACTAAGAGTACGATTAAAACAGTCAGACTGAAAGGAAAACTCCCCAAAGTTTTCACTGGGATCCAAGGATGCATGGGGATCAGCTTATCCCTGTATTTGAAGAAATAAACATTTATCATCAAGTTCAGCAAGCAGGCTTTATTTTGACAGGGGATTCTTGCTTCTTTGAGAGCTTCAGGGAGCAATAAAAGACATTTACATTCATCATTTCCGTTCGGTTTCCTCACATATCCTGAAATGGTCTCGAGCTTCCTCTTATGTGCTCTCTTTTTTCATGGCTGCCAGGATGAAAGAGGAGGACTGGTGTTGTAAAAGCCATCCAGTGCAGCGGATGATTTATTTAGACCCAAAGGAACTTTTGGTTTCTTTTCCAGACAGTCAGGACAGAGGAGAAATGTGGGTTAACAGGAGTAAAAGGGCGTTTCCAAAATGGAAAAGGACTAAAAGAGGGATATTAGGGGAAGGGAAGGAAAGGAAAGCTTGTAATATCGGTGCTGCAAATGCCGCCCGTTTCTCCGGCATTATTTATTTATCCACTACTGAGCCTGAGGTGAGGAAAGGAGAAACCTGAGGGAAACCGAGGAGAGAAACCCAGATATTGGATGGCTGCAGAAAAGAAAGAAAAGGAATACGAGGTTAGAAGAGTAGAAAGGAAAGGGGGGAAAAAGGAGAAATACATGAGAGCAACAGGCCGGCTCTGTAAAAACAGACACAAATACAAACAAGAGCAGACAAAGACACCTCACCAAGACTCGTCCATCTGATGTGGCCAGAAAACAAGAGAGGTACAAAACACATCAGAGGATAAACAAAAAAAAAAGATGAAATGGGATGCGGAAGAAATGGGAGAGACAGTGATTTGGAGTAAAAGAAATCAAAAGGAGTATGATAGAAAATAGATTGAATGGATCAGAGTGAGGAGAGCAGGAAGGCATTAATTATTGATGGAACAAATGTCTGACTGACTGACTCAATTTGGGCTTTTGTTGTTTCCAGCCCACCAAGGATGTCAGATCGACTCAGAGCAGCATTTCTCAGAGTGAGGATGGAGACTCGCTCTGGGTTCCTTTTCTGCTCTTTAATGCATCTGGATGATAAGAGCAAATTATTCTACTGTTCTTTGAAGAGGATTTGTTTTTGTTGTAACTTCTCCCCCCAGCATTGCTGCTATTTTAATTCTTGTGATACTAGGATTCCCCCGGCGGAATAGGAATGTCAATTTATCTGTATTAGGTTGGCTAAACAGATAGCCTGAATTTTTATTTGACAATTTGCTCATCATGATTAATATGTTGAAGGGTAATCAGATGCTCCTTGCCAATGGGTTCAGTCATTTGCACAATGATGGGGACAAACTCCAACATTTTACACTATAAAAAGGTCAAATAAGTGTATTTTAGTTATTTTAAACAGCTTCGGTGGCCTCAAGAAACATAGTATTTGGGTGTTTTTGCTTTTTTGTTTATAAAGGTTGTTTTTCTAGCAAAGATTAAGAGATGAAATTAGAAAATAGAGTTTTGGAAATACTGTGATTATATAAACTTCTCAGAGCACCACCAGACCAAACCAAATGTAGCAGTTTTGCAGCTTTTTGTCTGTTTTATAAAGCTGGGTTTTAAGTGATTGCTTCATTGGTGAACTGTAGACCGCACAGCCGTAGGAACACACAGCCAGACTAAATGTGCCAGACAGCCAGAAACTGCTGCTGCTTTTAATGCTGAAGGAGGGACAAAATGTCATTTTCAGAAAACTGAAGCAAACACTGCACGAGAAGGAAATTAGTAAAGAAAAAATATTTAAAAAAAATCTTAAAATGTAAGAGCTTTTTTTTAAAATTAGCAAACAAATCACTCAGTAGAGTAGAAAATGGTCTTACCCAGAATTTAAGAAAAAAAATCTTGGTACTAAAATATGTTTCCTCAAACTAAAAAGATTTTTTAATGAAAAAAGGTTTTTCTTGCAAGACAGAAAACAAGACCTAAAAAAAAAAACAACAAGGGTCCTTTTTACTTTTTTTAAGATTCTGTTTTTTTGCTGTGTAAACTGCAGACAAACTAACTCTGCCACTGAAAAAAATATCTTATCAAGTATTGTTTTATATACTGTGTAGTTTATATATTGTATAACCAGAAAGTTTTATTTGACTTCTTTGACTAAATTATTCATATTTTTTAATACAAAATTATCCTAAAATGTGTAATTGTAGTCCTAAGATGATAATGGTCTAGAAATAAGGGCAGTAGGATGGTCATAGCTCTTAAATTATATATAATATATAAACGTATACATAAACCTACATTTTTGGAGCAAAACAGGCTAATTGTCAGAAAATACTTCCAATTTCTACATTCAGTTACATAATTTAAGTGTTTTTATTTAAATATGCAATTTTGTCTTTAAAGAGCAGAACATCACTGCTTATTAAAAAAAAAAGGATTTTTTTTTTTTTGCAGTGCGCTGCGTGATGTAAATAAAGCTCTCATGCAGAATCCCTGAGCATCTGGGATCAAGGAAGGCCGTTAGCTGAGTGTGGGCCCTGCAGGGAATTCCTGCTGACAGGGATGAATGATCTGTCCAGTGACTGAGAGAAGGTGATGGATTCATTCAGGAGCATTCCCTTGTGCACAGTTTCTGAGTTAGTGTGCCTCTCCTTGATGAGAGGGGGGAGTGTCAGTCAATTGAAATCACAGAGACAAAGCACTTTTGACCTTCATACTCAGCACAGAGCTCTGCATATTATTCCAGATGTAAGATAGAACAGTAAGGGAGTTTGTTAAAATGTTACTGTATTGGCACACCTCAAAGCTTTTTTTTCTTTTCAAAAAAATACTGTGTGCCTTAAAATCCAGAGCACCTTATGTACCTTATGTATGGGTTCATTTTGGTTGTGTTTAATAATTTAAAGACATTTTGAGAGTTACAGTACACGGCACTCTGTCAAAACATTTGGCTGGATGTTACTGTGAATATACTGCAATGTCTGACTGTCACCAAATAGTCACAGTAATGTTTTATTAGCAGCATTAGTCTGTTTTTTTACGTGTTGTTAACAAGTTCAAACTTGTTAACAACACGTAAAAAAAATTACGCGGCTAGCGTAGAATTGTCAGACTGCGTTCTTGTTAATAAGGTAGGGACTTATTGTTGTCACAGTAATGTTGTAGCGGTATCAGTCTGTTTTTTTTTTTCTTGTTTTTTTTACGTGTGTTTAAGTTTAAACTTGTTACCAAAATGTAAAAAAAAAAAAAAAAAAAAAAAAAAGGCAGTAAATAACGCAGGCAATAAATGGCTGTTTTTGTGAATATGCTAATGCAGCTAACGTGTAGAATTGTCAGACTGTGCTTTTTTTAACGTGTTGTTAATAAGGTAGGGACTTATTTCTGTCAGTAATGTTTGTTTTAGCGATATCAGTGTGTTTCTTTACGTGTTACAAACAAAGTTGGGTGTTATCTGAACACGCTAAAGTGGTTAATGTGTAGTAGTGTTTTTTTACGCATCAACGACAAAGGTTTGGAGTTAGCGTAGTCACAGTAATGTTGTTTTAGCGGTATCAGTCTGTTTTTTTAAACATTTCAAAGAAGGTTTTAGAGTTATAGATATTGCAAATACAATAAGATAGCTAACATGGCTAACGTGTAGCGTGTTACAAAAAAGTTCTCCAGTTACTGTGAAAAGCCGTTGATAAAGTCTGACTGACTGACAGACTCATCTCTGACTCTTTTGTCTCGCTATAGTTCAGTGACGTCTTCTAAATGACACACCGGTAAGTTAAAAAATAGACCATTCATTGACTGTGCGCCCTTATGTGCAGAACATACAGTATTAGGCTCAATTTTATTGGCTTATTATAAAAAGAAGACTCCAGCATATTCAGAGAAAACAACTATAAAAAGCAGCTGGCTTTGGACGACACATTAGGGCACAGATATCTGTGATGTCGGTTGATCACCCAAAGTGTTGATTAGGACGTAAAAATCCTAAAATGTTTCCGTCATCTTTAAACAATTGCTGGTAGCCAACGTGTTTGTTCATCTTGAACAAATTCTTCACCGGGGTGGCCTTTTCATATTTTTTGTTAAATATCTATCAGGATCAATTAAAGCTGCACTGTGATTTACAGCAAATGATTTTGCTGATGGTGAGAAGCGCTGGTGCATGGCAGTGGGTTTTCCTGTGCTGATTGCAAACTATTAGATCCCTTTTCATGAGTCGCTTCTATCTCCAATCAATCCTTTGATAGCTTTAGATTGATTTTGGCAAAGCCTTATAACATTTTGTTCAATTCAACTCTAATTTATTTCTATAGCCCGACATTACAAAAATTGTTGTCTCAATTGGCTTCATACCGGTAATTGTATAGTAAACATTAAATCATTAAGAACATGAAGTTATACAATTTAATAGGTAATGGCTGAACAGACTAGGCTAAACTGGGCATCCCCTGCCCTTAGACCCTTCTTCTCTGAAAGGAAATTCAAGCAAATTCCTTTATTTTCTGATAATAGGAAGCAAAACTGCCCAAAAGAATTACTTTAAATCTACCATATTTTCCACACTATAGGATGCAGAAGGCACATCATCAAAGAAAATGGTTATGTAACAGACTGGCAGCCTGTCCGTGTTGTCCCTTGCCTTCGCCCAGGAGTGGCCAGGATAGGCCCCAGCAGCCCCGTGACCCTTAAAAGGACAAAACGGGTTTAAAAGATGAATAAATGAATGAATATTGTCAATAAAGTTTTTCAATTAATATTTTTGAACATATGCCAGATGTAAGGCACAAAAAGCGAAGTCAAAAGAGATAAGTCCATGAGTCAGTCACTTTATTCACTGCGCTACATGTTATCCACATTAGAAGGGGTTAGCGTATTCTCAATACCTGTAACTCCCTAGTTTGCAACATGGAAAAACAAGAAGACTGATACCAATGAAACAAACATTACTGTGACCATGCTAACTCCCAAACTTGTGAGTAACACATAAAAAAAAAAAAACGCAGTCCAACACAGCTACACATTAGCAATGTATTTACAATAACTCATAAAATATACTACATTGATACCTATCAATATCTCTTCAACATCAGTAAACACAAACAGAAAAAGTATCAATTCATAGGGCGCTCCAGATTATAAAGCGCACTGTCAGTTTTTCGAAGAAAAATTCAAGCTTCAAGTGTTCCTTATAGTCTGGAAAATACGATATAAATCAGACTATGTAGTTTTCTTTTTGTCAGAAACCACCTGATTTAATCTTTTGGTTTTGTTACTGGAATCGTCTGATGATTATTAAGATTTTATCATTGACAGTAAAATAAGAACTGGACTGAACAAGCCCTCCCCCCTCGTGTTCCCAATAGGAAGTATCTGCTGGTCCCAAAAGTCTGAAATTCCATAGACTTCTATAGAGAAACAAACAGCTATTACTCTATCATTCTATTTGTCAGAGTAACCACTCTTGCTCTAATACCCTTTTTAACATGTTCCTAATAATATTATTTTTTACGATATTTTTGCTGTAGAACAAATTATTCAAGTTATAAACTAACCAATTGGATGCCTCAATAACAGTAGGTAGCCTCGTATTGAACGTTTGAATCGTTTGATTGACATATTCTCCTGAGCCTGCTTTCAGTTGAAGGGGTGTGGCCTTTTTAACATGCTCAGTCCTGTTTAGATAGAGTGATTGTCATAGAAATGTAGACGGACCAATCACGGCTTACTGAGGATGACTTATTCCAACATGGGGAAGGACGTATTGCAGAAAAATGGCAACTGTACTGACTTTATTTGGTTGGAACTGGAAGCAAGACATTTTCTATGAGTGACGTCAATCGCGATTCATCCAGTTATATCTTATACACTCATGGATTTCACCACAAACAAACCATCTTGCTAATACAAACGCACAATAATTTGCCTTAAGTTTTTTAAAAAAAGGATTTTCTTGGACTGCAATTGTGCTTGTGTCAGTTCACTGGGTAACTCTGGTCATCACAAATCTTTTTTTTGGTTTCATCATGTTGGGGATGTCTGTGGTTTTCGTGACTCACGGAACATCACTGTTGATTAGCGGGCACTCTCTCATACTTATCCTTTCAGTTCTTTTTGTGGCTTTTGTGCTTGTTGTGAAGGGCATGTTGGGGCAAACGATTGCTCTATTCATATCAAGTTTTTATGTTCTGGTAAGGAAAGCCGCCGCATCACAGCTGACACAACACAGGAAAGCAGAACGTGACTTTTCTTCAGACCGTGGCCGAGAAGATCGCACTAATGGTTAAGCTCGTCAACCTCATGTCAGCTTCTCTCCGTGTAATTTGATTCAAGTTTTTTCAAAGCCTTTCATGGTAAAGCTGTATATGCTCAAATGTACAAGGCCAATAAACGGAGCAGAAGTGGAAATGTAATTATGTGATAAACACAGTCTTTATATTTGGCAGCAGGGCTGCGCCATCCATTTTGGTTCGATTCCTGAGAAGACGTCGTCTTAGCGATAACGTCAGCGCAGATGGTAGGCATTCCTGCTGCAGCAGCTAATGACTGTGTGTGCCATCGTGTGCGAGTGTTTTTTACTCACAGGCCCTAATTTGAGCGCATTCAGTCCCAGAACTGAATGCACACAAGCCTGCCTCCCCCATTCGCTTTTCCATTAACTTCTATCAGTGAGGAGTGCAAAATTGGAAATAAATGAGTTTTCACTCTTTAAACATGAAGTTTTCCTACACTTTATTATTGGGTTTTTCAAATGTGTTGCTTCTTTAGGCCTTAAGCCAGGTACACAAAGGGCATGTTCAAGAACGTGGCAAACTGATATGTTGAATGGACTTTGGGCACTGTCACTAACCAATACTAGAGCATGTCCTCACAGTTAGAAGAGGCTTGGTGTGAAATGCGGAAGGGGTGCAAGTCTCACAAATTTTGCTCCAGTCTTTTCTTTTGACATTTATATTAAAATATATGAGAGTTGCTGTCATAGAATTCCACCCGGACACAAACTGCAATTATTAATTTCTCCTCCATGATCAATTTTCAAACAGTTAGTACTTGTGTGTTTTGAACATGACATTACTTATAAGTCACTACCTGATTGGTAAAAGTTCAACTGGTTTAACTTTCAACACACTTTTAATGGATGTGTGTTTTGTAAAACTTACTTACTCTACGCTTCCATAGACTTTGGCCACATCAGTCACAACAGCCCAAACAATAGACAAACCTGTACGAGGCTTGTTGGTGGCCCATGGGAAATACAAAAGTCATAGACCACGTGGTGATCATGTGGAGAGAAAGTGTTCATACACATTTTTTTCTATGAGCATCCTGTCATAGGGTGCACTTGTGCAACACACACGGGTTAAGTCAGGGGGAAGAAGATGAGACACAGGTAAGTCGTACAGAATTCCCATTCCTCAACCGCCCCAAAACCCTGCCCCCAGCGCAAGGTGCTGTTCAAGTGATAAGTGTGTGCTACATGTTTATAGCCTAACTGTTAAAAACTAGGAAACTAAACTAGACTGTAGTTTGTGTGGCCATCCTACGAGCGTCCTATAGCCACTTAAGCACACACCATCAGTGCAGCATTTGCGTACGGTCAGACAGAGCAAGTGTGCCCATCTTACTAATGACTAGAGTGTGGCATAAGGGCATCGTACAACAGCATTACCCGTACTTCATAAGTGTATGCAACTTACATTTTCCTTACATACACTTCATGTTATCCTTACCACACATGACAATGGTATATTTCATTTTTATTCAATCCCTTAAGGTGGCTGTATGGGCCACAAGGGAAGTGCAAGACACCAGGACTTTATATGCGACCTCTCTTGTCTACAATCCTATATGGGCCCGGACAATCCAAAAACCCTAAGGTATTATCTTTTTTTTTTTTTTTTAGAATATTTACAAGACTTTTTGTTACCAATTAACTACAGGTGGTTTTTGGGTCATGAGTCAGACACCTTCAGGCTGATGTCGGTAGCCTCTGATTCCAGTTTTGTTGACAAATTAATTTGAAAAATCATAAAAGTGATCTCAACATTTTAATATATTCTTTTTGATTAGTGTTTGTCTGGAGACAGGTACAACTTGTAAATAATTTGCTTCCTCAAGAGCAAGCCAATCACTGCTAATGTCCTGCAATGTCTCAGTAGATGATTTGTTCCAAAGCACTTATCCCGTAACGCCTCGATTTGAATTTCACTGTGCTTCAGCATGGATCTGTGCATGTCTTTGAATGAGT
Organism: Oryzias curvinotus; assembly: GCA_023969325.1. Lineage (NCBI taxonomy): Eukaryota > Metazoa > Chordata > Actinopteri > Beloniformes > Adrianichthyidae > Oryzias > Oryzias curvinotus. The sequence continues at coordinate 10,108,586 of CM043715.1, forward strand.
TAATCCCGTTAGTGCATGTGCCTGCCAGGCTACATCAGAATAAATGGGTCCCTGTGTGATGATGAATGGTAATTTAGATTTAACATAACTGGACTAACGAGCGCACTAATGACTCCAAAGCTAGCCTGGACAGCTCTCACTCGACGGCTCACGCTTTGCATCCCAATGAGCTCCGGAAAGGGCACCAATCTACACACACATGTTAAGACACACAAATTGTCTTAATAAATGCATGCATACAGAATCTTGAAACCTCAAATGATACTGGCTGGGAAGCATAAACAGAAAACATGAACACACAACATAGGTTGCCTCTGTTTGTGTAGATGGCGTATATATTTGTTTTAAAATGAGTTCCAGGAGAAGTGCATGGGGAGCAGGGATGTCAGTCCAATATGAAATTGATTAATTAAAAATCAGGCTTGGGCCAGCTCCTAACCTGTTAAATTAAAGTGTTTTTCATCACTAATCTCTCAACTCAATCTTTTTTTTTTTTCACTGACATAAAGATTAATGAACAGAAATGAGAGGTACTTGATCATGTTCAGGTCTAATTGCAAATAATCAATTTCATTTTCTCTGCAAAGATTTCAATAAAGTCTTTTATTAGTATAGAATACATTTGGAGATCAAAAAGTTCTGTGAACATATAGTTTTTTGAATATGTAAACAAAATACATTTGTGAAATAAAATATTTATTGTGTATGAAACAAAGAAAGTAACCCATAAACTACGTAAGGGTTAATGGCCGACGAAGTGTGCATTATTACTTTTTAACGCACGCTGTTCGCGTCCGACGGTTCAGGCGTCCCACTTATACCATGGTCACTTACAAAAGCAAGACATATTAACCAGTTTTTAGTCCTTAATTCTTTTTTTTTTTTCGATTTGGATTGCATTTTGTGAGAAAAGCGGACTATTTGTCCGTGATGTGGCACAACATTTTGTGCTACAAAACATTTTATAGTAGGAAATAACAGGTCATGCTAGTTAACACCTCATCCAATGCAAGCCTTTAAACTGGTAAACACTATGCTAGAAAACACTTTACACTGGTAAACATTTTATGTTAGAAAACATGTTACACTGGTAAACACTTTATGCTAGAAAATACTTAATGCTATTAAGCACTTCATGCTAGTTAACGCCTCGTGCAATGCAATGCCAGAAAATACTTTACACTGGTAAACATTTTATGTTTGAAAACTATTTATATGGGCAAACACTTTATGCTAGAAAATATTTTACACAAGTAAACATTTTATGCCAGAAAATACTTTACATCAGTAAACACTTTATGCTAGAAAATACTTAATGCTATTAAGCAGTTCTAGCTAACACCTCGTGCAATGCAAGCCTTTAAACTAGTAAAAGCTATGCCAGAAAACACTTTGCACAGGCAAACACTTTATGCTAGAAAAGATTTTACACCATTAAGCATTTTATGCCAGAACATACTTTTCACTGGTAAACATGTTTCACTGAAAAACAATATATGTTAGTAAATGCTATTAAGCACTTCATGCTAGTTAATGCCTATGTGCCACTGTTGACATCTCTGGGCCTAAAGGTTAACAAAGCTAACACATTCATTGATATGTTTTTTTTAAATGGTTCTGATAGGATTTAGTTTTAATGTTCATCTGTTCAAATTCACAACTCAACCAAAGTGTGTGTCGTGCTCTAATCCAATTTGATGGATTTTCTTTTTCTATTTTTCATGCATTTATGAGTTAAAAAAAAAAAAAAAGCAGCTAACACCTGGTCATCTTGTCATTTGAAGTCCCAAAACAGATCTTCAGGCATTCAGCTCCTCTTTTATGTCAGAAACATAAATTACAGCTGTGACAAATGCACGCTAATGTGAATTTTGATTTCTGGCTTGTAGATTTGTTTTAACACGTTCACAGCCCAATTTACTCTGTGCCAAGGCCCGTTTATATGCCCATGGAGTCGGCATGTAGAAAACTGAAGCCTGGGGAGGAGATCAAGAGATGGTTCGAAGAATGAAGTGACATGACGAACAGACAGAGTGTGTCAGAGAGACAGATCAAGAAAGGTTCGGAAGCGTGGCAGAAAAAACTGGATGGAAGAGAGCATGAGCAAAGCCACGTTCACTTAACACACACACACACACACACACACACACACACAAAGTGAAGGGGTGTAAGAGGCACTCTGAGGAGAACAACTGCATATTTTATGATGTCTTTTCTCCACAAAGCCCAGCTTTCTGGTTTAGCTTGTACCACAGAGAAGGAGGCGGCGCGGGGAGTATGTGCAGCAGAGCAGTTTTAGCCAACCAGCAGCTGTCATAATTCATAAGGGGAGATGGACAGAGTTGCTCAGTGCACTGTAACACCACAAGGTCACCTTTACTTTTCTTAACTGCCTCCCTCAGACACATGCACCAACCTATTTCCTTCATTTTCCCCGTCTGTGTCCGCAGCGCTCGGCAGAGTTCTCTTTAGAATTATCACACAAACGATGCACATTTAAGCAGCCAGTTGTATTATTCCATTCCAAACCCTGAAGCGGATGATGTTTCTGCTTTCTTTGACACCTCGGACACGAGGTAGCTCCTTTAAAGTTCTCACCTCTTTATAGTAACAGTATTATATGTGAACATTGTAATATAACAATAGACTAGTTGCTGAGATTTAGAAATATTTTATTTAAAATGACCCACACTTGATCAAAACACAACACATTTTTTTAAGATATTCAATTTGTAATTTAATAGATTTTCAAGTTTTGTCTTTATTAAATACTGTTATTTGTTTTCCTTTCCTTTGTGGTAACAAAATTGAGCTTTTGGTTTATATCAATGACAAATTTTCAACTGCAGTTTTTAAAATTAAACTAGTTACCAAGCTGGATTGACAATTTACTCACATTACCTGTAATCTGATTAGAAAAAACAGAAAGAAAATTGTCTTTTTAAAAAAACTTCTTTAATCATTTTTATTCTTTGTGATTAAAATGCACATTTTCCAATTCATACTGCCTCCTTTCAACATGCATCACCAAAAAATTCAGAGGCTATTTGTGTCAATCCTATTTGTGCAAATGAGATATGAGGACGCTGTGTAAACATCCAGCTTGTTGGCTTAAGGCTTTTGAGGGAAATTGCCTTTTTTGCCCAAAGAGCTGTTGACTTCTTGGCGTCCTCTACAGTGGGCCTCAGTACCTCTTTGGATTTTATTCTTTTTTCTTTTTGCCAGATGCCAAACCGGCGTGACTGCAAGCTCCAAATTATAGAGGAAGTGGTGGGTCGGGAATCGAAGTGGTACCATTATTCTTTTAATGATGTTTCCAACAGAGCTTTTATAAAGAGATCATCTCACACACAAACAATGACTGCCAAAGATCCTCTGTGTCGAAGGACACTGCTTTCTTGCGATTGGAGATCTGTGTTAAAAGGAGGCCGACTGACCAGCATTTTCAGGCCACTTCAGATACAAATACATTTTTTTTTTAGGAATAGTTAAAACAAAAGTAGTTTTTAAAACATGTTTGTGTAATTTGGATTAAGAATTCATTTACTTAATAAGAATTGTTGTAAGAGGTACAAACTGACTGAAATTTAACACAAAAACTGAGGGCAACCTGGCTGCAGGTCGCCAGTGAAATTATTGTTGTCGGCCTAAAAAAAAACGTATTTTCTGACCAAAAATGGGGATGGGGGGGCAGGATGTGAACTTCCAGTTCCGGTCTTTTCATCCTGGCTAATGATGTCTGGGGCGCAATGTTGTTGTCTGCAACCAGGTCCTCTTGGGAAAAAGTTGGAATTGCTCCCATCTTCATCTGAATCTTCCTCGTTGGAGTTGTGGTTGCTGCTGCAAGTGACAAATCTCACAATCAAACAAAGTTATATCTTGTTTTTTTTTTTTTTTTTATTCAGTAAAAAAGAAATTTGGTCCTTTACTAATTACCTTGAAATCAATCAACATTCTATCTCCGACGAGTTTTAACTTTAAAGGACATTTTGTCTTTATGTATCAAAAATCCCCAAACATAATGGCTCCAGTTAAAACATGTTTTTAAGACCAGTTAAACACTGGAGATGTCAGCAGCAACACTTGATCAAAACACGCTCTTAGATGCACCGTAATCTTTGACCGGTTATGCATTTAACTTAATCAGCTGAATCTGACACACAGAAAAATGGCTTTTCATACTAGCTTTGGTTCGTTATACAACATATTACTGATGTTAAATGTTGTATATCAGCACAAAGCTGCTTTGTTTGGCTTCAGAATCCACTGGAATTGCGTAAAGGGTTGAAAGGTAACGGTAGTTGAACTAATGTAAAATGAAAGCTAAAGCTTCTTTGTTAAAAAGGATAACTGAAAAGTACTGTCAATGTTTGATTGTTTGCTTAAACTCTAATGAAAAGACGTTTTCCCCTGTTTGAAAATAAAGACAGCCCACTTCCATGCTTTAGCTGTAATCTGCACAACTTTACTGGTACGAATGTTAAAATAAACCGACATTAGTGGGTAGAAACAACCATGTTTTTGTTTTTGTGTGTCTACACGTTCAAGTTTGTACAACTGACCTTCATGTCACAATATCTCCTGTGCTGTTGGGTAGTTGGTGGGTCTCCAATGTCGGTCAGCCCACAATGACTGCATGACAGTGGCTGGCTCCTGCCTCCATCTAGATCTGTCTTGTATCTCTGTCGCGTGGACGCCGGATCAAAGCACCTTAAAACGTTACCTCTCTTGAACCATACGTGTTGTTCATGCACAGACTGATTGCCATGTTGATCTTTCTATTTGTGTGCTTGTAGAGATTATTAGGTACATTCTAAATTGAAGCTGTCAAAAGTCTTTCAGTTTGATGAGATGTGTGAAGTTTAATCTCTTTGGATGATCTGCCCATGCGTGTGTCTGAGTGGGGAGAGGTCACAAGAGGAAAAAGCAGCACAGCTCTGTGCTGTTCAGCGATTTTGGTTTGGCTAGCGATTGAGTCAGTGGGCTCAGCAGAACCATCACAACCTGGCAACGAGCAGAACCTTGGCCAAGACAGAGGCTCTGACCTGACAGAGAGGCAAGAAGCTGTGTGAGAACGACTGAACAGACTAGATAGAAAGATGACTAGATGAAAGGGGAGGAGCCAACATTTCAACTCACTAATGTTGGTTTTAAAATAAGACAAAACAAAAAAAAAACATAACTTCACTTAATGTGAAGTAGAAGTTATTGTTGGCGAGGTGGAAAAGAGGAGAAAAATGTTGTGTGGAGGGCACAGTGTGGGCATTACTGATGCCAAAAAGGCACTTGAGTGGCAAACGGTGGCAGACGCCGTAAATGCTGTAGCCTCACAACCTCGGACCGTGGCCGAAATAAAAAAGAAATGGTCGGACATCAAAGTCCAGGCAAAAAAACGTCTAGGCGCTCCATCGCCAGAGTGTGTCTGCCACGGGTGGGGGGGGGGGGACGGGACACCTGGAGCTGACCCCTCTTGATGAGAGACTGGCGGCAATTATTGGGGAATCCCTATTAAGTGGAGTGGTGACTGAGGCGGAGGGGGACACGACGCGCTAGATGCAACGGTTGACACCCCCCCAAAAGCCTGCAGAGGTCCAACAGGACGGCTCGAGGAAGTCGGAACTGGCTCATAAGCCACTGGTCCTCGTTTTACAGCAAGTCTTCTTGCTGTCTGAAGATGCGTTCACTCCGAATTCTTCCATTTGCCACATTTTCTAAGAGCGCAAGATCAGCCATTGTGCATCATTACGCAGTTGTGATGGGGCATTTTATTTCCATCCATTTAATTGCATCTGACAAGCTACAGATGTCGGTAATAATCGACGTGGAAATAGGAAATTGTTCAGCGCAAATGTCATTTCTTGTTGCTTTCTGAATGGTTGAGACATACCCCATACATTGTTTAATCAAAAATAAAACAAACTAAAGGCATATGCATGAAAACCATAATTCCGTAGCTTACGAAGAAATGTTTTACTATGAAAACAACTTTCCCCAGTGGACAATTAATACGTCTGTCTGTCTATCTATCTATCTATCTATCTATCTATCTATCTATCTATCTATCTATCTATCTATCTATCTATCTATCTATCTATCTATCTATCTATCTATCTATCTATCTATCTATCTATCTGTATCTGCTCCGCCAGACGGACACATTGACGAGAATATCAGTTTTGTACAATATTTCGTTCTGTTAACTATATTATTTATGAGAATGAATTGCACAACATGCCAATATTGCAGAACATATTTCACTTTTCTTTTTGAAAATATGTGTTCATTTGAATTTCTGTTATGATTTTTGTTTGATTTTTATTTGTTTGTTTCACTGCTGATCGATCAAACGGGTGTTCATGTAGCTGTTATTGTGAGACTTGCTTTGTGAAGTCTTCATGTTATTAATGAGAGGCAGTGTTGGAAGGGTTGCTATAAAGCATAGTTGGAGGAAGTTTAATCCTTCCAAAATGACCAAAACTCTCTCCGGAGTCAGGCCAATATAGAAACATTTGAATTTATTTTTGTGTGCACAGCTCTAAAAAGGATGGAAGAAGCTTGCAGTGTTTAGCAGATGTGGTCCTTCGATGGACTGGCAAACTGTCTCCTTTCCCCTAAAGTGACTAGGATAGGCTCCAGCAACCGTCGCAAGCATTAAAAGCTAAACACAAGAAGAATTAATAAAAAAAAAAAAAACTCAGTTCTTCACAGTTTAGTAAAAAGAAAAGCTGTTTATACAGATAGATTAATAAAAGAACAGCTATACTGATACGTTTCTCAAGTCCTTTCTTAAGTGACGTTGTAAATAGTACAGCACTCCCAGGGTGGTTACCCGTGGCAACACTCTGCAAATGTCAATGTTCACCGAGATGAGTGGGGTAAATTGCACAACTTTGGAAGTTCAAACACTTAAGAGTGTATTAAATGTGAGCCTTTATGCACACACTGACACACATTCATGCATCAACGTATTGAGCATAAGTTAACACGTAGAACTACATACTCTTACTTGACTACACACAAACAAAAAAAGGCAAACACAATTTCACAGCAGGCAGTCTGGGTAAAGCTGTGAAGCAGGAATTAAATCCCGTGGGAAAGTTTATATATGAGACAATTCCACTTGTTAAAGATCCTAACTCTTTCTCCTAGTGACCTTTGAAGGCTGTCTGTAGACCTCATGGAGGTTTGTAGTGCTGAGGGATGGCATCCTCTGGGTCAAAAATGAGGCTAAAAGCTCCTGGACTAAAGAAAAAATAGCATTTTTTCCAAAGATAACCCTTTTTTTTACACAATCAGACCAGACTAGGCTAACTCTCACCAACACTTGCTTGAAATTCCTCCAAAACATGCAAAAGCAGCATTTCATGTTCTCACCTCACAGAGCACACGCTTACACAGAGGTGCAGAGGCATTGCATTACACTGCACTGTGAGTCCGTGACTGATTATTTCAAGGGTCACTGGATGTTACCATCCGACTCAGCAAGACAGAACACAGCTGTCCAGCTTCCACGATACAACCCTACACATATTAACCTGCAGATGTGGGATGCTGTGCAGAAGAAACCCGCTTTAATGCAGAGGTTTCATATTTTTATTGGGTTTTCAAATGAGCTGTGAATGTATATAGTGGACATTCAGTCAAGAACCTGATCATCAGTTATGTCAGAATAACTAGATGTTTGTTTCGAGTCATTTCCTGCCACATTTAGTGAAATGTAGAGAAGTTATTAATAACATTGTGGAGTCTTGTCCATGACATTTCTAATAGGAATTTAAAGCAATATTTTATTTTGACTTCAGGTTTGACTCTCAGATAGAAACCGTTCTGAGCCATGCATCAATGATTGACTATGTGAGTGTGATGTCATCCATAGAAAATGACTTATTCACAGCTCAGGTGAAATGACGTCATATCAGTCGCCATTTTTTATTGGAACCTGACGTCGTCAGTAAGCATTGATTGGCCTGTCAGTCTGACTCAACGTTTCTATGGAAACCACCCTGGCCAACAGGGAGTGAACTTACTGGAAGTGATTGAAAGCGGGCCACACCAAATCTGTCACACATTTTTAACATTAAGGCCCGTACACACCGGGACGAATATTCGCCAGCGTTTTTCGCCACGTCTTTTGTGTTCACACCCAGGCGATTTTCGCTGACGAGCCGAGCCAACATGCAATTTCATTCCCTGACATTAGATGGCGCTTAATGTAAAACAGAAATACTCCTGTACACAAGGTGGTCACTTTTCACTCAGAAGAAGAGAGCCAGTATTTACGCGCTTGTCAGAATCATACAAAGAAAACATGAATATTTCAAGCACCAGTAGCTCCAGCTCCAGTTCCAATGATGAAGAAATTATTGTTCTGTTGAATGATGAAAGACGCCGGAAAAGACGCCCATTTTGGGTACATCCCATAGTTACGAGAAGAGAAGAACATGGTGAGTTTTATCGACTGGTACAAGAGCTGAAAATGTATCATGAGCGTTTTCGGGGATATTTTAGAATGTCCGTCATTATTTCTTTGCGGCAGTGTAGCCGCTACTTGGCGTCTATCTTCTTTGCTGGTATGTGTGCTCAGAAAGACAGTTTTGTGTTTGAGCGCCCCCAAGTTGTGTTTTACCGTAACTTCAGAAGCTCCAGACACGTGTGCAAAAGCGCCATTCTCATTGGTTGTATAGTTTTCTACGCGTCAAACCAAAAAAAACGAACCCGAGGCATTTTTTAAAAAGTGACGCTTTGACGCGTGGCGTTTTTTCACGTCGGTGTGCACACTCACATTGGTGCTCTTTGTTTAGTCAGGAGGCATTAAACGTCGGCGAATATCGCGCGCGAAAATCGTCCCGGTGTATACGGGCCTTAAGTCTTGAAACCATTTTTTTTGAAGCATCTGATTGGTCAGTTTGTAACTTAAATAACTTGCACTGCAGAAAAAGAATTTAATGAAAATAAGAAGAGTATTAACAAAAACATTTTTAAAAAAAGTATCAGTGGAAGAATGGTTACTCTGACAAACACAATGACAGAAAAATAGGTATTTTTTAATTTTTGATTGAAGTCTATGGGATTTTGGCTTCTTCGAGCCAGCATGTACTTCCTGTTTGGAACGTGAGGGGGGCGGGGTCACTCAGTCCAACTCTTCTATACAGTCAATGGCACCAGCACACATTTAGTAATGTTGACAAATGACTTAAAGTTCCTCCACATCAATGAGAGTTGGGTGTAGGAATGGATTCCTTAAGTTTTCCTAAAACCTCCTTTAAGATTTATTCTGCTTTCAAGCAAGAGTTTAAATTGAGAACTGCTCTCTTTGGGTCAATGAGGGAGAAAAATCTGACATTGTTTGAGTTGCACACATTCCAGGGCTTCCACTTGCTTCAGTGAAAGCCCGAAGAATGAGGAGGTTAAGCCAGTGTGTGGCTGAAGGAGTGAAGTGCTCTTGCCTTTCCTCCCTCCGTCTCTTTAAGCTGTAATGAGGCCTTTGCTAAAGATGCTGAGAGCTCTTCACACAGCCCAGTGAGCGGCTAGAGCCAGGCTCTCCTCTGCATCTGTGTGGGAACGCTCTCTGAGAAAAGAACGGCTTTTTTTCTCTGAGCAACTGCAGCAACAACACTCATCCCACCTCCTAAAAACGACAACAACTAAATTAATAATAAATGAATTAATATGTATGATATATGAACAGCTTTACTAATGATATCAAAGTAGTTTTACTGTGTAACTCTTCTCCTCATTAATAATACTTGTTCAACATGATTCTGAGCTCTGAGAAACTGCAGCTTGAAGGAAAAATGAAATCCAGACTCCTTTCAGTTTTGTTGCCAGTATATAATAATTAAATCAAGGTTTCCCTCTGATATCTCTGCCTCAGCTTACCTTTTCCTTTCCTTTTTTTTGCCAAATAACACTGTATTAAAATGTCCAATCATCACTTCTCTGGAATTCCAATTTGGGTCTTGAAAGAATTTTAATGCATAAGACGAGTGTTTGAGCTCGATCAAACTTGAAGAAAATAAATGCAGGTTGTTGTTTGTTTTTTTTTTTGGGGGGGGGGGTCAAATATAGAAATCATTTAGTTGTCTCATTGTTGTGACATATTTAATGCAATACATAGATTTTTAGTTAATCAGCATACGATTCTGTCTTTAAGTTATACTGTTAAGAAATTGGAACCACTATAGCTTTAAGATACATTTTCTTATGTAAAATCTGTCTTTTTTTTCTCCTCCTGTAACATTATATATTATTAACCTGCAGCCAACCAAGTTTCACAGCAACGAATGGAGTACTTACTGCACTCTTCCTTATATCTCAATAGGATTCTGCAAAACAATGTTGAATTAGTAAACTACCCATTTTCCGAATGCAGACGAGCCTTAATCTGTTAAAAGTTCTTGACAAACTGAAGCTCAAGAGCATCTGTGGAAATGTGGCTCTCTATTATCACCAGACATGATGACGATGATGAAGATCAAGGCTTTGGAAGACCATTTTTCCATTTCAGATGCATTTCAAATATATTCATGGAAATAAAAGATAAACCCAAACCTTTAACTCAAACAAAAAAAACATAAATAAAAAAATACAATTAGATCAGTAGTGGTATTTAGACTGTTTAGTTGAGTTCTCTGTGCCATTTTTGTGATATGCCTTTTAATTTTCACAATTCTTAAACAGCTAACTTGCATTGATCAAGTTGTTAATGTTTCTTTAGTTTGTTATTTTAAAGACAAAAAAACACAGTTTTCAACATTAATTCCAAAGAAAACATGACACGATGCTCATGGTCAGGTCACCAAAACAAACGTCCTGCTTTTTTAGGACGCTTTTAAAAAGTCAGACGTCTTTGGACCAAAACATTCCAACCACTGTGATAACTTTTAACATCCTGCAGGTCTCTGGCTGAGTTACCAACTCAGCAAATAGTTATGTTTTTGTTTTTGTTGTTTTTTTTAAACCAACACAATAAAAAAGGCAACTTACATGAGAAGAGGATTTTTTTTTTTAACCTGATAAGACTTTTTGACGCTTGCTAAATGTTGAAACCTTTACCGGCTTATGTGGGGGCTGCTGTCAGCCCCTCCCACATCCCAAATCACTTCAGTCATAGAGCAGAAATAAAAGATACAAGCTCAAAAAAATAAAATAAAATAAAGAAAATAAAAACTTAACAAGTAAAATCAACACGCTGTGAACTCACAAACACAGTCTGATAAAACTAATCAGCCACACGCGATTGTGTGTTGATCCACAGTTGGTTATGTCAATGTCATACAATCCATATCATTACTAGATATTTGTTATTATTTGTAGCAAAAGGAAACTTGTGGGTGTGATCATAACTTTACTTTGGATTCCATCGAGTTGGGGGTAATTTTTCTGTAATAGGAATTGATTTGAGATTTTATAGCCAATAGGTGGTACCGCAGATCTTATTTAAAGGAGACTTTGTGATCAGTGCTTACAAATGCAATCTAAAATTGCTCAATGATTATATATGACTGAGCTAAACTGGATTCTCTATTGTCCATTTCCCCACCTTTTTTAAATTGACGGGGCATTTTTCCCATTGAAGAACACATGTTGGAGAAGTTCTCTCGATGTAAACTCATTACTAATTAGAAAAAAAAAAGTCTTAACTGGAATTGTTCATGTGTGAACCTCTCCTCTTTTCCTCAGACTCTAATGTTAAAGATTACATGAGGAACTAATGACACTCAGCAGCCAGTCAATATGTCCTCTAATCACAGTTATAAAGTTATAATGTTGTGTTATAATGACCGTTGTAATTCAAACGCTCCATCAACATATTGATCCATGTCTGTTGAGGTTGATTAAGCATAATAGAGACCGATAGAAAGTCTCTCCATTTAGTTTAGTTTGTAATAACTCCACACTGGAACCTAAACACTTGCAGATTTGTGGATCCACTTCCTAAAGCATGAAAAACCAACACTTCCTGCCGCCAGAAGGCCTTTGGAAAATGTCTCCTAAATAATGAAAGGAGGTTTTTAGCAGATCTGCTGAGGACTTTATAGCTAAAGCATGCTTATGTGCATGTGTCCAAAAAGCAAACAATTGTGTTAAAAATGTCAGAAGTCTGCTGTGAAAATTGACATTTCTGGAGTTTATTGATTTTCAAAGTTAAATAAATAGAGCTTATAGGTAATTCTAAAAAAAAGAATAATATTAAAAGTGTTATCTTTGCAAATGCAACATTTCTAAGCACATCTTCAGTTTAGGATTCCCAAAAATTCATAAACACACAAAGAATATATTATTTTGCTAACATTTTTAAAATTGAACAAACAAATAAGAATATAGTTTTGTGTTGAAAAGTGATTCTTTTAAAATTCCATGGTATCAAATTTTAACCCCCATAGCATCAGTTCTGAAACGTGTCGTTTTGCAAACTATTCCTCCAAGTTGTGGATTTTAACAGCCTTACATCTGGTGACAAAGGAGACAGAATCCTAGATAAACAAAGGAATCTATGACGTCTCGCTTATGTCTCTTTAAATTCCTAAACGATTATATTTAAAGGAATTATTACTTTATGAACTTTAAGTCCTCCCTTTGGAAAAAAAAAATAAAGTCCCTCTGTTATTGATGAAAATAGAAGCTGTTACAAATAAAAGAAACCCAGTTTTTCAAAATGCTTGGATAAAACAAAGTTAATAGTGTAAAAACAGAAAAGAGTAGAAAAAAAAGCTTTGTATGAGTTCTCAGGACTTATTTATGCACTAAATAAAATACAAATCTATACATTTTTCAATAATAAAAACAAACAAAAAGCCTCTGGAATTCCTGCTAACTTTTTACAGAAACTACAAAAACGGTTTTAAGGAAAGATATTACTAAGAAAGAAAGAAAAAGGACACTAAAGCTTGTGAAGGAACAACACATCAACTGTAGGACTGCAGAACAACATGGAGGAAAGTATCAAAATTAGAAATTAGAAAAAAAAAATTAGAAAATGAGAAGAAAATGGGACACTACAATCAGAATTTGAGAAAATGTTTTTCTTTAAATGTGTTTATGTGACTAGTTATTGTAGGTGTAATGTGTAAAATGTGTGCGTAAAGTACAGTAAGATTGTGGATGGGAATTAGTTCGTTTTATTCCCCATTTTTGACATTTGAAAACAAAACAAACAATCAAAAAAAAAAAAAAACTCAATAATTCCCATTAAAAAGAAATCCTGAATTTTGTCATCAATCAGGAAAGTTTTCATGGCTGTTTAACACTCTGACTGCAAAGCAGAAGCTGTTAAAAGAGTGCGCATGAGGAAGAAGATTGATGATGAAGGCTTTGACCTCCGGGTGTAGGCTGTCGCAGAGACACATGTAATAACATCGCTTTTTCTCACACGCACACACACACACACACACACACACACACACGTACAAGCATAAACACGTCTGATAGTATCTCTGTGGCTTCCCCCTAAAGAGTCTCCTCCATCACTGCAGAGGGCCTTTTACTGCATTGGAGGGTCACACGCACACACACACACACACACACACACATGTGTGAGCATTCATGCTGACTCCAGAATGCATACATTAAATGAACACGCTCAGAAATGTGTGGGGTGGTCAAACATGCATTCAGAGATCAAGGATCTCTCCTGCAATGCCACCGCAGAGGTCACTGCAGTCGGCAAAAAAAAGCTGAGTGGGCAGTTTGTGAAGGAGCAAGTGTGTGTGGCAGACACAGAGCTGGATCATTTCTTAAGCCTTTTTTTTTTCCCTCCTTTCTAAAATGACCTCATCTATAAAAATGAGTCTGGAGGACAGAAAGAAGAAAAGAAATCTGACTGAAGAGGCAAAGAAGAAAGGGGAGAGAAACTCAACTATGATGTGACATTTTGCAAGTCAGATGTGCCTTTAAGCTGATAACTCATACAACTTCTCTATCAGTTGGTGTGTTTTTTTTTAATATTGATTTAGAACAAGACTTTTTTTATGATCTGGATGGCTCTGTAACCTGTTTCAGGGTGTTCCTCACCTCTCACCCAAATGCAGACAGAAAAAGCTTCTGCCGACCTGCCTGATCTTTTCTATTGAGCTCTGTCTTCACTCCCCCTGATAACCTCCTGCCTTTTCGCCCTGAAGGCCCCCGTCTTGTTGTTCGGCTGCTCCTGCAGGACACCACTAATCCAAGCTTTATTTTTCCAACACTGTGCTGGTGGGGATAAAGTTCTTTTCCACCGAAATGAATGCAGACACACTCTCGAACATTTTGATTTCTCTCACCTCTGGAGTGAACCACAGACTTCAGAACCTCCTTCAGTGTCACTGACCGTCGCCCAGAGGTGGGAACACATCACCACTCATATCTTGACCTTCAAGTATCAAGCAAGTCCCGAGATGCTGCAGAGAGGCAAGTCAAGTTAACCCTTGTGCTATCCTAGGCACTTTAACATTGAGAGTTGGGTCATCTAGACCCACTAGACAGTGCGCTGAACCTTTTGTCTTCAATGATTTGTGATCTTCACTGGTGTCCATGGATTATATGAAATCCTCTCCACCTTTATCCACCTTTGTCATGGTAGGGAGAACACGTCAATGGAAGGGTGGGGTCATAGGATAGCACAAGGGTTAGGTCAGTGCTCAGGTCAAGTTATTGCTTCAGTCGATGCCGTAGTCACATGGGCACCCATGGGGGGGTTGACCCGTTTGGGGGGAATGGCCGTATCTTAGGTGAGTCCCCCTGAGGTTTCGTACGGCCACCTTAAGGGACGGAAATGGAACATGCCACTGCTGTGAGTGTATCGTAAAGTATTTGTAAGGATGACATGCAGCTGATGCTGTCGTACGATGTCCTTACGCCACTCTAGTGCTGGCTCCTCGCCACTGGGGTGAGGAGTGACGGATGACGGTGGGTCATTTTTGAGCAGCATGCCTTCAAATCGATCATCCACAACAAAATCTCTGAACCCTCTTTGAAATTTTCCTAAGCTAGCTGACTGCTGCATGTGAGCACGACGTGCATCAATCACAGTGTAAATAAAAAAATAAATCAATAAAGGTTTCTAAGGTTGTCGAACTTTTGAAATATAATGCAGAAAAAGCAACCATTAAATTTAAGAAAAGCTTAATTCCTTTCAAGTATCTGTATCAAGTCTCAGCCTGGTCTCAAATCGAGTAGCCAAGCATTGAAGTGGAGTATTTCTTCAGTGTCAGTCAAGTAAGTCTCAAGTCCTCAAATTCGCTACTTAAGTCTAAATCCAGTCAAGTCATGTGACTTAAGTTTCACTTCTGGTTCATTGTCGTGTTTTTTTTTCTTAAAAATAATCTGCGATAGGATCCACTTTTCTCAGTCAGACGTGAACATTTTTACACTTCTCTCTCTTTTTTTTTTTTGGTGACATTTTTAAGGTTCAAACCTGCACAGAAAAAAACAAGGATCTGATCGCAATCAAAGATTTCTGTAAATGTGGCAAACTGTCAAAATGCAGGAGGCCAGGCTTGGTGACAGCAAATAAAACATTTGAATAAACAAACTGAAACATGACAAAAGCATGGGAAGCAACAAAAAGCAGAAAAGAGCACCTGACCTGACAAGGATGAACAGAAGCCAAGACACTTAAATAGGCTGAGGGCAATTTGAAGGTGTGGATCATGAACCTGAAACTGGTGTGACTGACAAAAAGAAAACCAAAAACAAACTAAGCCTCAGAATCCTTACACAAACTGAATACATTCAGTACAGGAGACACAGCACTGAGATTAATTGACATGGTCAGCGGCCAATCAGGATGCAGAACACAGAGCACTGTAAAAAATGAAAAATACAAAAAGATGTAAAATTGCACTGAAAGAATCAGCAAAACAGCAAGACGAAGCCCGACATGGCGAGGGAAGAATGGACTCAGAAACTTGACTTGCTCAGGGGGAGATCAGGCAAAGGAACTCCACAAATCTTCAATATTTGCAGTAAACAAATATAGGGATTTATTTCCACAGAGAAAGCAGAAAGCAAACAGTTAAAGTCTGGAGGAGCGGCAGAGGGAGGTGTAGCTGAAACCACTAGAGACTGTTGTACTCGTGGTCTGGCAGCTAATGACATTGTGCTGTCGTAGCATTAGCTGCAGCAAGATCAGGGAAAACAAACAGACTATTGTTATTATTTAACGGTCATATGGTTTCCACGGCCACAAACCTAAAAATATATTTAAAAAAACAGTCAGAAAGTCCGAGTTGCATTAAAATTCTGTGACTACCTACTTCTAAAGGAAGTTTTTCAAAAGAGCAAAAAACACGGCTTTTGTGTTCCTCCTTCTACATACATTCCTGAACACGCTTGAAGTTGAAACATCACAGGTCTTCATGGCTCTCTCACATGGCCGGGGGCCTGTAAAATAACCTGGAGACTATGGTCAGAGTATTAAATGTAGTTCCGCGGTGTTTCTGAGTGTTTTCCTTGGCCTATGCCAGTGGGTCCAGTTGTTCATTTATTAAGGCACAGCGAGGTTGGGGGGGGGGGGGGGGGGGGCTCTGAACAGGGGCGAATGGGAGAATAACTGACAGGGAAATTGCAGAGGAAAATGATTGTTATTCCACAATTAAATTATATATACTGGGTGGAATAACCCCTGACAGGGCTGACCATAGTGGTGCGCTTTTGTGTGTGTGTGTGTGTGTGTGAGCGCGAGTGTGAAACTCTATCCATCCATCCACCAAGGCCGCTGAGGCTGTCCTGGCAGGGACAACAGAGCGGAGAATCGGAAGGAGACAGCGCTAAAGAAAAAGGGAAAGGAACGTCAACAGAGTGAACAGAAACGGTCTATTTTGGGCCTGAGTGGGTGTTAGTGAAAACACAGCAAACCCCTGTAATGAACCTTTTTGGCCACTCGTGACGACAAAACGCCGCATGGAAAATAAACCCTCCTTGATTCTTGTGGGCGAAATCATCCAGCGGTTTCGCTGTATGTTTGGGTACAAACATTCTGCAGATGTGAGAAAATCCTTTCATCTGGAATTAGCTCCATTTCTCAGGAAGAAATCTGACCTTGTCCTTGTTTGAAAGCGTTAAAAAAGCGCCTGTCAGCTGTGAAAAATGACCTGGTTTCAGACACAGTGAGGGAAAAAAGGACGGCCGGTCACTTTTCATTCTTTGCGAAACAATGATTCTGCGAGCGCACACGCGGTTCCGGGTGATATGTAAAGCAGCCTAAACTAACCCCGTTTGCTGCCCAGTGAAATTAATGATCTGTGAAAGCTGGGCAAAAACAAAGAAAACGGATTATGTTGGCTGGCGCTGATGTTGGCTTGAAGAAATAATGCGTTTCTGTGTAGGTTTGAACAATTCTTGACTTTCTAGATCAACTCCAGCCTCTCATTTAGCTTACAGTCAGCAGTGTTTCCTTTTGTTGTATTCATATTTTTAGATCCCATTTCATGGGTTGTTAGCAGAACAGGGGTCAGTCGTCTGCTAAAATCAGAAGACAATATATTTTCTTTAGAATTTTAAATTCTTTTAAGTACAAACGAGTGAATGTCTGAAAGAATACGATGAGGAAACAAAGACATCTACATATTTACAGAAACCCAGTTTGATCTCAAAGTTTGATCTTTGAAATCTTCATGTGATTTGTTTTCATGGAAAGTCTTTGTGTTTGACTTTTTTCCGTTCTTCCTTCAGTCTGAATCAATCAGCACTGCGTGTTCACTCAGTGGGACTGGGTTTGTTTTTGTTCTTAAATGTACAATAAAGACAGACGATCACATGTGTCTCTTCTTTATAAGTCCAAATTGCACATGGACTCTATGAGACACCAACAGAGAGAATGGTAGTTCTGTAGCACAACTGTAAATGTAAAATACAAATGTTGCAGAGAAAATATGTTGTTTTAAGCATGTTTTGTCAACCTTTTGTCTGCATGAAGAGACTTTAAAGAAACTAAAGCAAAAGTTAAAATAACTATGAAGTTGTTGGATTGTTCTAAAATGTCTCTAATAACTTTGGTTAATTCCACTTTTTTGAATTTCATAAACAATTATAGAATAGAAAATAACATTTTCTTAAAGAAGTTAGATGTGTCCCTGAAAGCAGATGTGAATTATAGTTATACTTTTTAAACATCAGGAATTTGTTTTTTCTTGTGTAGATGCTGTTCATTTTCGATCAAACGTCAAGGTTCTGATTAAGAAAAGTAGGAATTCAAGTTCTCGCCAGGACCCTAACCCTAACCCAAGCTTGTAGTTTTTCGGTGTGTGTTTGTGCTGAGTCATGCTTTCTTGTGTTCAGTGGTGATGCCTTTAGGTTTTTGTCGGTCACATCAGATTTTCCGCTGTCAACAGCTGTGTGCGTTTCAGTAAATGATTCATTTATTGAAACCCATTGTTTTCTGTTAGTCATTGTCAAGCCCCGCCCCCGCCGACTTAAAAAAAAAAAGGACATTTTTGAAGCATTCAACATTTTTATCATTCTTTTTTTTTTTCTCTTCCCTCCCTGTTTGTCTTGCATGTGTTGGTCCTGAACAGCACCCTCAACAACAACAACATCACCCTCATTCCACTGTCCAGCTTCAACCACATGCCCAAGCTGCGGACCCTGTGAGTATGACCGTCGGGAAATGTTTCAACGCACACAAACAAACACAAACACAAACACGCGCTCTGTGTGTCATCGAGAAAATCAGGACCCAATAAGAAACAGATCCCTCCATTGTTTCATGACTGTGAATAATCATTAGGCCATTACGTGCACACTACCAACCCTAAAGACCCACAGAGATGATATGGCGCTCCACACACACATACAAACACACACTGCTGTGTGTGAGCGCACACTTGAAGGATGGTAACCTCATTAATGCCACAAGAAAGGCTTGTTTTGGCTCTGTAGTTCAATCTGCTTTGATTCATTAAAAGAGCGCTCTCCACTGATGTTCCTGATGGAAGAACACACACACACACACACATACACACACACACACACACAGAGTCCCACTCCAGCATGGACCTACAGCCGAATCAGCTCTTCAGATAGATTTTGAAGGAGCCTTTGATATTATTTGCTATTTTCCTTTTGTGCTGAATTGTGAGAAAGGGATTTTGAAAGTCGCTAAGGACACACCGTTGAATGGAGACGGTGATAATGTTTCACTGTGATGTCATAAAGACCTGGTCACATGCTCACAGCTGGAGTTTCTTTCTCAACAACTTCATAAAGATGTTCTTTTGTAAAAAGAGAGTTTCAGAAACAGCTTGAAAAAGGAGACAGGATAACGTTTGCTGAAGACCTCTTATCATTACAGCCATTCCCGGTATTTGACTTTGGCCCATCATCATTCATCAACAGCCAGCCGCACATAGCAGGATTTCTATTTTCCCCTCTTTCTCCTGCAGCTGTAAAGGCAATGCAGCTTGAAATCAGCCCTTTAGAAATTGGATTTCAGGCAGCAGAATGGCCGCACAATTGCCAGCAGATTGAGGGCAGAGTTACCAATATTCAGTATGTTTTAATCAAGCGCAGAAGACTTTTCAGTTTTTTTTGTCTCCTCTTATCTCCTCCACTTGCTCTTTCTCCTTTAGTTTTTTATGCATCCAATTTTGGTTCCGTCCTTTTCTGAACCTTTGAGAATCTTTCAAAAATTGATCTATTTTGATTTAAATTTCAATCCAAAATATCTTCTTTTTAGTATTGCTGTTGCATCCTCTGACGTATTCTTAGCCTTACTCTGCGTAACAATAAATCAATCAAATGCTATTGTTTAGCATTTTACAACTACCACTGACTGAACCAAAGGGTTTCCCATGAAATCAATCCTTAAGCAACATTAAAATACCATCAATTTCAAAAGAAAATGAAAGAAGCTCTTTTAAAATTACTTTGGTCACAACTACCCTCGTAGGTGGGGATGGGCTGTCTGTGGGCGACAAATGGGCAAACCTGTTGATAAACCTGTGGTGGCCTAGAAAATATGAAGATCACAGAGGGCTTGGTGAGCCAAAAATGTTTATGTACATTTTTTCGACAGGCTTGCTGCAGGCGACAGGTCATAACAAATACTTTTACACCACATAAAGGTGAAGCAAAGCTTAAGTAAGTGAAATGCAGGCACAGATATTTCATTTGCTTGAAAGGAAGAACTTAGACAATCAGAGGATAGTTTGTGTGGACATCTTACTGGCGTCCTATGGTCACTTACCTGTCACCTGTACACCTCGTGTAAGCCATATTTGCACCCAGTCAGCAAGGCGCCAGTCTTCGCACCGTACCAATGACTAGAGTGTTGTGTAAGGACACCGTACGACAGCATCACTTGTATGTCACAAGTGTGTGTAACTTGCATTAGTCTTAAGAATAATTTACGATACACATTCATTTTCACGACATCTGCAGTGACGTGCGGTCAGGTGAGGCAAGTGAGGCAGCCTCACCTGTCATATCATAATCGTAAAAAAATGGAAAAAGGTAAATTAAGTAAATAATATTTTCCACTGATCTGTGTTAAATATACATTTTCAGTCAACTCAACACATTTTCCACAGTTTCCGAGGTTAAAATCGCCTAATTTGAGTGTTGCGCGATCACAGACGGAGCTGAATCTCTGGGTGAGGCTCGGCAGCGCTGTGCCTCACGTCTGACGGTAGGGCTCAATGTTAACACAGACGTGCGGTGGAAGCCCTGCTAAAGGCCTGCATGACAGGCTTCAGGTGAGGCATGCCTCACTAGGGGGCAGACGTGAGCTGACAGCTGCTTTGTAGCTACACTGCTGCCGTAGAAAAAGACTAGGAACTTCTGTCTCCATTGAGAGGAGAAACTCATAAACTGAAGGAAAATAAGGACAACTTTTCCAACAGATCATAGAGATTTTTGTGGAGAAGGATCAACACATGGACTCAAAAAGTAAGGCCACACATGTTTTGAAATATTGAAATATTCTGTTCTTTTATTGTAAAATCTCAGTGCCTCACCAGTCATCAACCTCACCGCACGTCACTGGATGTCTGCAACACACACCTTTACTCTTCTTAAGAGTAAACCCAAAAACCCACAGCACGCGTATGGGTCACCCGCCAGTACCCGTGCATGTGACTGCATCTTTACCTGTAAAAGTGATGGCTCCTTGTATTCGCGTAAACCCTACTTTCTTTATCTTAGATGTCCTCATCTAGTTAGAGGTAGATCTACTGCTTTTGTGCCCCTTTTCTGCAACCTTCTGAAATTCTATAAGGAGTAACGATACGGCATCACCCGCAGCGAGCTACGACCCGATGAAAGAGGCTGAAGTTCCGCGCCGCATATGAGTTTTTGTTATTTGCTTTGGTAGGAGGTTATTTGGAAGAGAAATCAAGTCAAACAGATGGACGCAGAGACATTCACCTACTGCCGTTCGCTACCCCCATACTCACCTGCCTGCATTAAATGCAACAGACACAATTACACTGACTTGCAGGCACACACATCCATACGCACAAGCACCACACTTTCGTCATACCCCCTGCCTGTTCTCATTCTCTCCTGTGCTTTAATCCTACTTGTCAGTAATTAAGGCTAAGCAGGGGGGTGGACCGAGACATGGCTATCTCCAGGCAGGGGTTTGACTATAAACTGGATTTATAATGGGAGAGCAGTATTAAATCTTGCTGCCCCCGCTGCTAACGTCAATGAGACCATCTCTGTTCCATAACAGGATTTGTCCTCTGCTTTATTGCAAAAGGAGGCCTGTCTTCTGAAAGGCTAGATACCCCGTCTGGCATATAATACACTGACAAGACATTCTCCTGTTCAAATGCTCTCCTCCTCCTCCTCCTCCTTCCCTTCCTCATCGCTCCACAGCTGGCACAGCCTGTAGAGTTACAGTGCTGCCAAACAACCTTTTCCATTCATCCTCTATTGAGTTGTACCTTCTAATTAATGCTCAGGTTTATTTTAAACAGCATGTATAGTGAAATGTTCACTGAAAAAGATTAAAGGCGGCAGCAGCTCTCATTAGCAACAAAGAGAGAAACTGCTGACTGTATTGGCTGTAGAGAGTTTGTGAGACATGGTGGACTCGGTCATAAAAACCAAATAAATGCAGCACCAAAGAGCACCGCTCAACTAAACAGCTATTTTAATGCAAATCTTTTTAATTAGTGGCTTTAATGCTCAAAATGTAACCCGACAAGTTGTGAGTCGGGATGCTTCAGAGTTAAAACAGGATTCTTGTCTTAAATAAGTGAACAGTGAGTCAGGCTGAACCTGATGCTACCTTTACACCGAAGACAAAGACATGTGTATCTTTACACATTCAAGAATGCGCTTTCAGCATATATTGTTTGTACTGGACTGTAGCTACCAGATACTATCACGTGTTCCACAGTTCCGTGAATTAAACAGGACATTACCCAAAGGTCACTATTACGTCCCTGATTGGTCAAAGTTCAGCTGGTTTAACTTTTAACACATGTTTAGTAGATGCACGTTGGACTTAAAAACGTGCGTAGCGAGGTGTGAATGCGAGAGCTTTCAACACAGAAGCCCGGACCACGGAAATGTGTGTGTTTACACTGAGTTTTCATTGAAAATAGCCGCTTGAATGCATCGTTCCCGTGGACGGTGTGAAAGTAGCATCAGAAAGCTCAATCGTTGAAGAATCAGCTCGGCCAGTTTCCGCACATGACTGTTTTGCAGGAGGATGGAGAAAAATGTTTGAACAAGTGGCAGGATACATGGCTTTTCATTTTGCTCTGTTTATGTTTTTGCACACTATTGCCCCCAATGCCTTAGTCCCAGCTCCCCTGATGGCTGGATACGGGATGTCTGTGGGTGAAAACTTGTCCAACCTGCACAGGGTACGCAGGTGGCCCTCATGAAATATCCACATTGTTGACCAATCGGCAAGCGCGTGGGCTGAAAATGTTCATGTACATTCTATAATTCTGTGTTTTGAACCTCTTGAAACCTGAATTTATTTCCAGATATGAAGAAAATATATTTCTGTTTTTGCTTTCAAGTAGACGCTAGATTGAGGGAATTTGGGAGTCAAAGTGGTGTGATGCTTTAACAGACATGAAGGGGTTAAAGTGTGGATGCCATGCTTTGAACAACTTTGTCAAATAAAAAAGCCCTTTAAACGCTGATTCTATTGATACCAATAGTTCGCGTCGAAAAAAATCCGAAGCATATGAATAATAGACATCTTTCGAAGGAATCAAAGATTTGAATTTGCCGCTAAGAGCGCAGGCTGGAAGTGACCCCGATATGACCTGTGACGTCACGAAAGGCATTGACTTCCGTAGTTCCGCTTCGGACAGCAGGTAAACAAAGCAGGTAGTCTTCGTTTCTCTCGTTAATTATCGTTAATTCGTTAATTCTCTGTTAATCATCAACATGCCAAGTCATTGTGTGGCAGCTGGATGTAGCAATACATAAAGTGAAAGTGTATCTGTGTATAAATTCCCAAAACAAGAAACGCTGCTGAAACAATGGACAAAACAAGTTCAACGCACGAGGGCGAAACCGAAGCCCTCGAGCAAACCGAACGTACTTTCCTGGAAATAAAGACCTGATCTCTATGGACAAATCGCTTTCCGGATGAAAAAATTGTCTGAAATCGGCGAATTTTAGCTTTATTTTCTATATTTCTCTGCGGATCGCTTCCTCTATGGTCGCGGCTATCTCTCGTCTACCCGGCCTAATTGACCAATGACGGGACGTTTTAGTTGCTTTCGGATGCGTCGACGGCTCTGATTGGCTCTGTCTGTACCACGTGGTCAGCGTGACGGATCCCCTAGAGACCAAAACTGGCGGGGACACGCTAAACTTTCACAAACAAATCTGAAGAGTTTGCGATCAATAATGCGGGCATCGTCATTATTGAGCGTGGTCACGACCTCAGTTGTGAGAAGACGATTAAAAAAAAAATTTTTAAGTGGTCTTGGCTGGAAGACGGTAGCATCACTCTGTGCTTCGCTATCGGTGCTAGCCATGTTGTCTGCCTTTCGTTACGTCACAAACAGGGCGGCGCGAATTCGGCGGAATGCGTGAAGCCGATCTATTTGTTGTTGTGTTTTCTGTCCGCACACACTGTAAATAATGCCTTCGTAAAGTTGGTTGTGTTGTTCCGGATGTCCCGTCCCAAAGGGGATTTTCCCCCTCACAGACCTTTAGAGGGAACACTTCAGATATTACTGTGTGTGTGTGCGTGTGTGTGTGTGTGTGTGTGTGTGACCGCCTGTTTGTGTGGCTTTTTTTATCCGGACTCCAGTTCCAAGATTGATGCAAGCTGTGTGAAATATTGAACTTGCTATATTTGTGAGCAGACACAGATGCATTCCCACTTCCAGCACTAATATTGGCAGAGTTTATTTGAAACTCTACCTGGAGTGGACGTTTAGGATGAGACAGCCACGTGCGTGAACTCAGTGACATCATGTCAGCTCTACTATATTTGTCTCTCTGCCTCCATCTGTCCTCAGCCGCCTCCACTCCAACAACCTGCACTGTGACTGTCACCTGGCCTGGCTCTCTGATTGGCTCAGAGCCAGACGAGGCTTGGCTCCCTTCACCCAGTGCATGTCCCCTGCCCACATGAGGGGCCTGAATGTCCCAGATGTGCAGAAGAAGGATTTTGTCTGCAGTGGTAAGTAAACAGCAGCACATAATGCATTTCAATTAGTCTTGTCGCAAAAAATCTCCCTCCAAACTGCAGTTGGTTAATTCTTTTGCAAGCTGTGCTCCATAGAAGTCGAAATGAATTAATTACAGAAGGCCAGTTAACCCTGGCTGAACCCCTCCAGTCCCTCTCAACCTGGACACTGACATGGTTGATTTTGAAGCTAAATGGAGTCTTTAGCTGCATGAAAGGTGTCTGGCTCTCACCTCCTGGACCGCAGCTGTCGGCAGCGGTCTTTGTTAAACTGTCCAGGACGCCGCTGCCAGCTGCACGTTATTCCAGCCAGGACCTGCAGCGGGTGGAGAACCTGCTTTATGTCGGCAGACTTGCTGGTGCTGCAGAGCAGAACAAACACTGTTGTTGGCAGCTGCAGGAACAAGACTGAGGAGTCTAGTCCGACCAGAGTGAATCAGCTGAATGACACTGTGGGGAACTCTTCAAACCCAACAGGACCAAACTCAAGCTGGGTAAAACATGACAAGGAACCAGACTTTTCCTGGGATAAACATCTCTGTAAATGTGTGTATTTGGGGGAAATACACCTGCCTGATGCCTCTGCAGGTGCAGAAAGATTTATGTTTGTATTCTGTGCATTTGTATGTAGCCTGAGCAGCACAAACCTAATAATGTTTTGTAATCACATCCAGTTTTCTTTCTTCTGTGGTCCTAAATTCAAAACAGAGGTTTTGCAGTGAGACTTCAGTTTGAAATAATAATTCCATTTATTTCAGGATGTGATCCTTAAAAGAAGACAGATACAACATACATAATACAAAAATAAATAAACAAATGAAAAAAAAATTACAGTTTACAACCATTTAAAGAGTATAATCTCTGTGCCCAGTGGCATGAGCTTCTTTTGGGATCAGTCAAAGACATGATTATTCCATTATTAGACTTGTCCAGGCGCTCCATGAGGCTGTATGTAAGCTTACGTAGTAGAGCTTCACAGGTGGGGATGTGAGCATCCACAAACAGCTGACTGGCTCTGTACCACCTGGGCACCTGTAGCAGAGGCCTAAAGGCATCATCATAGGCCATTATGAATTTACGAAATGTCCCACGTCCATAATTCCACCACAGAGGAGCCGTATACAGAGAAGTGCAGTAAGCTCTGAACAGTGAACACAGTGAACTCTCATCAGCATATTTGCCTGTGCATAGAGTTTACAGTGCTGTCTCTGAATGTCTCTGTTATCCCGCCAATCATCAGTAAGGAAATGTCCAATATGGATGATAGCACAACTTAAAGTCTCACTCCAATCAACTTCTGATCTATTCGTAAAAAATCATTCCCACTGGTCTTTTCATTATGATTATGCCAACTTGAGTCAAAATAATAATAAAAAAGTGTCATTTTCTAGGACATGGTTTCTGCAGAGCGGCAGGAGTTCATTAGAAACCACCTCTGAGTTGTGGGCGGAATGGTCGGCACAGAGTAAGCCTGCCCCCACTTCCCCCTATCTATTTACATTCTCTCCCGTTAGCTTACAGCCCTTCAAAACCCCAACCTAACATTAGTGGTGCAACAAAAGTGGTGACCAATGTTACAGCCATAGCAGTTTTGAGCCAGATTCCAGGTCAGACGAGGAAAACAAAGTCGCTCATGGATCTATTTGCCTGCGTGTGAATGCATCAGAATGGAGCGCAGCAGGGAGCTCGAGGCCAGCCCAGCCCAAGTACAATGTTTTCCCAACAGCGTTTTTTTCTCATCTGCTCATGATTCACTCTGACTTGAATAAAGAAATACCCAGAAATGACCATTTTCATTGGAGTGGGTCTTTAAAAAGTGGTACAAACATGCTGACATGAGCAGCATCCATGTTTACTCTCATAAACACCCATTGGTCTGCTCACATCCTTGACGGTTCACACATTTCAATTTGAAAGTAAACCACTGTAAATATATATGGACTGCAGCATAAAATCAAAAACAGCTGCAGTAATGTATGCAGAGTCATATAACAAACTGTTAGTCAACAAAATTACTTTTAAATGTTAAAATGAGAGACTGACGCCAGGATGAAGTTCATTCCTCTGACAGGTAAACAAACGGCAAATGTAACAAACTACACCGGCATGTTTCAGCATTGAGTGAAAGAGTAAAGCTGTCAAGGGTTTGTAATTAGTTGAAAGTTTGGCGTAAGAGCTTTAGTGTTATCAGCCGATGTTTATAAGACACTGATTCAGCTTTCTGTGCTGACAGGCTGGTGCTGCAGACACTAAAGTATTCTCTGCACACACAGCAGCACTGCAGCGGGTCACCTCTTCTCAGATCTGTTGCTCCAGATAGAGATGTTTCAGTTTTCTGAGTTATTTCCTTTATTGCTGTGAGATTTTTGGCATCAGAAGGCAGATTATTTCTGTCTCTTAGGTGAAGGTCGCGTGTTTCATTAAAAGATTTGAAAGCGTCACAAATATCGACTGAATATATGAGAGCTGTGTGATGTCACCGATACATACAAAATGACTTTTAGCAGAAGTCAATTAAGTCGTCATAGTTTTGTTTTGTTTTTTTTCTATGGGGGGGGGGGTCTCCGCCTTGTTGGAATCAAGTCTATCGCAACCACTCTCACCAATCAGGAGTGAGCTTGTTGGATGGTCATACCTTTACCCTTACCTGCTCCTTCAGCACCAGACTGCTCCACCCACAGTGGAAGAAGGAGCTGCCGCAGGTCGTTCCTCCCCACAGCCATCAGACGGTACAACACCGTGTTACAGTGACACTCCACGGTCCCACGGCTGTTTTTACTTTCTCTCACTTATTTATTTATTTACTTTTGTTGGAGCAGTTGTTGTTTTTCAAATGTTCTTGTTCCTAAATGGTTGTTTGATTGGTGTGTACTTTTTTACTTATTTATTTTTGGATGAAAAATAAATAAATAAAAAATAACTTGAATCACATGTTTGTAGTGGATTACACGGCACTTTTGTTGCTGTATTTATTTATGATGAGAATGTCATTTTGCACTCATTTTTGTTGTCCTTTTTTTTTTGCTGTTATTTATGAATGTTGTTTTTGCTGCCACAGATACGTGAATTTGTTCTGCGTGGGTTCCATTTATGCCATTGTGTTGTATTGAGCCACAGCTATAAATCGCCCATAGATAACTGTGTTTATTGTGGCTGCCAACAGTTAGAAGAATATCACCACAGGTAGACCAACCTGTTCATAAAGACTGAAAGGGTTGTGTTGATGAGACAAGAGTTTTAGTAAGAGGGACCAGTGTTTTCATGACGAGTGAGATGTCCCGTGCACCTCTCCATGGTCTCTGGTCAATTTTTCAATTAGTAGATGTTCCATCTAAAACAGTTTATCACTTGACAATCACCATTTCTTCCATCAAGATTGATGCAAAGGAAAATATTGTCCAAATGTGTAGCTTTCTGGGTTTTTTTGTCTGCAGGTCCGCCACAGACGGAACCACGCACCTGTGCTGCTCAGGTATCCGTGTGTCCACCCAGCTGCAGCTGCAACAACAACATAGTGGACTGTCGTCGCAAAGGCCTCATTGAAATACCAGCCAACCTCCCAGAGGGCATTGTGGAGATGTAAGACGTCCTATTTATTTATGAGCTGCTAATTTTCATGGAAATGTGTTTTTGCTCGGGAAAGAATTATTTGCAAGAGCCCATCTATCTTTGCTTTCAAGTAGCATAAATTCTATACTGTTAATATAATTAATGAATGACAGTATTTCCATTTACTTCATTTTTTCCTTTCAAGATAAATTCTGGCAATTAGTTTTGAAATTTTCAGCCTGTGAATTAAGTAAATGATTGATTTGATCCTATTTTATTAGCCTTTTTTTGTTGTCGCTTTGGATATTTGCATTCAAATATTTTTGATATATATCAGTTAGTTTCTTATAATGTATTAAAATAGCATGTACCACTGCTAAAAGTTGACTAATTAGGAACTTCAAAGGACTTTGAGCTAACATAAATGACATAAATAAGCTGCATAATTTTTTGACAATATGATTTTAACATGAAGTTACACCAAAACTGTTGCCTCTTGGATGTTTTTACAGGTGTTTTATCATACGTTGCAGCCAAACTCAGTCCTCAGCCTTCAGTTGCTTCGTTTTTACACATATTTATGTGCATGTATAGGCGCGCACACAAACCCACACACACACACACAAAACCCGCCAAGGGACGTGTTTGATGTCCATATTGATCGCTGTCCCCTGCTTGTTTGTGTAGAGGACAGCTGGCTGATTGCTCTGTGACTAACGGAGCAATTCTTCTCCTCAGCTCCACACCGACACTGCTGCACCTTGCCAGAATGCAAAAAAGCTCCTCACAAACGTCCCACAACCACACAAACCAGTAAAGTAAATAAATAAGTCATAAGTGTGCAAGCGGCTGAAACCCACAGACATGCTGTATTTACCGCTACTGCACTATAAGCCGCACTTAAAGCCTTAATTTTTTTCAAGAAATGACATTTTGCTTCATAATTTGGAGCGCCTTAAGTATGGATCAATTCTGGTTCTGTTTACTGATGTTGCAGTGACGGTGCTCTGTCAAAATGTTTTTCTGTACGAGTTGCAAACAACATTTGGTGTGACTGTAAATATGGCTCACGTAGCAATGTTGCAATGTGTTTTCTAGTTAGCATAGTCGCAGTATGATTGCTTTTAGTAATCTGAGTATTTTTTATATGTGTTACTAATAAGGTTGGACGTTACTAGTATTTTAAATATGCTAATGTGGCTAAAGTGTAGCGATGTCAGTCTTTGTTATTTTTTGGGATTTAGCACGTTCACAGTAATAGTTGTTTTAGTGGTATCAGTCTGGTTTTCCTTACAGTGTTACTAACTAGGTTACAGTTATGGTGAATATGCTAATTTAGCTAATGCTTCTAACGTGTAGCGTGTTACAAAGAAGATGTACGCCGTGTCCAAATTCCTTCCCTTCTCACTACATAGTGCACTACATAGTGCACTATGTAGTGCACTACATAGTGCACTACATAGTGGTGCACTATGTAGTGCGGTTATCATTTTGTAGAGCTGTCCGAATCTGCAATTCCAAAATCCAGTGCCCTAGAAATTTCCCAGAAGTCTCTGCAAAAAACCAGTGTCCATCGATGCTCACTAGATTGGCAAATATAGACCACAATGCACTGTGTCTGAACAATTTTTGCCAAAAAAATGTATTTAAATGTATTTATTTTAAAAAACCATCAATGTTTTTGTCTTCAGAAGACAGTAGATTTATAAATGGTTGTCGCAAAATGCTCATCTCTATCAGATTTTAATGTTGTGATATCAATTACGTCATATTTGTAGTGAGCATGGTGTTTGAATTGCTTTTAAAATTCAGGGCCCTACATAGTCCCGCACTATATAGATTTTTGTAGTTAGAGATTAGGATGGGAATTCAAACAGAACACTAGAGTTTCCATGAACACAGTTCAAGAAGTCTGACTGAATATCAGACTCATCTTAGACTCGTTTGTTTTGCTTAATGCACCTCATACTGTAGTTCAGTGCATCCTTTATATGACATAAGTTGGAAAAAAGATGCTGGTCTTTATCATCAGGTGTGCCCTATATGGTGCAGTAAATACAGTACAGAGCAAAGTGTATGCATTCATAAGGACACATACGTCAGTACAGTAGCTTTGGGTCCATTGAGATGAATGTTGCTGTTGCAGCCAAAAACAATAGAGTATAATAGAATGATGTATAGTCAGTCTGTTGAAGGACATTAAGCCATCTCTCTGAATTCTGGCAGCAGAGATCACTGCCAGATACCGGTATGAAAGATGCAAATGATCCGCTTTTTTTAAGCTCTGAAATAACTGTATGCACATTGAAGCTTTCTTAAAGCTTCCTTAAAGATGCGACTTGTTTATGAAAGTGTGAGTCTTTGTTGTCGTTTAATAACATCTTCACCCGATCGACTTTTTAAATTGCTTTTTGAGTACGATCTCTTAAATGTATCCATTAACATTGTCTTTGCTTCACCCTTGTTTAACCGTCCCCTGAGATCATTTGTAATGTGTTGTCTGTGCAGATTGTATTTTTCAGCTTTGATTTATTTTGACCCTCTGGTTGAAATGGGGTGTTGTTGGCTGCCAGGGCAATAAGCCAAGACACACGAGCAGAACTGAGTCGTCTTCAGAACCTTTTTTATGAAAACATCGTTTGACCTAAAGATGTTGCATGTATTTCCATAGAATGGGATGAGACTGTGTCTTTGGGTCTACATATAGATAGATAGAAAGACAGATGCACAGAGGCAAAGAATGGAGAGTGGGTGGGGACTGCAGAGAAAGATGAGAGGATGAAGAGGAGGAGGTGGATTAGTTTCCATTCATCAATCTGACAGCTGACCCTGTGGCTGGCATTGGGACCCAACCATATCCTCCTCTTCACCTCTGATTTTTCTTCTCATCTCCTACATTGTTCACACTCTTCCACCACTTTAATTTCTCCTTTATCATCCTCCTTCTCTTCTCCGGTTAGCATCTCTCCCCTCCCATACTGCCTTTTACTTTTTCTTCCCCCTTCCGTCTTTCCTTTCAGACTTTTATTGCATGCTCATTTACCCTTTTTACTTCCCCCTTGGTCATTTTCCGCCTTACTTCTCTTTATCACTGCTTTTAAAAATCAAGGGGACTTAAAGAACTTAAAGCCTTATATCGTCAGTCTTTTTCTAAGTCTTGAGGAAAAAATAAACTCCAATGGTTTAACCTATAAGTGAGCTTTGTTCTTAGTCGTGATGATGGAGTTTAACTATCACCATTAGGCAATAAGTCTTGTGTCCACCAAAAAATTAAGATAGAATGACTTCCCTTTGGCCATTTACCCTGAAAAAAATGGCAGCAGTGGCGCGATCAGTGTGTGGACGGAGCTGTGACTACAAACCCCTTTGGTTCGTAACCCTTTTACACTGGAGCTTTA
Source organism: Oryzias curvinotus (assembly GCA_023969325.1). Taxonomy (NCBI): domain Eukaryota; kingdom Metazoa; phylum Chordata; class Actinopteri; order Beloniformes; family Adrianichthyidae; genus Oryzias; species Oryzias curvinotus. Next base: position 10,140,125 of record CM043715.1, read on the forward strand.
ACACCAGTGTTTATGGTCTTTCAACTATTGTAACTCTTTAACCGTTTATATAACTAACATAATTCCAGTGAACACTGAAGCGGAGAAAAGCAGCCGTGTGCAGATGCGAAGCACTTTACATGAAGGCCATGTCACACAGGCTCTACGTACATTATGCACAAATGAAGATAAGCCATACACGTGATATGAAAGTTATACATCGGTTGTACACGCATTTAAGGTCTGTCAGACACATGTGAAACAGTCTGGGAAAGCCGCAACTTTGAGTACGCATTTTGCAAAAATAATTCACAATTCTGTAAGATACTTTAGGGTACAGACCAAACGTTTGGACACACCTTCCCGTTCATTTGAATGGGAAGTCACTAAATGGTATTCCATATACCATTTAGTGAAGAACAACCTGTGGTTGAGTTTCAAATGTTTGGGTAGCTGAAAAATACAAAAGCTTTGGTAGTTTGGAGTTTTGTTCGTCGCTAAGAACAAATTCCAGATGAGAAAATGTTTGTAAAAAATCTTTTTTGTTTGGTTTATTATTACAGCTCATGAAACAGACTTTTGCTGGTCTTAGAGACTGTGTTGCTTCTGTATAAAGCATTTGAACACAGATTATGAGGTGTTCCTTTGTTTTGCTGTCACAGAGATGCTGTCACAGCTTCAATCATCACAAAGGGGATTTTTTTTTTTCTGTTATCTAGGGGTATTTTTGTGGAGAAAATATTACATGAGAACACAAGAATTTGTAATGAAGCTGTTCAGCAACAGATTTTGTGGTCAGAAGTCAAACTGGAGTTTAAAATTCTTGAGACGCAGAGTAGCTGGCTGACGTGTGCAAGCACATGTACGTGCAGGACTGTAGTTCATCAAAAAGCAGGAACTCAGTGGGAAACTTCCTCAAAAATGACTAAACATCAGTCACTATTTTACAGTGCGTGGAAAGATTTCATGCAAACCACTGAACAACCTGCGGGAGTTTAGATAGATACTCATCAGAAAAACCCCCTCTTGAACCTATTGTGAAGATTGCAGAGGGAAAAGTACCTCTTCGTTTCTTTGATTGGAGAAAAAATGAATTTCACATGTCATGCATGACTTAAGTGCATTTCATTGTTTTCTTTATTGTTGCCAATCAAAACCTTTCAAATGTCCGTAATGTCTTTTTCTCCTTGTTCCAGACGCTTGGAGCAGAACCTGATAAAAAGCATCCCTGCAGGAGCCTTTTCTCCCTACAAGAAGCTCAAGAGAATGTAAGTCCCTGCAGATGGAGCAGCATGTGCATATGCAGGAGCTGAGGTGGAGAAGTCATGCCTCTTTAGCCAAACAGCCACTGAGTGACAACCAAAACTAGGCTTCTAAAAGTGAAGAAAACCTAGAAAAAGGGGCATAAAACAGCACTTTGTTGGATATTTATGCCTGACAAAGCAGCAGGATAAAGTGGTAGTAAAGTTCAGTGTTAACCAGGCATCGTTTAACGAATGGAAGCCTGACGATAAATCAGTGAGTGCAGCTGAAGGACCCTGGAAGGTTGAGTCCACACAGCATCAGTGTCACAGCCTGAATACCACGTTTTCCAAACTGAAGCCGGTACTCAGATGGAAAGACATCAGCGTGTTGAAACTCACTGACCTTAAATGGAAAAAAAGTCCCTTCTTGGAAAACGTTTGACTTGCAGATTCGAGGAAAAGCTGCAAACCTTTCACTCACCTGCAGCAGCTGCAGAAGGCTTTGGTTAACATCATCTCAACAGCAGCTTTTAATAATGCATCATACAACAGTAGAAGTGAATGACACAAACTGCACTTAACATGCTGCGTTCCCCCCTCCTTTCTAGCTCTACCTCTCCGTGTCATTTCTGTTGTGTTCAGCTGTCCATCACTCTGCGAAACTCTCCTTCATTTGCACACGGGCTCGGCCCCTCGTATGCGTCCGCTTCTCTTTGTCCCCTCGCCTTGACCTCAGCTGATGTATTCTCAAATGATCGTTTGTCAGACTGCTCTCGGACATTCGCGCAGAATGAACCCAATTACTCTGAATCACGGTGTGCTTGTTCTCTCCCCAGCGACTTGAGTAAGAACCAGATTTCCGACATCGCTGCAGATGCTTTCAATGGACTCCGCTCACTCACCTCACTGTAAGTGGGACACAGACATGTAAACAGACTGATTTGCAGCAATTGCGTTTCCAGACGTTTAGCAAATAAAAGTGTATTTGCAGGGAGTGTTGACAGATGACGCTGTGTGTTTGTCTGTGTTCTGTGCATCTGTGAGTGTGTTAGAAAAAACATGCAGGACAGTTTTATTTGAATCTGTATGGAGCAGGAAAATGAGACGTACATGCCAAGGATTTGTACTAAAACCTTGCAGCACTGCAAAATGAACAATGTATCAACAGGTGATGCATTTTTGAGTCAAAGGTGAAACAAACTTCTTAATTATTCTATTTCCATAGAAATAGAATGATCGTTATCCAACATTTTTTATTTGGTCTTTTTAAAAACATGAATGAATATGTAAAATAAATTGTTTAAACAAGGTGAATTAGCTACATAAATCCTGTTTTCCACATCTGTCAGTACGATTTCATGCTATTTACATTCATTATATCTTCAATTAGCTTGAAAAGAAATCTTTTTTTCTTAAAAACAGCTTTGCAAGCATTTTTGTTTTCATTGATTTTGAAATTGGACTATTCAGTGTTATAGTCAGGCTGCTCCTGTTAGATTGAGGACGATGTGCAAAATGAAGCGTTTTATGACGTACACCCCTGATCAAAACCTTGCATTCCTCACAGCTGGAGCTTAACAAGGCTCTAAATAGAGCTTCAAAATCCAAAAACAACAAAGTGGAGCAAGAGAACAAATATTTTAATTGCCAATTATTTGAAAGAAATAAAACCCAACTGAAATGAAAAGTACTGTTTATCAGGTAATCAAAAGGTTAAGATAAAACCAGAATATACACCAACATCTGCATTCCATTGGATTTTCTAATAAGCAGTTGTCCTGTCAATGTGTCTTCTTGACAAAGGCAGTAAAGCTCCATTTCTTTGAACGCAAAGGTTTGTTGAGCTGCATAAGCGAGGCCTCCCACAATGTGCCATTGCTACTGATGTTGGATGTGGTAAAACAGTAGTTTTGAATTGTTCAAAGGTCCTGAGGGTTATGGTACAGAAAAGCCAAGTGGCAAACCCCCCAAAAAAGTCACTGGCACTGAGCCAGAAGATTTTAAAGAGCTGTCCGCCTAGAGCGGTACAGCAATTCTCTGTGCTGTGTTGGTAAACTTTAGATCAGCTGATGAACAGCCCATTTCAGTTCAAGTCTTGTTTTAATTAACCTGCAGTTAATTGACTCAGTTACATTTGGTATCTTGTTCTTATTTTTGCATTTTGAAGTTCTACTTGGAACCTTGATAAACTTTAACAATGCAAAAAGAAAATGCATGCAATTTCTTAACTGGTCCTAAGGTTTTGATCAGGAGTGGACATCCACATAGTCTATATATGTATACACCATGACAACCATTTTCATCAACATGCATACTTGTAAAGTAAAACTGTAAATAATGTTAAATCAGAAGCTCAGAATTCACTTAACCCTTGGGCTACCCTAGGCACTTTAACAGTGGGGGTGGGGGTCATCTAGACCCCACTAGACAGTGCTCTGAATCTTTTTTCTTCAATGATTTGTGATCTTCACTGGTGTCCATGGATTACATGAAATCCTCTCCACCTTTATCCACCTTTGTCACGGTAGGGAGAACACGTCAATGGAAAGATCGGGTCATCTGGACCCCATAGGATAGAACAAGGGTTAACATGTCCTCACACAGCATTCGAGCACATTATTTTAAGGATAAAAATGTTTTTTTTTTCTTTCAAACACTGTTGTACAGTTTCTAATCATGTTTGATTACATCATGGTTTCTCATTGGAAGAAACACCAAGATGTATAATGTAGAAAGTGTAGAAAATGATCGTAGCACCTCAGCTTTTATAGAAAACGCAGTACATCCAGATTGCTAAGCAAAAATAAAAAATGTGTATATAAAACAAAAATACAATCAATTTGTTCTGTGAAGCTTCCAAACTGTCAGGTTTTAGCATGCAAGCTTTGTAAATTGTATAACTTAAACAGAGTTGCGCTGATTCTGTCTTTTGCAGGGTTCTGTATGGAAATAAGATTACCGAGTTGCCCAAGGGGTTGTTTGATGGACTGGTGTCCCTGCAGCTTCTGTGAGTACTGTCAGCCTGATCTTCTTGATGCATATGCCTATATGTATTTGCATAGTATCCTTCCAGCATGCAGCAAAATGAATTTCTTTATAGTGGTTTTATACCAGGAAAATGCGGACAGTTTCAACCAGTTGTTGAAAATACCAATGAATAAAAGATGAAATAAAACAGGATTGTTTGGTACCTTAAATCATGGGAGGTCATTTCTGACTCTTCCTCTGACAGTATGTCATGCTTTGTCAAGAAACACGGATTTCCTAAAAGCACACAATTACGTTTATATCAAATTGTACTTAATAATGTTATGGTTAACTTTGTTAGGTATAATCACTAAGTTTGTGATTTTATCGTTTTTAAAGTCCCACTCCCATTATCATTTGATCTACTGTAAAAAGTGTTCCCAGTAATTTTGATGCTGAAGTTTTAAGCAAACATTGAATAAATCAGTGTTGTTTTCTAGGACACAGTTTCTGCAGAGCAGCAGGAAATTCACCTCTGAGTTGTGGGTGGGACTGTTGACACTGAGGACGCCCCACTTCCCGTCATCCATCTGTTTGCTAGCTTTCACACCCTTACAATCTCAACCTAAGAAATTATGGTGCAACAATGTCCGCTTCTGATTCATTGGATAAAGAAATACTCCGAATCGCAAACTTAAGTTGAATTTTCTTCATATTTGTCATCCATCATGGGGTAAACGTCCTGTTAAAAACACCATTTTCATCAAAGTGGACCCTTAATGGTCCTTTGTTCTCCTTTAAGAAACAAACACTAAGAGTCTTTGAATATTCTGCATATAGATGTGTTTGCATTAATAATCTTGTCACTTCATCTCTTTTTGTCATGTTGATTCTTGTGATGGACCCTAGAAATTCCCCCTTCAGACTCTACATACTCTGCTTAGACCAGACTTTGGTCAAATTTGAGTTACTGTTTTATATGGCGCCTTACCATGACCGCAAACAAGACGCCATATACTAAAATCTAAAAAAAAAAAGGAAACAATATAGGAGGAAAAAATAAAATAAATACAATAGGAAACAAGAACACTGGTAAAAACCAGAAAAAAAGAAAGAGGGCCAGCACAGCAGAGTCTCATGCTGTGTGAAAACCTGACCATAAAAACAGGTTTTAAGAATTTTCTTTTTTTTTAAAGGTCCTATTGGTGCAAACTGTCATAGCTCAAATTTGATGTAAATAACTGTCATCTAATTTCACTTTACATACACTGCCGGAAAGACTCCATTTTCAGGATCCAGTATTCTGTAAGCTGCTCTCAGATCATTGAATTATCGCTCCTATTTTGTCTCGGATTTTGTGCACACAGACAATCTTATTCAATTTCATTTTTACCAAAATTGTGCTGCTTAAAAACTGATTGGTGTCATATCTTTGATCTTTAGTTGTTCAAAAACAGTTGGAATTAGATGGAATAACTAAAAGAGATATTATTTGAGGTCCCTCAGAGATCCCAGGTCTTGGAATGTTCATCTGTTCAGAGGCAGGACTGGAAAGAGGATGGTTAAATTGTTGCTCCTGCAGTTTGAACTAAAAAAAATGAAGGAATGAATAGTTGCTGGAAGCAGGTCAAAAATTGTGTTGCATTGCATTTAACTGAAACAATCAAATCTGCAACTGTGGCATTCCCTGCATCGCACATCCATCCTTTTTTGCTGCAAAATGAGAAAAGTAATTCTCAAGAATTCTGAACGTGACAGGGTTTGTGATGAAAACTGTAGTGATCATAGCTCTTTAACTCTAAGTTGCAGAAGTAGAATTATTATGTCTGAACGACTCCTCAAGAGCGCAGAGTCAGATTGCAGCGCGGGCTGGTTATGCAGTGAAAATTGCCAGCCCTGGTGCTGCTGCTATGTGAGCGGTGCATGTGGCTTATGGTCCTTGCAAATGTCGCAGCCCGCTGCAGAAGTGGTCACGTTCAGGGTTTTTCTGTCATAAAGGGAAGCGAAGCAAAGAGAATGAGGATGAGTGGAGCTAACGCACAAACACCTTTTTTAACAGGCTTGCAGGATCATTTGGATGCATGGTGCATAGCCAGAGACAGGGAGGGTAAAGGGCTGGGGAGTGGGACAGGTAAAAAGAGAAAGACAGAGCGCCCAGACACCTATGTTAATGGCCGACAGCAGATGGACTTACAGCTGAGAAAAGAGAAAGAAATGTGTGATCATGTCAGTAGTTATGACATCACATCCTTAACATTCAGCAGAGAATCATTACCCTCACAACTAATGATGCTGCAAGCAGAAAAAAACATCCAAAGCACTTATTTTTATTCATACATGCATACTTGCTCCTTAAGTAGGATCATTCAGGCTTGATACCAAACATTTTTTACTTGCTCGTTCAACGAATACATAAATGTCTGCTTAATATTTGCATCTTGCCACATCATTGGTCCGTTATCAAACGGCGCTGGCGGCATTCATTCAACAGGCAAATTTAAAAAAAAAAAAAAAAATTGACTTAATATTTTGCCTCTGAGGAAAATCTCTCATTTTCAGACATTAGTCAGGCCCCCAAGAATGAGTGGATTCTCTTCCATTATGCTGTAATTCTAAATTAAACCTTAATAGGCAAAGATGGGTCTATTTCTTTGCATAACTGCTGATCTGCGGTGTTTTCTGTGCTGCTTTGTTTTACTGGTGCAGTGTCAAGTAATTAGTTCCCCCTGTGAGCTGCCTAATGAGGCGTGGATGTGTCGCAGAGCAGCATGTGTGTGCGTGCATCACCTGAGTGTGTGCGCGTGTGTGCAGGCTGAGCCAATGCTAGCACTGCTTTGGTCGACGCAAGACAGTTAGAGCGAGCGCTAGCGTACTCACCTGTAACACACACACACACAAAAAGGGGGATTTCTGACAGACATGGCAACAAGAAATGCAACAGAGGAAAGAGCAGGAAAGGGTGTAAAAGAATGGAAGCAGGGCAAGGAAAAAACCTGGAAGCACATTAGCTAATGAGGTTTGGAAGGACAAATGGGGGGGAGGTGGAAGGGAGAACCTTCCCTTTCGTATCCTTAATCTCTTTATTACATTTCTCATTTCCTTTTTTCCTACACCTGGATTTTTTTCTGCCAGCCTCCTTCACTAAAATGTAAATCGCCGTCACTCTAAATTAAATCTTTTACTTGATACTGCGCTGTCCCACTCCGTTATTTCCGTCCTTCCCGTTCCTAGCTCCCCTATTCCTCCCCCGTCATCATCAGTCTCACCCATCAAAACCAGATATGGCGTAGTAGAAGGAGATGTCCCCCTGGAAAAGAGAAAAAAAAGGAATAACACTGTTATTTTCTGATTTATGTGTCAAAGAAAGACGATATAATCATGTGGTATGAAGAATAGGACAGAGGAAAGCGAGTGCCTTTCAAGCTAAAATCCATTTCTTTACATTTTTATTTTCTTGCACCAACGGAGCAAAGCGGCTGAATTACAGATGTGAACTCCTTTTCTTTCAGATTGCTGAATGCCAACAAAATAAACTGCTTGAGGGTCAACACCTTCCAGGACCTGCAAAACCTCAGCCTGCTGTCGTTGTATGACAACAAGCTGCAAACCATCAGCAAAGGACTCTTCACCCCCCTGCGCTCCATCAAAACTCTGTAAGGGCAATATTGGTGTCAGCGTTGTGTCATAAACTCAGATTAATTGACAGCTGACCTCTTAGATTCCTCCCCAGTGAAGTATTTAAGGCGACGTTCAGAAGGGGAGAGACCATAAGACAGAAACAAATTACTTTGGAGTGACTTTGCTGCTTTTTCTCTGTGGCCGGATGGAGCTGGAGGAAACTGTAAATTCCTAACTAACACACACTCTTTCCTAGCGTAAACCGATCTCCATGAAGCAGCAAATTCTGGCGTGCAGAAAAGTGACTTTTCATGTCACTTTCACTCAATAGCGGCTTTCCTTTCATAAAGTGTTGCATGACGATGCAAAGCTGCTTTCCTCTGCGCCAAAATCAGTTGATATATATATATATAGTGTTTTGAGACTAAAATACGGTTTAATATAATGTTAAAATAAAAATAATAAAGTATTATGAACTATTAGTATATAACATTGTTTATGTACTGATAAATAAAAGCTACACAGTAAGATACTTTTGTATTAACATTTAAGGTGTTTTATTACAAAATCAGAAAGCAGCGACCATCGTATGTCATGCTCTGCTGTAAACCGTGCTATGGGGAGAGCATGGCATTTCTTCTGAAATTCTCACAGATGTGTCACGAAATAATCACGTAAAAACTACAGAAGAAGTACGAATAAACCACATAAATAACATGTAATGTGGAACATGAACCATGCCTGATTATTGGGCTTTTTATATGCAATTCATTTGTGATTTGTGCAATTATGTCATTTTAACGTGATATGTGTGCCGTATAGGAAATGTAAAAGTTATACATCCGTAGTACATGCCTAAAAATACATGAATGAAAAAGACATACGTGGACAGACGTAGAAATCCACTAATTTGCGTATGAATTTTACAAAAATCGTGCACAATTGCTTTACATTGGTGTAGTAGTAACTATATAAAATCCGCGTAAACTGCATAATTCTCAACCAAAATATTAAACAGCTTAAAACCAAATACACCTTTAGCCAAAAGCCTCGACAGACGCAAGAAACAAATATGAATTACGTATATTACATGCTTATCATGAAATACTAAAACTGAATTTGTGGAAAATGCACAAAATGAACGTAGTGGCACGGGTTTATGGTATTTAAAAGACTGTTTACACTGAAGCATATAAAAAGATGTGGTGTACTTTTTTCTTTCTTCATAACTGTCTACTGAAAGCTGAAGCTGCTAAACTCTGTATTCTGTAGTTGTATTAAGAGATTTTCTCCTGTAGAAATTCTCCAAAACCAGACAATCCAAACGCCATTTTGAAATCAAGCTCTCGTTTTCTTCAATTGTGACTGCAAGAGAAAGAAAACTTGAAGATTTGTTCTGCCTCTCTTTTATTTTTCTCCTCTTCACAGTCATCTGGCCCAGAATCCCTTTATGTGTGACTGCCACCTGAAGTGGCTGGCAGACTACCTGTTTGACAACCCAATTGAGACCAGCGGTGCACGCTGCAGCCACCCCAGGAGGCTGGCTAACAAGAGAATCAGCCAGGTCAAAGGAAAGAAGTTCAGGTGCACAGGTAAGTAATAGCTTCACTCAGGCACTGACGTACAAACCAGCTCTGTCACACAGCCAGTCTACTAGTGTTGTATTCATACATCACATCCAAAGACTTTTTTTTTAGCTTCTTTAAAGATTGTTAATTATAACCTGGTGAATTTAAATCAAGCACAGTGTGTCTGTAGCCTCTGAAAACTGTCAGCAACCATTGACTGGACAAGAGAATTAGACTGAGTGGCCCCTCCCCCCTTGCGTTCCAAACAGGAAGTACCCGCTGACTTCTACTGAGAAGCTATTACTCAACTATTCTTGCACTGATACCTTTTTGAACATGTTCTTAATAATACTAATTATTTTTTCTTTATCGCAAGTTATTCAAGGTATAAACTGACCAATTAGATGCCTCAATAAAAGTACGTGATCTCACATTGAAACATTTAATTGACAGATTTTGCGTAGTCTGCTTTCGAGTGGTAGGCCTTCCAACAAGCTCACTCCTGATTAGACAAAGTGGTTGCTATAGAGATGCTGACTCAGGCCGACGTGGCCCAATCACTGCTTGCTGAGGATTTCTGGTTCCAACATGGCGACGACCATATCACAAAAAAAATGGCGACTGAATTGACTTCATTTGGTTGGAAGGCATAATCTACGGATGATGTCACACTCACTGCAGTTCTCGCCGTGACCAGAGTCTATCTAACTAAATCTGAAGAGGATGTTATTAGTGATGTTAAAAATGATTTCTAAATCATTTTCCTACAAGCTCATAAAATTGGAACATGTCAACTGTTAAATGTCCGGAGCACAAGTCAGACAAATTCAATACTTTGTTTATGGTAAATAAAAGCCAAACTTGATTTGTGTTTACTGGAGCACAGAAACATTCACTAATTGGTAATTACTGACATTTCCTTTGGTCCAAACCATGGGTGTCAGTAATTATAGCACAGACCGTTTCAGTTTTCTGAGGCAGCACGATCGCTGCCTCAGCAGGGCCACACACACACACATACACACACACACGCACACACTACAGTCGCTCACTCCAGTATGTAAAAGACCTTTCATTTTATATATTTTGCCTTTTTTTTTAGTTTTTTTGGCCATGGGGATGATTTTTAAAAAAGAAAAAAGGCACAATTTATTGAACAAATCTTGCTTGGAAATGTTGTAATTTCAAATGTGTCTGTTTTATAGAGTATAACAACCATACCATTAGAAAAAAAAACACTAACAGAGTCACTAAAACTTTAGTTACACTCCGAATTCAACGTGAGCTCGCCCATTAAATAAAAAAAAAAGGCTGAATTAGAAATGTTCCTGAATCTGTTTACAACTATCGTCTTTGCTTTAGCCCCGCCCCCATCCCTTCTTCGCAGTCCTCTGCCTCTCCCTGCACCTCTCTTCCTCTCTGGACCTTGATGGACACTTTGTTGCTGTTTGTGGGTGGTTCTCTGGCCCTTCCTGTGTGGATCTGCAGCTGTCTGTTGCCTTGCCTGTTCTGTATGGACCTACCCTCCTGACTGATTGGTGCGGCTCTCTGTTGCCCCGCCTTCCTCCTGTGTGGACCTGCACTCTGATTGGTTCGTGCAGCTGTCTCTTGTGCTTGATCTAACCATGTGGCCCCGCCAGTTGTGACTTCACATGGTTCCGTCAAGCGCCAGGGACCGCGCGGCACACGCCTTCCTGCCTCTCCCAGCCAATCTCACGCCTTGGAACAAAACAATGAAGTCAAAGCTTTCCAACTGTTTGCTTTCACATGTACAAGTCAAACATTTTGATTAAAAACAGAATTATTGATGGATCTCGAAAGAATGCGCCCTTTTTTGTTTCCGTAAATTTTGTTCTCTGTGGAAATTCGTTTCAAAATTTAAGAGGAATATTTGCAGAACAGATGTTTTCTCTCAAACCTAGTGTGAATATCTCTTGTTATAAACCATTTTTAAACCCCCCTCCCAGAAAAAAAAAAAAAGTTGAGATGGTTTTACATTGTGCATTGTGTTTGCCACCTTCCAGTCTTATTCCTTTTGCTTTTTATTGCTGCTTCTCTCGTCCTTTGCTCAAAGCCACAGACGATCAGCAGAACAGATGTGATTTCCACTCGGGTGCATGTGTAGATTGTTGCCCTCATGCACATGCACAATAGAAAAAAGAGAAATATTGTTTTTTTACTATTTGCAAGAAGCCTGCAGAAACATCAGAAACCTTATGTTTGCATCAAGTTCATTACTGCTGGCATAAATCTAAAGTCTGCGCAGACAACTGAACAGATGCTCTGACATTTATCTTCTTGTTTTGCTGATGTCACTCTGTATGATAATATAGAAATACTTGCTTGCGAAAGACTTTTTTGCCCCACTGCTAGTAGGGATTTGTGTTAGCATGCTGTCTACCTAACCCGTGGACACGCCTTATCTAAAGGAAAGCTAAATCACAAACTCAGAAAAGTTGACAAAAATGTTCTTTCCTGTTCTGTGCTCGTGCTTTACCTGCCTTTCTTTCTTTTGTAGCTTAACCTTTTTTCTCTCTTAGCTTGTCTCTGAATTCCTTTCACTACTCACTACTTAAAGCATTCGCCATTTTGCAGCGCCGTCTAAATCTGCAACTTCAAAATTCAGTGCCGTAGAGATTTCCCAGAAGTCTCTGCGAAAAACCTGTGTGCATTGGGGAATGTCGACCACAATGCATTACATTTAAACATTTTTGTGAAAAACAAAATCTTTGATTATAAACCATCCATGATTTCATCAGTGGATTCATAATATTCATTGTAAAAAGCCCATCATACTTGGTGACATCTAAAATAAAAAGTAGTGAGCATGGTGTCCGAATTGCTTTTAAAATCCAGGGCGGTAAATAGTCACGCTCTATATCGTTTTTTAGCACTTAGGGAGTAGAGACGGAATTTGGACATAGCCATACTCTGCAACCTCATGGTTTAGTCTCAACTGCATAGACAGGCTGTCTGCAGGTGAAAAATGCACAAAACGGGATACGCAGGTGGTCTGCACGAAATGTCAGTTTTATAGACTGCTTGGTGAGTCCTTACCCTCAGCGAAAATGTTCATGCCCTTTTTTTCTGCGGGTAGCAAACCTTTGAACCACACGTGATGCTACATTCACAGCAGGCATGTTTGATGTTCATACTATCTGATACTAGCACATGTACTGCTGAAGAGGCTTGGTGCGAAATGTCCAATTCAAGTTTAGCATGAGTAGTGACCCTTCTCTGCATGATAAGAGGAAGAGTTTGGGCCAGAGAAGACCAAAGACAGTCGCTTTTTTTGCCAGAGTACGATCGGGAGAACAGTGAAAGGCTCCAAAGGTTACTCTGACAGAAAGCAGATAGACAAACAAAGTCGGAGCAGCATGCGGTCCACAAACAAAACTGTTGCATGATTTAAGCCAGGCCTCCTCCACAGGCGCTCACAATCATGAGTGATATATGCTCGCATTACATCTAAATAACAGAAGTGGCCTCTGGCTCACCCTGTTAAACAAAAACATCCTGTTTTAAACCACAGTTACCTACAAACTGATTGTATGAAACCACCTGGATATCTGTTCAGCAATTTGATTTGCAGAGGCAGTCTTGCAGAAATCTCTGGCTGTACTTCAGCCTCATGCAGGCCACAGTCAAATGCTGGTTAATTACATTTTGAAAAATTTGACAGATTCATTAAGAAGAAAAGGCAGAATCTACTCAGACAGGAAGGCTGTCAAACCTTTAAAGTATTAAAACTTTATGTATTTTTCAATAAACATATTCTCTGGCAAAAAGTGAAATACAGAATGTTTATGTTTTATAATTAGGCTTACAATGTTTGTTTTATTGATCTCATCTGCCTTTTTCATTTCTTTTCATTTCTACACTAATTTAATGTCACTTTTCCTCTCTCTACTCTTCCTCTCTCAATCAAACATCTTTCCTCCTCCCTTCTTTTGTGTCGCCGTCTCTCTGTTCTGTCGCTTCTCCCTGGCCTTCAGGTCAAGAGGACTACCGCAGCCGTCTGAGCGGCGAGTGCTTTCAGGATCTGGTTTGTCCGGAGAAATGCCGCTGCGAGGGCACGGTGGTCGACTGTTCCAACCTCAAACTGACCCGAATACCTCCACACATCCCCGAATACACCACAGACCTGTAAGTCAGCAAATGTGTTGTTTTCTCAATGAAAAAGCAAAGACACATGAACAACTATCGTCTTCAAAACTCTACTTAATCCCCTCACAGCTGGCCACATGGGTGGATACGGACAAAAAATGGGTTAAACCTGTACGGGTTACGCAGGTTCCCCACATGACATTTTAAACCGTACCTGCGTTCCCCTTAACCCTTGTGCTATCCTACACACTTTAACGTTGGGAGTGGGGTCATCTAGACCCACAAGACCACTGAACCTTTTTTCTTCAATGATTTGTGATCTTCACTGGTGTCCATGGATTACGCCTTTATCCACCTTTGTCATGGTAGGAATAACACGTCAATGTAAGGGTGGGGTCATCTGGACCCCATAAGATAGCACAAGGGTTCAGATGTAACTACTCATGTCTACGGCTCGTTAAGGAACCGGCCAACCCAAAAACCTGCCTTAGTTACAGACTAAGGTTTTAGGTGCATGCGCTTTCTCTGTATTTGTTCTTCAGTTGAGTATCACCAGCTTTACTTTTATCATTTTTAGCTCTCCGACTATAATGTACTTCATTGTGCCTCAGGTCAAATTCATCTCACTCTATATCCTTCAGGAACCACCACAACTCCCACTGAGATGCTTCTCACTAGATTACCGAGTACGAGAGAACCTGATTATTTTTTAGTGTGAAAAATTTAAACCTTTTAATCTCACAGACATTGACTGTAATTTGTGAAAGTATCAGTGCTGAATTGCAGCGTATTTATTAAATGTTTGAGGGGTTTTGTGTCCTTCCACTGACACAAAAAGGTTCTTTATCTGTAATTTAGTAAAGTTAACAACAACATGTTAAATGATATGTAAACAGATCACAGCAAATATAAGAAAATGGAGTCAAGATGTTGTTTGTATGAGAGAAGTCATGAGATTTTTACATGATACAGAAATAAGTCATCATTCTTCACAAAATAAACACAATATGAGACCAATGACCTAAAATGGATTTCTACTTGACAGATTGATTTAAATGTATTCAAATGTTTAAGGAATTAAAAAACCCTATGGTATATTCACACTAGGGCTGTCTGACGTTGACCAGAGTTTGTTTGCCTTGATAGTGTTTGCTTGGGCAAACTCAAGATTACTCATGTCCCTCTGAAAACCCAGGTTTTTGCAATTAAAATCTCACCGTGTAGCACAAATGGAGTGATGGACCAAAGAGAAGTAAAGCCATCAGAGGGTTAGCACTTTATGTAAAAAAAAAAACTCACAAAATGTGAAAAAATGCAAATCAAGGCTTTCTGGACAATTGTTGTTTGTTCAGAACAGAAGATCATCTGGGTTTTGTCTTCCTCCAGCTTCTCTCTTTCCAGTCGGTGCACTGTTCAAGCAATAACACCTTCAAACAAGCAGCTGCTGTAACGGCGTGACATTCTCCAGATGGTTTGATCTGCTTAGAAGTGCAATGTCAGAGCAATGCAAATCAAATGAAGGTGTGAAACTTTCTGACATTTCTTGCTCAAGCCAAGCGAGGCTGATGAACTATCCAGATTTTAATGTCCATTACCAAGAACAGTTCCTGACACCGGAGTTAACTAATAATCCCTGTTCTTTACAGACCATTAACCTTAAATTCATTTGTTTTTTAGATCGCCTGATGTTCTTTGTGAATCTCTTTATCCTCCAAATGATATTCGTTCAGTTTCTGGGCATTCTTGAAGTACTTAATGTCAGAAATTCTGCATGTTCTTTGTCCTTTATGATTAATTAACCCTTTGATGCATAGGTGGGGTCAAAAGTGACCCCATAGGTTGTTATCCTTTAAAATCTTTGCAAATAAAAGTATTTATATTTTTAAATTCCAGGAATTCCTCATAAAATGTTTGTTTAAAGAGCTACAAACAGTAAAAAAAAAAAAAAACAAACAAAAAAAAACAATACATTTGTGTGTGTGTACATGTTTGTGGATGATGTAATGGTCTCTCTGTTCATCCTCCAATCAAACACAAAGATTGATTGTTTTGTAATATGTGAACAAACCATGAAAGAATCCTTCTTTTGTTAACCAAAATATGATAAAAAATCTTTATATTTAACCAACTTTGAATACTTTTCTTATGATTAATGCAAACATGCAAGGATTTTAATTGGGGTCATATTTTACCCCTTTCATGGAAATGTGTAGGTCATGCATCCGAGGCTTAAAGAATACTTCAGAACTCGAAAAGCACATCCAACAGCGATGTTTCTGTTAAAGCCACATACATACACTCCCACACAGCCTTGCCCTGTAACCTGCCTTATCAGGGGAAATCAGAGGAGTTGGTGCATCTGAAAGCTTATATATATATTTTTTGTTCCCTGTCCCTCATCTGCCTGTCTACCTGTCTTCCCTAAGGGCTCTTTCAGCTGGTCACAAAAACCCTTGACATCAGCCTTGGGAGGTTTCATTGTGTAATCATTCTTTGGAGAACTGTTTGTACTCAATCACATGTGTTGGGCAGTTTCGTTTTGTGTCTGCAGATGCCAGTGTGGAGACCAGATGTTGTGTCTGTTCCCTCCATACCAATCAAACGCAAATGAACATCACATAAAAAGTCCCAATACTTGTTCAAAATCAACAAGCGGCCTCAGATTTAATAAGTATTAAAACAGAATCTTCCAGGGCCTCATGTCTCATTAAAAGTGTCCCTCTGAGCTGATGTTTCACTTCCTGTCTGCTGTTTATTCCCCTCTTCAGCTTTCACACAAACACAGAGCGTCCTCTTAGCCTTTTAGTACAAATTACCTCAATAAAGCAGATGTTGAGCTGTCTGTCCCTCAAATTGTTTTCTCTTTGCTAAAGGCGATGTGGATATTGATGACCACATTGAAAAGATGCATTGGTGGTCTCTTTCCTGCTCATCTCTCTTCTATTTCCTCCTCGTCTATTTATTTGGTTTGGAGCACAGGTTTGGATGTGTGAAGCTCTTATGTCTTTATGAAACAACTGTTGTAGCACTCCCTTTCTCTGTTTTCTTTCAGGCGGTTAAATGATAATGATATTACCAGCTTGGAGGGGATGGGAACTTTCAAGAAGCTGCCCAACTTAAGGAAGATGTATGTATACTAATATGTGGTATATGTTTATGCTATCTTGTTGTTCCATGATTAAGGATATAAACCTCTCATCTGAAAAAGGTTTTAAAGGCCCTGTATCATACTATTCTTAAGCCTTTTAGAGTAAACTATATTAGATAATATATTACCCTTGGCACACCAAAGAACGATTTTTTAAAAATAAAATATGAATTACTTTCACAGTTCATTTTCCTAATAATTGCTCCTACAGTTGATTTCTTCACTCCAAGCTACTTACCTATTGCAGAAGCAGTCTTCCCAGCCTGGTGCAGGTCAACAATTTGGTTTCTGGTGTCCTTAGACAGCTCTTTGGTGTTGGCCATAGTGGAGTTAGAAGTGTGACTGAGGTTGTGGACAGGTGTCTTCTATAGAGATAACCGGTTCAAACAGGTGTCATTAATACAGGTAACAAGTGGAGGACAGAGGATCCTCTTACAGAAGTTACTGGTCTGTGAGAGCCGGAAATCTTGCTTGTTTGTTGGTGACCAAATACTTATTTTCCACCGTAATTTACAACCAAATTCTTAAAAAATCAGAACATTTTCTTTTCTGATTTTTTCTCTCATAGTTGAGGTATACCACAATCTGTGGCTACTGATTGTCTATCTATCTATCTATCTATCTATCTATCTATCTATCTATCTATCTATCTATCTATCTATCTATCTATCTATCTATCTATCTATCTATCTATCTATCTATCTATCCATCCATCCATCCATCCATCCATCCATCCATCCATCCATCCATCCATCCATCCATCCATCCATCCATCCATCTATCCATCTATCTATCTATCTATCTATCTATCTATCTATCTATCTATCTATCTATCTATCTATCTATCTATCTATCTATCTATCTATCTATCTATCTATCTATCTATCTATCTATCTATCTATCTATCTATCATACATTTGATTAGAATGAATGATGCACCACAGAAGAAAGCAACTGTTTAAATAAATAATAGGAATATTTCAAAACTTCTGTCTTCAGAACTTCAAGATAAACAACTGATTAAGAAAGAGACATATTAGAAAATATAAGGAATGTATAAGTAAAAAATATAAGAAACAATGTGAGAACAGTGGAGATGTGGTTACAGAAAGAAAACCTATTGAAGATGAGGAGCGAAGTGACAGAAAGACAGAAAGCAGGGAAAGGTGAGCTGGAGGTAGACAGGAGGCCAATATTACATGGAAATAGAAGCTGGGCTTTAGTTCAGATTTACAAGCATGTATGTGTGTCTGTGTGTATTCATGTGTGTGTGTCACTGAGATAGAGAAAGACGCAAGGCTGATTTATTGAAGAGGAAATTGCTAACCATCTAGCAGTGTCACTGACAATATAGATTGCCTCCAACTAATTTCCATTTTCCTCTTCCTGTATCTCCTCATCTCCTTTCCTCTCCTCTTCCCAACTCACATTTTCGCTTTTGTTTGCTTTGTTTAAGTGATTTCTTTTAGCTTTTCTGCAATGCATTTTTTTAGCTTCTTGGTTTATAGTTTTCCTCTTTCTCTCAGTTTGAAGGCTGATAAATGCAAAGCCAGAGAATGAAAACACAGTGACTGTGATGACTATCGCCTCAGCATATTGTCCTTTGACCACACACTCTTTCCGTTTTTTTTTTTTACTGTCTTTGTGCAAAATTGCAATTATTTCCAGTCATTTGGGAAAACTCATCTCATTTTGCTTGTGTGAATTTGTGTGTGCGGGTGTTCATGTGCGTGTGTTATAGCTGTCCTATCAGAAGATCTCTTGTAAAAGGCAAGGATATTGAGATGAAAGAGAGAAGAGTTTACATTTATTAGTTGTAAGACATGACTGATTGCTGCAATTAGAGCACGAATGTTATGGCGGCGTGTTTGGATGTGTGCTTCTTTTGTCCTTCTGACAGTTCTTCTATATGATTGTATTTGTAATCTTGTACAGAGCTGAACCGCATCCAGAAACAACCTGATTGTGTTTTACTGCAGAAACCTGAGCAACAACAAACTGAGGGAGATCCGTGAAGGTGTTTTTGATGGAGCGGGTGGAGTTTTAGAGCTTCTGCTGACAGGAAACAAACTAACGGCGGTGCATGGACGCATGTTCAGAGGCCTCAGCGGCCTGAAAACTCTGTAAGTGTTTCACACATTTGCCAAAAGATGTCTTTTGTTTTAGGCATACTTTTATGTTTTGAATTAGTCTGTTGGAGGCTCCAGAGCCACATGTGGCTCTTTTAATCCTCAGTTGTGGCTCTCTGGCTGTAGAAAATAATATGATAGTAATAATATGATGTAAGATTTATAAATGTATGGCTATGATGACATAATGCTTTTTATACCTGTCTTTACAATAAATCAAGAGACCTTGTATTATGTACCATTCCTCCAGATTACAAATATTGATCAAAATATTGGTCAAAAGTTTCATCTTCTTTAAGCTCTGTTTGTTAGCAGAGCTATATTTAAAGCAAATGATATGCAGCAAAACAATGGTTAGTTGCATCTTAAACCACTGAAGTCATATTTAGATTCAGATTAACATTAGTAAGGAGGAAAAAGGATGATTGCCCACCAAAGTAGACTAACACATTAGAGATTAAAGGCCTTTTTTGACTTAACAGTTTTCATTCATGTGCATTTGCTGCAGCAGATGTAGCACAGTGTTTCTTATTATTACTGGAACTCATATGTGCTTTAATCAAGAGTCAAAAGCAATTTTATAATTAAAATAAGACACTGTCTTTTCTCATTTTTCACGATATTTCAATGAATATTTTTTCTATTATTTAAATCATAGAAAGTATCAAAAATACAGAGGGGTGTTGTATTTTTCTTAAACTAGAGCAGACAAGTGTTGGTCTAGCATGAATGGCTCTTTTAGTGTAGAAAGTTGCAGACACCTGATCTATTGGCTTTTATTTGAGCCAGCCAATGGAATAAATAGTAACAAAAAAAAAGTAGGACGCAGAGGTAGCGCAGTCGACCTTTGATCAGAAGGCCGCAATTTTGCTTCCTGTCGTGCCTGCTCATGTGTTGAAGTGCCCTTGGGCAAGACGCTGAACCCCAAATTGCTCCTGGTGGCCTTTTTACTTTCTTGCCTTGCCACAATCTGTGTGTGGTTGTTGGTGAGATGTTTAAATCCAAACTCTAATCATCCTGAAGGATTCAAAATAAATCACACTGACCCACAGCTTGTTGCCATGGATATAGGGAACATTATTCTATCCTGACCATGCAATGTTGATGTTCAAAGTATAGAAAAACAACCTACACTAAGCTGTTTAAGCTCTGTTATTCCAAAGCCATTAGAAAGCGATCATTGTATAATTATAAATGCCTGAATTGGTAAAATCCAGAGCAGATAATCTGATTAGGGCATAAAACAGAACCATATAACAGCTCTGTGCTAGAGGTGAGGAAATGAATACAATTTCTTTTAATGAAGAAATAAATTTGTATGCTTTCATCTGTCAATCTCTTAACGTTTTCTCCTTGTGGATGCAAACCCCACACCCCATCATAAGCAAATATTAATGAGTTAGCTCACACTTTGGTGAATTTCAGGGAATATGCGAGAGGTCACAGTGACTCGTGATATGAAAAAAATCACGGCAGGCATTAGTAAGGTAAATCTGAACTACTATATCCATCCCAGCAGAATGATGAACATGTACAATAATGTAGTTTTTGATGCTTTGGACAAACATAATGGAATGAATAAAAATGTGTTTCCCTGAGCTAAATCTATTGCACTTTTATTATCTTTTATAAAAATGCACACCACTGTGATAAATGGTTGCAAATAGCTCAAAGATTAAGACACCTTCAATACAAATCTGTCAAAGTAAATATTAGGATTTTGACATACTACTGTGACAATAGAAGTGCTGATTTGGAGTCTGTATCATGATCCGTTTACGGTTGGTTCAGTTTGTTTAGCTAAAAAACATTTTGTTGCATCATTTTGCAAAAGAAATAATCTCCTTCTTTTGCCTCTCAATGAAAAATGCCCTTCTAACTTCCATGCTGAAGCAAGGAAAGCCCGCCGAAATAAAGACGCATGACAGCCTGTGTTCTTCTAGCTTTAACACACACCATGAGGACAGTAGACTCCGATTAGGAGAGCAGAATGCAGCACCACATATGAGCTAATGCTACTTATGTATGCCCTAGCTAATGTTATCATGCATAAATATATAAATATATATGTTGGCTAATGACTCGCTAATGGCATCATGGCTGTCTCTGTGTTATGTTAAAAGCCTGCCGGCTCCATTTATAACCTTGCTAACTTGATTAGCGTGTCCCAGAGATTGCTAATGCTAACTAACTCACTTATGTCCCACATGACTCCCCTTCAAAGGCAAATGTCCTCTCACAGTCATGGTTGTAAGCTGGGGACAGGTTTACATTTACTCCTACTCCGTTGTATCTTTTAGCCCTGGTATTACTGGTTCACTACTTTTTTTTATCCTATTTCTGTTTTTTTCTTCTTTTTTTCCGGTAAGCAGCTTTTTATATAAAAGCTTCCCTACAGATGTACAAAACGTCCGAATTACATAATTCAAATACGTTATCTTAAGAATATAAATACAAGTTTTATGCCTGAAATGTGTCTAAAAAAGTAGTAGTAATATGGGTTTTTTGTTGTTGTTAAATGCTTTTTCATGGGTTTTTAGGATGCTCCGGAGCAACCAGATCAGCTGCATTGACAACAGCACCTTCACTGGTCTGAGTTCAGTGCGTCTGCTTTCATTGTATGACAACCGGATTGCCAGCATTGCCCCTGGAGCCTTCTCAACTTTGCACTCTTTATCCACCATGTAAGTTCCATTTCTATTAATTAGGACTGTGGCTGGTTATTAAGGCGGTGATCCAATTCCATTCCCAAATCAAGATCAACATCTCACAGTTTGAACCACGATTTTAACTATTTAATAAATATGCTTGAATCGTTGCTATATGTGTGTCTTTTTGCTGGATAAATGACAATTAAAATAATATGTATTTTTATCTACATCTTTTATATTTTTATTTAAAGAGCCTAGACAATATATTTCTTGCGCTTTTAAGTGGATTATAATGTTCATTCCTCATGAAAAAAAACCCCCAAAGTGTTGTTTTGATCCATTCTCTTATCTCTGAGTATTCCTCTAAAAACTTGACCTCTGAGCACCAGCCCCTCACAATTTTTGCAATATTCTTAAATGTATATTCAGCATTTTTTTTCTATTTTTTATTGTAGTTTTTATTCCAATCTTTCAATTTTCGATCATCAATTTTTTTTAACAAATGTAAAACATTTGTTTAACTCCATTTCGATAGACAGAATTTCTGTTTTTGTTGCTTTTGTTTTACAAAAATCCCTGAGTGGCTTTACTTGAAAAACAAGAAGCTTCTTAGACACTTTATTTTGAAAATACATTTACTTTACTTAGTTCATGTTCTTAAAATCCAACGCCATTCTGTAATTTTAATACAATTGCAAATCGGCTACCTCAGAAGTCGTAACTATCGGTACTCCAATTACTGGGAACAGATTGCAAATATCCGAGTATTCAGACTCTTGTTACAGCCTTTCTATTAACTACTGTATCAGTCTGCATCAATCTGCAAGGGAATCCCATCATGTAAGATAATGCGGTAATATTTGTTTTATTTTGGTCATATTTTCCTCTAATTTCTTGGGAGCTTTCCTCTGTGCAACCCCCTTACCTGCAGCCCACCACTCCTGCTACTTATCTTTCTCACTGGACTCTCCTCACAAATGCTCTCCATCATTATCGACTAGATTGGTCTGGATCCCAGGACATTTGTTATCAAAGCTAGATATTTCAGCATCTGCACACTCAAGCTTGGCTTGGCTGCAGACACACACACTCCGCTCGCTTGGTTTCACCCTCCCCTAGAAGCACCCGCCTGCTGCAACAAAGACATGAATGATTGCATGGTAAATTTGCTTAATTGATGTGTTTGGTGTGAGTGGGCGAAGGGGGTGGGGGCGGCATGTTTTTTTTTTATCAGTGATGATGATGATTGGTGCTCAAGTACAGAGACTGTTTGGCTCATAACAAGTGGTTTAGTGAAAACTGTTGTACAAAGAGGAAGAGGAAAGGGGAACCTGCTCTTACACTTTTCTCTCTTCCTCCGGACCACAAGCTAGGCAAGATTAGCGAATTAGCATTTAAAAAACCATTAAGGATGAATACTTGTGACATGTGACATGCCGTCCCCACACACCTCTTAAGAGACGTTTACTCTGAGCATGTGTTCAAGAATGTCTTGAATGTGAGTGTCCAAGAGCTTTTAGCATACAGTGTTTACACAGGTCTATTACTCCCTAATTCTAGTACATGTCCTCACGGCTGGAAGAAGCTTGGTGCGAAATACTGAAGAGGTGTAAATCTCATGAATCTCTCTCCAGGCTTTTTCTTTCACAGCTCTTTTCTGATATATGAAAGACACGATATTATAGAATTATGGCGGGGCAATTAGTAATTTCTCCTGCATGATCAATTTTCAAACAGGTATTAATTAAAAAGGATGCTACCTTAATGTCACTGCTTGGTCAAAGTTCAACTGGTTTATCTTTCAGCGGGCGTTTAGTTGCTGTTTGTTTTGTACGCAGATTCTGAAAACAGACTTTAAAACTTGCATAGCGACGCCTGAATGTAAGAGTTTAGAACGCAGACACCGTATATATGTGCATTTACATAAGGTATCCCATTCGACAATGTGCAATATGTGCTTTTATGGTGTTCACACACTGGATACGCAGAGAGGAATATTTTTCTTTTGTTTTTTTTACTGTTTACTAGCCCATGTCTGCCTCCCACATTCAGTAGAGGCTCAGTCCGAAATGTTGAAGTGGTGCTAATCTCGCTCCAGGCTTTGTCTTTCACAGCTCTGTTTCGATGTATGAAAGACTTGGTGTCATAGAATTCCAGCTGGGCTCAAACCACGACTGTAAATTTCTTCCACATGATGATTTTTTCAAGCAGTTGGCACTTCAGCGCCACCTTCACACCACTACCAAATCCGGTCCGTAGTGACGTGAAGGTATTTGATCACAGTTCAGCATTTTTGCTATTTAGCAGCTAAAGAGTTCAACCGGTTGAACTGTCAGCGATCAGTGACCGCCCAGTTTGTACATGAAGCCCATGACCGGACTTAAAACCTTGCGTAAAGCGACGCGTGAAAGTTCTGAACACGGAAGCCCAACATTGAAATTGATGCGTGTTTACATCAAATTTTCATTAAAAAAGCAGCAGCTTGAGCGCTAGTCGACGCAGCTGGTGCCTAGGTACCTAAAAACTTGTCATTGAAAGCAGTCTCTCAAACTTGTGTTTCCGAGCCAGATGTGAACCTAGCATTCCTCTGACTCCTTTCAGCATTCTTCATGATGGCTTCATTGTGTTCTTCTCTTTTATACAAGTATCTATCAGAGTTTTGAGAGGTTTTAAATAAAAAAAAAGGATAGACGAATGCTCTGAAATGCAAACTGGTGATAAACCATAAGGAATGACATCAAACTATCATGACGTGTGTCGCCAGACAGTGTTTGGTTGAACGAACATTTTCCTCCTCGGATGTTTTATTAAAAAGCGTGTTCATCCCTCTGTCTTTCCTCTGCTGCTTTTCTTGCTCAGTTTTTCATAGCAATTTCCATTCCTAATGCTTATTTCAGTTCAGTGTTTTATCAATTTATTTAAAAGATTAACTCTCTAAGAAGAGAAGAAGAGCATTAGCCTGGAAGGTCTATTAATTTCAAAGAAGTTATTAAATCATTCCTTTCTTCCTATGGATGCACTACATTATTATGTTACATTGAAAGTAACGTGCATTAAGATTTAGACTTTCCACAGACATGCTGCAACACTAAAGGTGCTATCATTTGTTTTTCTGATATATACTTATTATTAACTGACAGTAATGGGTTGTAAGGGAAAGAGTAATTCTCTCCCCTTGCAAATTCCATGTTGTAATTCCACATTACATGAAGAATCTGCATATAAACTGAGACTCAACTTGAGTTTTGTTAGTTTTAAATGTGCAGTAAACAGAGATGAACATTTTTAGATGACAAATAAAATCATCCAAATATAGATTTTCTTTAAAAGACAAAAACTGTTTTTTTATTTAAGATTTATTATTATTATCATATAAAGTCCCATCATCTTTTGATCTCAGTGGTCTTTAAATGAGATTATACTTTTTTTGCCAAAATAATTAAAAAAAAAGAAACATGCCATTTTCTAGGACATAGTTTTTGATCTGAAATTCACCTCTGACTTGTGGGCGAAACTGTTGGCACGGAGCAACCCTCGTCCCCCCTTCCCCTCCCCATTGCTAAGAGCTCTCTGGTTATGCGCTCTTCCGGTAGCTTACACCCCCTCACAACCCTGACCTAACATTATGGGTGCAATAGAAATGGCGAGAAAAATTTGGAGCTATCCAGCCGTACAGTTTTCCTCCAGATTCCCGCTCAGACCAGGAAAACGCACCCGGCAAATTTTCTGTGTCACAAATCTGTTTCCAACTGCATATTTTCATCTGCTCCTGATACACAATGATATGAATACATTTTCTTTACATATGTCCTCCATCATCAGAAAAATGCTACAAGAACATGTAAAAAACACCAAAAATACCATTTATCATCTCCATCAGTACTACATAAGCTGTGTTTAAAAAAATCCCCTAAATGCAACAAGATGTTATACCAAGTTAACAAAATAGTTTTCTCTAGTTGTCCTCTTTTGCACTCTCTCTCTTTTTTTTTTTAAATGAACCGATTCTGTTGAACTTTACCAAATGCATGAGGATAACTGATAACCTTTCCTGCATTCGTCCTCTTTCTTCTGCATCTTTGTCCTCTATTCAAATGTATTCCGTTGTTTACCATGTAGTTTGCAAATACAAATACAAGGCATTGTTATTGATATGAAAGACATTTCAATATAAAAAGCGGACCGTTTTGTGTAGCTTGTGTTGCACAGTTATGAGTCACAGACTAATCGGGCATCCTCCCTGTGAATATTCAATGCAGCCTTTGCTGCTGATCTTGATAGAATCTAAATATCTCCTTTGCAATGTTTCCATAGTAACCTCCTGTCCAACCCCTACGTGTGTGATTGTCACTTGGCCTGGCTGGGTCAGTGGCTGAAGAAGACCAGGGTGGTGAGCGGAAATCCTCGCTGTCAGAAGCCTCCCTTCCTCAAGGAGATCCCCATCCAGGATGTTGCAACCCCTGATTTCACATGTGACGGTGAGCATCCAAGCTCCTTTACAGTTCCCTGACACCACAGGTCTGATCCTTATTTTGATGAATGGGATGACCAAGCGGGAGCCTGTCAGCTTCATGCCAGCATGTGCCTTTGAATGATAATAGACATACTCAGACTTCCATCAATAAATCCCATGAAATCATAATTTTAGCTCCTTTAATTCTCAGACGTACAAATTAGCCTTTTAAGACCACCCTTATCATCATCATTATCAGTGTTGTTCTTCAACTTTAAAGCTATAGAGGTCAGGATAAACAATTAGGCTAGAGTGTCAGGGAACAAAAGGGCAAAGCCTTAAACCCACAACAAATGGCATGTGTCACTTAACAGCTAATGTGTTTTGCACTGATAAGAGTCCAGTGAGTGAAAGGTCATTTGAATGAGTCCTTGGATCATTTGTTCATCCAATCAAAGGTATGCTGTATTACCCCTAAAAGACATGTAAAATGTACTGGGAAAAAACATATTTGTATCCAACAACTGTCAATTTATCTTTAGCTGGAGTCTCACTGTAAGGTTGTTTTTGGATCAAGCCTTCCTCTTTACGTCCAATGAAACAGAAACTACTGCTACAGTAAAGCCTGAGTTTGAGGTACTATGGTTCTTGCAAAGCATTTATAGACACATCAAAAACAAATAAGCTCATGATGGACCAGCTGAAGCTTTTGCCTTCATCATAGCTGTCTGAATTAAGTGTTAACTGTATAATTCTCCACTTTGCTATTATGCAGTTGGCAATGTCCTATTTGTTCTGATATGTTGCCACTTTTTAATATTATGTAGCTTTGCTGCGACTGCTTCATCGAAACATTAAAGTGAGATTGCTGGAATGACTAAAGTAAAGTAGGAGACTTTTAGTATTAGTAAAATCATTCATAAAAAATTGTCAAAAACAGGCTCCCAATTCAGTAAACCTAGAATTCTAACCATTATTACAAATACTGTCTATTATGCAAACAACAACAATATCATTGTTAGATATCCATGATAAAATGTATGTTGCTTGTTTTATTTTGTGACATATGCCTTAGTTACATGCACCCCTGCGGGGTTGACCCATACAGGTGCTGAGGCTTTTTGGGTTGTTCATAATTCATCTTAAAGGGAGCACATGTGTGTCTTGCTGTTGCCCTGAGGTTTGTACCTTAAGTGACAATGCATGATCATATGTAAGTGTGTTGTATGTTATTTGTAAGGATAATGTAAGTTACACACACTAATGACGTACAGGTGATGCTATCGTACAGCGCACTTATCGTACAGCGCACTAGCTGTAGTTGGTGCACATACCGGCTCCTGAGTGACGGTGCATGAATGCTGCAGACACAGGGTGTGCAGGTTTCCCCGTATGATGTCGACACAAGCGACACTCTAAATGTCTATTTTGTCATTTCTATCAGTCAGACGGCAAACATGGGAAGCACAACTGGGCGCGCGACACGCACACAACTGGCGCACAATGGGCATGCATTTATCGACTGAACATCACTAATGGGCCCCCTGGCCCAGTGTGCAGGTTTTGAGGGGGTTGAAAAAAATGACAAACCTGTACAATGCGCCTGCGTCTCGCCTTCTTCACTCTTACTACCCTATTGTGTTGTTTAAGTGTTCACGATGACCTGTTGCCTGCAGAATGGCCGTAGACTAAAATTGGCATGAACATTGTGGTCTACAATCTAAGATCTTAAAGGTTTGTGCGGGCCTCATGCATGCCTCGTACAGGTGTGCCCATATTTTGCCCACAGACAGCTCATTTTCCACCATGAGGGCAGTAGTGACTAAGGCATTACATAGTAAAAGTCAAAGCTTAGTCAAATCAGTTGTTCTTTATGACAAACTCTGAAAGATTTGTACATCTTGTGATGACTACAGTGAAACCTTTTGATAAAACTAAAGCGGGAACACACACTCACACAAACAAATGAGACCGTTTCCAGTCTATTTATAGATGGGTAAAATGGCTGTTAAGGTGTCCAGAGGCAGCTGGGGGACAGGTAAAGTTAATTGAATTTGTGAGGGGATATTTAGCGCACATTTAGCCGTTAGTCCAATTAACCAACTATAGAGTGAGTCAGCCCCCGGCTACGCCTCCCTGAAGACTCAAAAGCCACACACATATAGTTCAGACACACTCATTTACACCTGCAGTCACAACTCTTCCCACAGGCACATAAGTGACCATTCGTTCCACATTCAGACATTAGCTGGAGTGGCTAAGAAATGGTGGATTGTTCATCTGTGCTGTGCTTTTTTTCAATGTGCCAGGGTAAGAATTGAGGCAAAAAGGTACATTTAGGTAGAGTGGTCGCTCACACTTCCATTTCTGTCCCTATTAAGGTCGCAAAAACCAGTTGCATGTCATAAACGCTCCACCCATTATTTCTTAATAAAGCTCACACACTGGCAAGGTCATGAGTTGACCTTTGTTAGTCATATGCTCATTTCTGCATCTATTTCTTGCACCGTGCACGTTAGTAAGCCCATTAAACCCAATTTTGCTGCCATATTTGACAAACTTTCCAACCATTAAAGCAACTCTTTTTTTTTTTTTCTTAAGCAGCGGCTTTAGTGGAATTATGACTGTTCAATAATCAACTGATGGTAATAACAGCCCCTCCCACAAAGAATTTAAAGACTAAGCTCATGAAAACTGTTATTTAGTGTGTTTTGGACATGTTCTTGTGACATGTTTCTCATAATGGAGGACACATATGAGCTGAAAATAAATTGATCTGAGAACTGCATTATTAAATGGTTTTTTATTTAAATTAGTGTGAATCAGGAGCAGACGAAAAGATGCAATCAAATGTGACCAGTTTACATAACCAGAAAATAAGATGCCATTGTGAAAAATTATCTTTGTTTTTGCCCAACACTCCTGTTTTGTCTCCTCTTTCCCGTCTTCCTTCTTATTCTTTCTATTTTGTCTTTTTCCTCTGCCTTCCTTGCAGGGTCTGAGGATAACAGCTGCCTTCCTTCATCCGGTTGTCCTGATGTCTGCACGTGCTCAGACGGCGTGGTGCGCTGCAGCAACAGAGGACTGCGCTCGCTGCCCAAAGGCATTCCCAAGGACACCACTGAGTTGTGAGTCAGATGTCCACATCCTCTGAAAACTCAAACACATACATAGGCGTTTGAGACAGAAAAATAGAAAAATACAGAAAAATACAAAAAAAATAGATGTCAATCTTGAAACACGTCATGCCTGGCCACATAAAAAACATTCCTACCACCATGGTGGAGTTTGCTGCAGTACAACATTAAGGTTTCTGCTTGTCTCCCTTCAGTTTAGAATTAGAAGAATATAAAATGAACACAAATCCATCAAACAAAACTAGACAGGATTTGTTAGATCAATTATGGCTGGTACTTTAGGCTTTTTTTTTCTCCGCAAAGTATTTAATTGAACATGTAGGATATTGAATGACTTTTAACAACCTTTTCAGTGTTTTTTTACTCTATTTTTTAGTAAAAAAAAAAAAAAAAATCAGACTTCGGGCTTTTGGACTTTAGAAGTTTGGGCCCCTGCCTAAAAATACATAACTGTCAGCAAAGATACAAATTTAACTTTGATTAAATTTGAGGTCCTAATGCAGACCTTAAGAAATCAAAATGTTCCCTTCTTTTTAATATTTTTCCTTTCTTTCTTTATTTTCTGAGGTTTATAAAAAATGTATGACTCATGTGTTGGTTAACCATAGTGCCACAGTACATTAATGTGTCTCTCAACCACACCTTTGTGTCTTCCTTCATCGTAGCTTTTGCTGTGGTATGTTGTTTTCTTGACTTTGACTTTACCTCGGTGTTTTATTCACCAAAAATCACACATCTGAATGAGTTTACACCAAACAGAACCTAAAATAATTGACACATTTATAGTATGTTATATCAAATTAGTTGTTGTCAGTTCAGACATTCTCAAATGTTTTACCAAAATAGGTGCAATGCTTTTCAAATGTCGTCAATTCATGTCTTGAATTTGTGGTTCATGATTTTACAAAGGTTGCCTTCTACATGTTGGTGTGTTCTCGCAATTAAACATAAGTAATTATGGTAACAGAAAAATAAAGGAGATTTTCTAGTTGTTTGAATCTCTGTAACATAGAGCAAAGGAAAAGGTGTTCATGCCAAGATTATGTAATTCAGAAAGCGTCAAAATCTTACCCTGAGGGAGTAAACGTGAATTACTGCTCTGCAACGCACAAGTAAACACACAACTTACGCACACAAGAAGACTCACACAGAGAAAGCTCTCACTGTGAAATAGGTCTGCTCTTCAGGGTCAATAACAGTGATTTGATATTGATCAAGAAGAGGAAGACACTCCATCATACTGTCCACATGACCTACTTATGACCTGGGAGAGAGGAGAGCCATCAGTGCGCTCCATTCTGTAAACACTGCTAAACGACAGCAAATATGTTATGGATGTTTAACCTGGTACTATTGTTTGTCTTGAAAATATTTGGGAGATTTTGTCTGAGAACATTGATAAGTAGATTATTGAATACACTTCATTGAATGCACATTGACTGCAACAGGTCAGTCACAACTGTCCTTACGGGTGAAAAAGGGGCAAATCTGTACGGGGCACACAGTTGGAGCACATAAAGGCACATAAAGGTGGAGAGGAAATCCATGGAAACCAGTGAAGATCACAAATCATTGAAGAAAAAAGGTTCAGCGCACTGTCTTGTGGGGTCCAGATGACCCTACTCCCAATGTTAATGTGCCTCCAAGGCACGTTAACATTGGGAGTAGGGTCATCTGGACCCCACAAGACAGCACAAGGCTTAAACACAATATGTAAGGGTGATATAGGTGAGATGCAGGTGTGCTATACAGATTTCTTTTTTCCTTTTACCCCCCTGCCTAACTGTTAGAACATAGGATAGACAGAGTGTAGTTTAAAGGTTTATGTTGAGAGTAAATCAAATGTTATTAATATATCCAACCCAGTGCCCTAGAAATTTCCCAAAAATCTCTGCGAAAAACCAGTGTGCATCGATGCTTATGAGATTTGTGAATATAGACCACAATGCATTGCGTTTGAAGGATTTTTCATGTGAAAAAAATGCATTTTAATTCATTATTTTAATAAATCATCCACGTTTTTATCATTAGAACACAGTGGTTTCATAAAGGGTCTTTGTAGAATGTTCACATTTATTAGGTTGCTATTTTGAGAAAATGGTGACGTTGCAGTTTAAAATAAAAAAAGAGTATTAAGCATGGTGTCCGAATTGCTTTCAAAATCCAGGTCACTATAGTCCTTCACTTTATCATTTTTTAGTAGTCGGGCAGTAGTGAGGAAATTCAGACATAGCCTTGTTTTTGGTAGTAATGAGCTTAGCAATTAGCTTAGCATGCTAAAAACATTCAAATACATTTTTCTAAAAGCTTGCTTTAGCAGACGTTTTATATTTAGGAAAAAATAGAAAGTTAAAGTGAGACGGTCAAATACTTTAAGGTAAAAATCCTTAGTAGCAAACATAAAATATGAAACTCCCACAGAAAAAAGAAATAGGGAAGGCAACACCTCCAGAAATAAAACAAAACCCAAAAAACAATATATTCCTCTTTGTTTGCTAACAGTTGAAATCCTTTCTGCATTATTCTTATCTTCTATTTGCATTTCGTGGCAGACTGGCAAACGACAATGTGTGATATTGGCATTTATTCAACCCCTAAAAATCATTTTTTTTGTCCATGTGCAACACACTAAGTCAACTATGTGTGTTTCCTTGCAGATACCTGGAGGGTAATATGCTGACATCTGTGCCCAAGGAGCTGGCAGCTCTGAAGCAGCTGTCACTGGTGTATGTGCCTTTCATGTAACCTTGAGGATAATACCCAGATGTCACATGCTTCAACAGTTTGCCTCCATTCTTGCAAACAGTGTGTCCTGTATGTGTGTGCATTTACTGTTTGTTTGTTTCTATGCAGAGACCTGAGCAACAACAGCATCAGCACACTGGCTCCATACACCTTCAGCAACATGACTCAGCTGGCCACACTGTAGGTCGCCATGGTAACCCTCAAACCTGGTCATGCAAAGGACATATAATGTAGCTTATGAATTATCAGTGCGCTGACATAGAGAGTGGGATTTAACTCTGTCCTAAATGTTCCCTTGCCTCACGTCTCTAATTTTGTTCTGTTTGTTCTGAATTTCATTGATGTTGAATTCAGACTGGACCCATGTGGTTTACTCAAAGTGAACCAGAGTTTGTTCACTCTGATAATCCGGAACACATTTTCAGTCTGAATACACCAAAGTGGACTCTAGTCCTGGACCAGGAACCGACCCATCTGACCCATCTTTCAAGGTGGTCTCGGTTCGTTTCCAGTCGGACTGAGCTTCGCTTTGCTTAGAGGTTTCCTCAATCTGAACGGAACCAGAACAACTGGAACAAAACGGCCATCGTAGCTGGGGACTAACGAGATGTAAACAGTAGAAAGGTAGCAATTCTGACAATAAGGCACAGCAACACATTGAAATGTGATCTGATGAATGCAGGCTAATTAAAACAATTTTTAACGTGACACACATTGATTCTCGCTGGTGTCCTGACTATCTAAATGTCATAAACACTTATCAGTGTATCTTCATAGCCTTGCAGCATGCCTCTGCTGTACCAAAGTAAAAAGTGTTGTACCTGGTGTTGATACGGATGTTCAAAATAGGTCAGTGAAATATTAAGTTTGAATTGGTGAACTATCCCGACTCGGACTGCAAAGCGCAGGACTTTCATAATTTCTGCCTCTCCTTGTTTGTAATTCCTGCCCATTGACTGAACAGATCTTTAGTCACGTGGTTTTGTTTACAAGCTTTGGTTCGAAACATACAGTAAATGTAGACGGCAGTCTGAAAATAGACCAAACGCAAGGTTCAGGAGTCAATCCAGACCAAATTAAGCAAACTCTGTCCGGCCCAACGCATTTTTCCAGTCTAAATACACCCTTACATATTGACTGTCTTCTTTAATACCCATATATTGTCGTTTTTAGTGTTCTGTGGCACATTTGTGATAAAGTAGTCCTTTTAAAGTTGTCCTTCCACAGTCTCATTCCTCTTTTCCTGTTTTATCTTGTGTTTATCCGTATTTCTTTTGGCTGTAAGCATCAGTCAAATCATGTAAAATCCGCTAACTGGATTTGTCTAGACGCCGTTAACCGAGCTAAATTCAACATCACCATGTTTCACATTTCATACAGTTGCACTGATTTACACTTAGGTGACCACAGATTTCTGTCAAGTCCTGGATAGCATCACTGGAAAGCTCTTTATGTTCATTTCCTTACATAAACATGGGGAATTGAAGCAGAGCAGAATGTTTCACTTTCCAAATACAATTTCCCAACCTTCTTCTGTAATTTATTGGCTCAAAGATTTTTTGGAGATTATGCACGCCGGTTGAACCTGCGAGGAGAATGTTTTCTACATCTTGAGTGTTTTTGTCCAGTTTTAGTTTAAATATCTTATTAAACTTAATGAAACTTCCCTGTAACATTTCATTAAGATGTTACAACTTGTTTTAAGACAATACATCTTAAATATCTTTTTGAGTCATCTTAAAACATAAGTCTTTGAAGACTCTCATTCATCCAGGTTGATTGACAAAGCCTTTTGGATAAGAGGTGAAACGTTTTCAACTTTGAAAACCAAGCCTGTTTGACAATTTTTAAACCTACTACTGCGATCGGAGTTTCAGCAATATCTTTAATAAAAAGCTTCACATTTTTCATTACGGCAAGGCTTGAGCATTCAAGTTTTTTGACTCATAATTTACATTTCATTTAGACAACTTTATCCTAAAATGTGTAATTCTAGTATTTTAATTTCTTTAAGGAAAGAAAGATAGTTCGACTGTTGGTGCATAAAACTGGAAATTGTCTGTATACCCAGGTTAAAGATATACTTTTTTTAACAATATGCTCTTAGTTTAACATTTACAATTATCAGAACACTAAACCTAAATTTAATGATTTCAAGATGGAATTTTGTCCTAAAAGAGCAAAAGAAACAAATAAATAAATAAATAAATAAATAAATAAATAATAATAATAATAATAATAATAATAATAATAATAATAATAATAATAATAATAATAATAATAATGGATTCAATTTATCTGTGCTTTTTCTTGTTGCTCAAAGCGCATTTTAAGAAATCTCATCAAGACCAATTTTTATTAGTTCCATTGGTGGATTTGTACATGTTAACAAGGAAAAACATATTGGTTCTATATTCCTAACTTGTTTTAAGTAGGACTTTTTTCCCAGCGGGAGCATTTATGATTTGATGTGAATGTATTTAACTTCATATCCAAACTGGTCTTTACTACAACTTTTTACCTAATGTAAAGTCAAGGCTAAAAAATGTTGTCCCTTTTACTGTCAGTGCAATAACATTTACAGTACCTAAGAAAGGCCCCTTAGAAATAAGGAAAACATTTAAACATAAATAAAGCGGCAAACGTAGCAAGAAAAAAGGTCTTATCTAGAATTCCTATTTAAACAGGAAAAAAGTGTGTCATTAAGACATGTTTTCTCAAACTATGATTTATTTTGCTTTTGAAAAACTTATTGTATATGATTACTTTATTTTTTGCAAGATATTTTTATTTTTTTACTTTTTTATGATTCAGTCTTCTTGCAATTCAGCTCTCAAAGACTTTAATATTACCCCTTATCTGATTTGAATACCTAGAGCTAAATTCACATTTTGTTTTGTTGTGTTTTAGTGACACTTTAAAGTTTATTTAACATCAACGGTGAATGATGTTCTTTTTCTATTTGTTTTGTTTGTGTTATTTAGGGTGTATTTAGACTGGACACATTTGGTCCTCTTAAAGATAATCAGAGTTCGTTTTCCCCGATAATCCGCCTTGCATGATGCCTCCGCCGTACCAAAGTAACAAGTAAAAAGTGTTCTTCTCAACATTCCAAACTGGTAATCGAAATATAAAGCTTTGACTGTCCTGATAAGAATTGTGAAGCGCAGCATGTCCCTCTTTCTCTTTTTGTTTTGATCCGCCCTCATAGTTCCTGGCCAATGACCAAAGAGATCTTTAGTCACATGGTTTTGTTTACAAGCGTTGGTTCTAACACAATGGTCCACTTGATGCCGGTCTAGATACAGACCAAACGCAAAGTTCGGGACTCGATCTGGAACAAATTAACCGGACTAAATGCAGAATAAAGAATTTTCCCAGTCTGAGTACACCCTTAGTTTCATCTTTCTTCTCTTTCAGCATCCTGAGCTATAACCAGATCCACTGCTTCCCGGTCCATGCCTTCGATGGCCTCAAGTCCCTTCGCTTGTTGTGAGTAGAGCCCTCTTCATCTCCACAGTCTATTCCATACGCTACACCACACAATACTGCTCCAATTTCTGAAAAATATCAAAGTTTAGGCAGTTTTCTTTTATTAAAAGCTCTGTAGGGTTTTGAGACATTAACCTTAAAATGCGTTGCCACCAAAACACAAACAATGATCTTTCATTTCTGCAAGCCTCCCTCTCCATCTGCATGCTGTGGCATCTCCTCTTTTCTCATGTTCTCTGTCCATCCATCCTCTCCTGTGCTCCTCTCCCTCCGCCCAGTGTTGTGTTTGATGAATCGACTTTCATCCTCTGTCTCACTCAGTCATCCATTTGGTTGTCCACCCTCTGCTCCAATAATCCACATGCATGCGCGTGCACACACAAGTGAGTGCTGCTGTCCGACCACCCACGTGCACATCAAGCTGCTGTACGCACACTGAACATGCACAAATCACTTGTATGGTACACAAGCTATGAGCAGATTTCACATTTCTTATTAGACCCACACATAAATATCTCTGAGCTGAAGGCAGCGATCTATTCAGGCTTTAAGCTTTTCACAGAACTGAAATGTGTCAGAGAGCATCCATGGAGTATGAACACTTCAATGCTTACTTTCTTATTCAACTGAAATAACTTCTATGACAGAAAGAGCTTTATGTTTAGTTACAGCCTCAGTCTGATAAAAATACTGTTCTTGGTGTTTTATCATCTTCTTGTGGCATTTTTCTCATGATAGAGAAAAGAGTTACGCCTAAAATTGCATTTCTAAGTATTTTTTTATTCTAATTGTTGGGAATTAGGAGCAGACAAAAAAATGCAGTTTGAAAACATTGTATTTATTCCATGGAAAATATATTGGGCGCACTATAAGCTCTCTGCTCCACTCCATTCGGATGCATCCACTTGCAGACAAATAGGTCCAAAAACGACTTTGTTTTCCTCCTTTGTTACCGTGGGGTTGTAAAGGGCTGTAAGGTAGTGCAGGAGAGTGTAAACAAAGAGATGTTGGGAAATAGGGGCAGGCTTACTCTCCACCAACAGTCCCACCCACAATTTAGCGGTGAATATCTAATAAACTCCCGGCGCTCTGCAGAAACTCTGTCCTAAGAAAAACGACTCAGGCTACTGAAGTTGGCTAAGAACAGCATAATTATAAATAAAAGACCACAGGGAACACTTAGATCAAAAGATGTTTGGAGTGATTCTTTAACATTTTTGCTTTTTTTCCTGTTAGCGTTTGTTCCTGTCTACTGTGTAATTATCTGTGAAATCAGGCAGCAGTGTTAGTGTTTCATAATTTTAGTTACACATTTAATGCTCCATTTCCTCTGACAGCTGTTCAGATCAGGCTTATGTGCTGGTCACTGATATTCTTTTCCATAAAGGTCTCTTTGGAATATCTAACTAATCCTGCCAGGTTTTACAAGGTTTGAGCAAGATTCAACTTAACTTTATTTATACAGGATAAAGTGTACGTGCATGTGATGTATGAGGCTCCCTTCATGCCTTGAAGGGGATTTGTTATATTAGTAATTACACTTCTTAGACAAATAATAGGAACCATAATGCCTTATGTCATTTTCATTTGTCTTAAATGTATTGTATTCATGCTCAGAAACAGAACAGGAAATGGGTCTTCCACATCAGGATTTGCCACATTTTTGCATTACTTTCTCCCCTTCTGCTTAGTTGTTTGTTGAAGTAAATCATGGTATGGAAGCGAACCACAAAATGGTAAAAAGGAAAAGCTATTAACTGGATCAATAAAATATATTTTAGAAATTTGAAAAAATAGGTCATAAAAAAATCAGCTCCTGATTCCCAAAGAGTTGCAATTTTAAGTTGAATTTTCTGCATGTGTCCTCCATCACCAGAAAAATGCTACAAGATCATGTTAAAACACAATTTTCATTAGAGTGAGTCTTTAACTATGTTTAATAAAAATATGCCTAGATCCCTCCTTTGTTTGTGCAATCCTCACAGCCATTCCAGAAAGGGCAGCCTTTTTATGGAGGGAAGGTCTGTGTCTCTTCCTCAGAGAAGCCAGCTGTTTTTGTCTTATTCCTGCATATTGACTGTATTGCTACTGATGCTTTCACCTTGAAGGAGTTGAGCGATGACTTTTTTATTCTCCCCCTTTTCTTAGTTCCTTTCATTTTACTTGATGTTGCCGTGGGGACTGATCCCTCTCTCCCTGCGTAGCAACTGGTTGCCAAGCACTCATCACTGTCACTTCCTCATTACCCACATCCCCCGTGGGCTAGCATTGAAAGGGGGCTGCTGGTCCACCAGACATAGACGCACACAGAGACACAGACACTTGATGACACGAAGAACTGATGCAAGCACACAACAAAAGCAACTAAATGCCATGCGCACACACTTTTGTGCACACTGGTAGAGGTTAGCCCTAATGAACACACAAACACACACAAAAGGCAGTGCACATTTTGCCAATAGTTGGATGCTTGATGGCTGTCCCCAGCCACGTTCATCCGCTCTGATGGAATGTGAGCTTCAAACCAGCAGGCAGCAGGCTCAAATGGCACACAAACAAACACACAATGTTCAGACTCGCAAACACACAGATCCGCTCACATGAGCAAAAGCACACCACATGAAAATCACACACACCAATAAACATTCAACTTTCATGCGACGACACACACTTGTTTCTACAAACACACACAAAATAACACACCGCAGTCTGCTGGTTACCAAATGAGACAGTTTATATTCCATTCAAAGTGCAAAACAAGCTTTTACCCAACAATGAAAATAAGTTTTCTGTTTATTTTCAGTTCTTTCTTTATAAATATTTTATTTATTTATTTTTCCATTTTCCACAGGGTTGATTATGTGTCACCACCAGGGAACCACAAATAGAGTTAGCAAATGTATCATCAAGCCCGTCTAGGTTCCAGTCAACAGCTTGGAGATAAAATAGATGGAAAAAAGTTATTTATGATGGACTTTAAACAGCAGCTGCAGTGAAAATGGTGTTTTTGCTGTTTTTAACTTGTGCTTGTATAGTTTTACTCGTGGCGGAGGACATACAGTACAGACCAAAGGTTTGGACACACCTTCTCATTCAAATGAATGGGAAAGTGTTTCCAAACGTTTGGTCTTTACTGTATATAAAGAAAATTAAGCTACAATTTTTATTTCGGAGTATTTCTTCATTCAAATAGTTGTAAATCAGGAGCAGATAAAGAAAAAAAGAATTCAAAAAGCTGGTAGTTGTGACACAGGTACTACAATTGGCAATCTCCCTGCTCCACTCCATTCTGTTGTATTTACTTGTAGACAAGCAGATCCATGTACATCTTTGGTTTCCTTGTCTGAGCTGGAATCTGGATCAAAACTGTACAGCTGGATAGCTTCAGTATTGCTGGGTTGTGAGGGGCTGTAAGCTGGCAGGAGAGCGTGTGAACAAATAGACGATGGGAAATGGAGGCAGGCTTACTCTGCGCCAACATTCCCGCCCAGAACTCAGAGGTGAATTTCTAATGAACTCATGCTGCTCTGCAGAAACTATGTCCTAGAAAAAAAACACAGGTTTTTTTATTTTGGCTAGAAAAGGTATCATCATTATTAAAAGACCTCAGGGAACACTTTTACATCAGATCAAAAGATGATCGGAGTGGGACTTCAAGTGAGCAAAAAGAGGATCAGTGGAATAACAATGAAGTGTAGTTTGTTGCAGGACTATTATCAAATACTACTCTCAGTTCTTCTTATTCTTGTATTTCTTTTTGCAGGACTCTCCATGGTAATGACTTGTCAACTATTCCTGAAGGAGCTTTTAACCACCTCACTTCCCTTTCCCACCTGTAAGTGCAGACTCTGCTTAAGTTATCAGCGTGTACTGAGGAACGCATATCTAACAAGTACATCACCATATTCCTCTCAAACACAGAGCACTTGGTGCCAATCCTTTGTACTGTAACTGTGACTTACGCTGGCTCTCTCAGTGGGTCAAAGCCGGTTTTAAAGAGCCCGGTAAGAAATCACCAGGGTATTAGGGGATCATTGACCAAAAAAAGACTCTGATGTCCTTTGGAAAGGCCGAGCAAAGTAAACCTGATTTGTTCTTATTGTAGGCATTGCTCGTTGCACTGGACCAGCTGACATGGCTGACAGACTCCTGCTCACAACACCGCTCAACCGATTCCAATGTAAAGGTGTGTACCGCCCTGAACGTTCCCAGATTTCTCTGTTTCCATTAAAGCTCCCCCAAGTGTAGATGAACGGTTCATCCATGCTGATCAATCCTGAAATGTTTTTACACTTTATAAATTCCTGGATTTCATAGATAAAAACCAGCAGCTATTTCATAGCCACATTTTGACCTTCAGTAAGTCTGCTGAGGGAGACACAAATCGTATAAACCTCGAAGAATTTGTACTCTGCAAATCTGCGACCTCCACAAGTATTTGACCTACACACAATTTAGATTATGAAAATGGCAGATTTAAATGTATTTACTTTGGAATATGTTCATTTTTCTAGGTTATATGATGAGGCAAAACGTATAGGATGAGTGGTCTGTAACGTTCATCAGAGATACACTTCAACTGTGAAAGAAGAATCCAGGAAACCAAACTGTTTGAGTTTAAAGAATTTATTTGTATAACGGAACAGAAAACAGATTTTTAGTCAATAGCAAAAGTTCTCCTCAATATTTTGTACTGCTTCTCTGGTTGGCAATGACAGAGGTCAAAGGTTTCCTATGGGATCATTGTCATGCTGGAAGACGCATCTATGTTTCATTCTCAATGCTCTCACTGATGGAAGGAGATTTTTACCCCAAAATCCCACCATACATAGCTTCACTCATCATTTCCTTTACATGGATTAGTTACCTCAAAGCACGATGTTTCCACCCCCATGCTTCACAGTGGGTATGGCGTTCTTGGGATGCAGCCTTCTTCCTCCTCTAAACACAGGGGATTCAATTTATACCAAAGATTTCCATTTTGGTCTCATCTGACCACATGACCTTCTCCCAATCCTCCTCTGGATCATCCTGATGGTCTCTGGAGAACTTGAGACGGGTCTGGGCATGTGCTGGTTTAAGCATGGGAGACCTTTGGGGCTCCACAGGATTTGGATCCATGACAACATCATGTGTTACTATAGTAACACATGTGATCTCTTAAGATTATTGAACAGTTCCCCTGTGTAGTTCTGGGATGTTTCCTCAACGTTCTTGAGATCATTTGTACCCTTTAAAATGAGATTTTACATGGATCTCATATGTCTTCCATTTCCTAATAAACAGTTGATTTCTTCTCATCAAGCTGCTTGTTTATTGTAAACTGGTTCATCCCATTCTTGTTCAGGTCTACAGACTTGTTCCTGGTGTCCTTTGACAGCTTTTTGGTCTTGGTGGAGAGGTTACAGTCAAACTGTTTAAGGTGTGGACAGGTGTATTTATGCTGATAAGCAGTTCAAACGGGGCAACAATTCGAGGATAGAAGAGCTGCTTAAGAGCTGCTGTGAGGAACAGAAATCTTGCTTGTCTGTAGGAGATACTTTCTGCACCATTATTTAAATAATTGATCTAACAATCATTCAATAGGATTCCCTGGATTTCTTTTTTTTATATTCTGTCTCTAACAGTTGAAGTGATTCCATGATGAACATCACCAAACTCATCTTTTTAAGTGGGGCAACTAGAGTCATTGATGAGAAAAAAAGCTTTTTTGCAATACTGTATTGAATATTTATAATTTGATCGATTATGAGATATTATGAGTTGTTCATCATAAAGGGAAACTTCTAATATCTTAAAGTCGTTCATTTGATATCTTAGCCAATCATTTCTGTCTTTCAGAGAACAGTAACTGAAGACCTTTAAAATAAGCAGTTTTAGAAGTCCCTTGCTATGAAATCAGTGCAGAATCCAAGAAAAAATGCATACTATAAATGTACAAACTAAGTCTAAACCAGACATGTAATGCTTTTTTCCTGAGTTTGTGCTTTTGAGAATTGCACAGCTAAGTTTATTTGAGATTGTAGGTTGGGTTACAAATGCAGATGCTGTGAACAAACTGCTATTGAGTTTCCTCTCAAACTCTCCTCTTGCTCCTACATGTCTTGGCCGTGGAGACAGATCACATTTATTGCTCTCCTAAGCGTTTAAGTTTCGTCTTCTCGGATGCCTTTTCCAACGACGCTATCTGCTAAATGAGGTTTCACAGATCTTTTAGCAGGGGGCTGAGCATGCATGTCAGCTGTGACCCCTTCTTGTTCTGTCTCTTTATCATTGCGCCTTCTTTGTCTCATTTCTTTATTCTCTTCTTATCTGCCCCTGCTACAATGCATAGGCCCTGTGGATATCAACCTCGCCACAAAGTGCGCCCCCTGCTTGGCAGCCCCCTGCCAGAACAACGGAACCTGTGTATCAGATGCTGCTGGGTCCTACCGCTGCAACTGTCCATATGGATTTAAGGTGGAGTGCTATCAGGATGCATTCTGGGAGAAAAGGAGGAACATTTGTGTCTTGTGTTTTAGAGGACATTTTTGGCAGATTTCTTGAAAGGACAGAACCTCAAAAGTGAAAAACTAAATAAAGACCAGTTGACATGAACTGAAATATTGAAAAAAGGTTGTTCATAAATGTGACAAACTAAAAATGGTCCAACCAGAAACACAACATGGAAGTGGCAAAAATATGACAATAACTAGCTAAAGGTTTTGGGGACCAGAAACTAAAAGTTGAATTAATAAACAAAAAACTTCACATGAAACCATCCAATATAAACTAAATTCAAGGAAACCAAACACAATTTTTCTCACAGCCCATTGACCAATCATTCAACTTTACATCCTGTACTCTGTGACTCAAACATCCATATTACAAACTGAAAACAACTGTAGTACCTAAACCCAACAGGGAGAATCTTTCTATGCTTGTGAATTGTCCATCCCTGTCCTCCCACACCACAGTTTCTCCTTTTTCACCAGTGGTCTGCGTCTAGCTGTTTCAGCAAGGTTACCCCAATCAACCCACACAACAGTCTAAAAATAGAAGCCATCTTTTAAAAGCGGCTGAAAATAGCACCCACTTCATTATAACGTGCAGCTCATTGCAGGTATTTTAGGAGTAAGTTAAGCCATTGGGACTAAAAATGAGATTGCATTTTTTTTCCCAACAGAGCTCTGGTTTGGAGACCTCTTCTCAGATGAGACAAACCAAATTTGTGGTTTCTGTCGTGCAAACATTCACTTTAGCTGTAGCGTTGATTTATTGCTTTTAATAAAGCTTTATCATCTGCACCATCATCTTTATGGTTTCTTGGAGACATTCCTAAAATGCCTTATTAAAAGCATAACTGCCTATCTAGATGTCTGTAGGATGCAGGGAGAACCCTTGGTGGGGTTGATACTAAGTTGTCATAGTTTTGCTATCATAGTAATGCTATTATGTCACTGAGGGACATATTGTGAGTTTTTTGTGCTTTCTAAAAAGAGCCCAGCAAGCCTGGGAGAAAAAAATAAGAAGTTGTGTAGAAGTTTTTCTTTTTGATGGACAGTCATGTTGCAAACGTT
Organism: Oryzias curvinotus; assembly: GCA_023969325.1. NCBI lineage: Eukaryota > Metazoa > Chordata > Actinopteri > Beloniformes > Adrianichthyidae > Oryzias > Oryzias curvinotus. The sequence continues at coordinate 10,182,922 of CM043715.1, forward strand.
TGTCGCTGAAGCCTTTTTTTAGGGTGCGGCCTGGGCAGCTCGCCAATCCATCCTAGGGTGCAAAAGTTTGTGTTTCTTGATTCAGTTTCAGTGTTGAGTCTTTGGCTGTGCATCAGGAGAATAAATATACACTTGTAGCTGTTGGGACTTTAAGATTTACATTTTAGATGTTGTCATGGTTTGAATACACAATTTTTCCACAGGATGTCTTTATATTATACGCTTTAAGGACCCAGACCTTTACTTTTTTTTAATAGTCTCTAAAGCCACAGATCTCAGGCTTTCTAAAAGTCTTTTAGAAGTTTTCTATGGAAAATTGTGCTTTAAAAATTGAGTTTAGTTTGTCTATGAATGGGAACCACAGACTTTAAATAAAAGCTACATGTAGTCTGTAACTTTAAAAAGCGATTACAACATAAACGTGCAATAAACCACCAACAGTGTTTCCAATAGCAAACACATAGGTTTTACAGACATCTGTGGGGAAAAGGGTAGTTTTTAATAAAGTTGTTTTTCAGGATTCTCAACAACAGTTATAGGTTCAAACAGTGGTTAAATGTCTTGCCTAACTGGACAAACACTTTTTTGGTCAATTATTTGACCAAAAATGTAATAAAAATGAGTTTACCATGTAAAATTGCTCGATATGTTGCAAGCACTTGGCCATTCGTGGAGCTGTTAGGCTCATAGATTCACCAAAAATTCCTTTTCATCTGTTTTTGATAAAAGAATGTGCAAAACCTGAGGTTTCAAACGGTAGTCCATAATTCAGTGGTTGACCTCACAGCAGCATTGTCTGTCTATTAGATTCAGGCCAAATGCAAACTCCTAAAGTCCCCGCCAGTCTTGCACAGAACTGTATGTTTACACATCAGATTACAGTGAAATCGATTTCATGTGTGCGTATTATGGATCACTGAGTTCAAGGCTGGGGAGGAGGAGATGTGTGTGCGTGTGCTTGTGTTCAGGTTCTTTATAGATGCACCTCTGATCTCCTGAGAACAAGCTGCACAACCTTTGGGCTTCAGCGGAATGACAAAACCTCTGACTTGCTTTTAATTAAAGCATCAGTCGCCAAGGTCACCGCGGAAAACAGAGAGTTCATGTATGTGGGTGTGTGCAGGCACACATATGTGCAGGACTGTGTGTGTTTTTTTTTCTTTTTGTACTCTGGTCTGCTGGGAAAACATTCATTAAAATGTGATACGGGACTCCGACAAAGAGCAGAAAAGAACACAAGAGGGATAAAGAGTCAAAAAAAGACAGACGAATAGAAGAATCTGAGGTGGTTGAAAGAGCTGAAAGTAAAAGGAGAGTTGCAAAGAAGTCATCTGTAGAGTAAGGGGGCAAAAACACTGAAATGAACTACTGAAAAGAAAATACAGAAGGATATAGCAAAGCAAGTGCTTTGATAAAAATGAAAGCAGTGACAGAAATAAAGATGCATAGAGTTTGAAAGCACGGATGCATGTCATCGTCTTGATTTGGATCAGAGGAAGTGGGTGTGATGGCGGCCAAAGGTTTGTCAGCTTGAAATGAAAACTGCGGCTGCAGAGGTTGATGTGGAGAGGCAGCGCGCCGTGCTCCTCTGACAGATGCTGTTAAGTGAGAGGTGTTTATTCAGAAAACAGCTGAGTGCTGGAGAAGGCAGCGAATGAAGCGGAGAAGGCTTGTAGTCTGTCCATCTGATATCAGCTCATATTCAGAAAGTTTGCGGTGTGTTTGTGCCGAGCTGATGGATAGTTCTGATAGCAGTTCGGGTGACATTTCTGGATGCAGGCTTTGCTGAGTGACAATAGTTTTCTAAGGTGCTCCAAGCCCTCATGGCTACATCAGTCACAGTTGGATGACAGCTTCTTATGCTGCTCTGCCCAGGGCCAAAGGTCAAGTGCATCTGATTTAAGCTTCCAGCCTTGAGCTTTATGCAGCTGAAGGTCCCCCAAAAGAAAATTGAAAGATGCCACGCGATTGGTAGTAACAAATATATTTATAAGTGATGGTGATGAAGCTCCTGATGATGTGTCTTCAAAAAATTATTGTATGTTATTTATAGGCATTCCTTTTTATATTTTTGGTCATTATTTTGTGCTTTTGTTGGCTCATTTTTTGCAAATGTTTCCAAATGCTTTAAGTCATTAAATCACTTTGCATTTTCTTTTTCTATTGTGTCACTGAAGTTACTAAAAACAGCAGCAGATGTGTTTAACTGTAGTTTGTACCTAATACAAGCTCTCCTGCCAGCTGAGCTTTGCTAACAAAAGGGGTTTACTTCCAGCTCAAACCAATTAAAGTCAATTCAGTTGCCATTTTCTTACTATAAGAACTCTATAGTGGTAGGGAATCCACATTTGATTGTGTTATCCTGCCCAATCCAATGTTTCAAACGTTCAATGTGAGACCGGCTACTTTTAGTGAGACATCTGATTGGTCAGTTTAGAATTTAAATAACTTGAATAACAGAAAAAATATAAGAAAAAATTAGGATCATCAAGAACAGAGTAAGATGGTTATTCAGACAAACTGAATGACTTGGTAATAACTGTTTATTTCTCTAAAGAAGTCTGTGGGATTTTGGCTTTTTGGAACCAGCGGGTACTTCCTGTATGGAAGGTCAGAGGGGAGGGGTCACTCAGTCCAGCTGTGATACAATATAATGAAATAAGCTACTCTTACCTGATTTTGCGAGTGCAGGAACCGTAGTCCAAATATTAAAAAAAGGAAAAAGCTTTTCCCTGACTTTCTTAGCATCTGTGTGTTAACAGGTGAAGTTCAACATTTCGAACCTGAAACACTAAAGTATCGGCTTTGGTTTTATTTTTTAAAAAGCTTTACATTGAAAGTTTATTGCTGCAAATTGCACAACTATAGGCTGAATTTGGCAACTAGTGAGAATTTTGCTGCATCAGCAGTTTAATGAAAAAGAAAATACAAAGGTAGGATTAAAGAAATATTTGTTAAATTATCACTAAAAATTTCCAGCTGTAAAACCACCATCAGTGTGTGAATGGAACTAGGACTGAGGAGCCTTCTAAGAAGGTTGTAAAGTGCTATATAATTATACACCATGTTAGCATTTAAACCATTTGAATCTCCCTATTTCCTTTGTCCACTTTGGTCCTCCAGGGTCAAGACTGTGAAATACCCATCAATGCCTGTGTTAGCTTCCCCTGTTTAAATGGAGGAACCTGCCACATTCAGCCCGGACACAAAGAAGAGTTCAGGTGAGCTGACATTGACATTTCTGTATGGACGTTTTAATTAGGACCACTTTGCTAATGTATCCTTTTAGGGATAGTATTCAGCAGGAATGTCCTGATCAGACCATGGTAAATGGGCCTGATCACATGGTTTCAGACTTGATCAGAATCCGATGTTGTGCCCCGATCAGGGGTCTGATATTTATTTTATTCCATTTGATCCGAGCTGTATATTTCCCGATAGATACTCTACTAGAAGTCTACACATCAAGAATGGATGATGACATTTTAAAGAAGAATACGGCAGCAGTTTGAGTAGGAGACAGACAAAAATAGTTTTTTAAAGTTACTGAGATATTCACTGATTCTGAGTCCTAAGCTCAATATCTCTTTTCATAAACGTTTAAAACTAAAAGCAAATATCGCTATTGATTTGTCTTAATGTAAACAACAACTTCAAAGGCATTTGAAAGAAAATGAATCTGTTTTTTAATGAGAACAGCGCCGCCGTGCCGCTGACAGACAAAGAGACAAGGGACCGTCTGCAAAGTACAACCTTCGTAAAATATCAATTCCATCTTATAAAACAACCAAAACTAACAAAGAATTGCATTGATATGAGCTAGTCATGAAAACTCATCATCATATTTATGCTTCAACGATTTTAAAAGAAAATCATCATTCATTTTTAATAAAGATATGAATCACATTCAATAATTCTGAGGATCCTAAAGCTTCACTCTCCAAACTTTCTATTGTGACTAATTATTACCTATATATACTATTTAACAGTTCACAGTTTTTACGTGCCAATAGTTCAACAGTTTTTACTCGATTCAAGCTACTTTAAAGAAGTTCTCTGATTACGTGTGAAACGATAAAAGAAAATTCAAATCAGATACAACATTCATTATTTTTTCATTTTTTATAAATGTGTAATAAAAGTATCGAATTGGGTATCGATGTTGGAAATACTCAAAATCCAATGACTTGAAATCAAATCGGGGCCTGAAACGTCAGATCGGGACATCCCAAGTATTCAGTTATGAGGGGATGAACAAGACTTTATAGAAAACGGATGTATGTTGTAGGTCAGATCTAACACCCTTCTCCATCCTGCTGCCTCTCTGCTACTTTGAAACTGTCACTGAATTCTATTCCCAAGAGAAAATTAGCTTTCCTCACCCACCCACCCCCACCCCTTCAAATGTAGACAGTGTGATTAGAATAGAGGCATGCTTCACTGAACAATGCATTAAACAAGATAACAACTCACTTTGACCTTATTATGTGTTATCCTGCCCGTCTGTGGGGGTGTGTTGGTTTGTGTGTGCTGACGACGGGGGCGGGGGATTAAAGGAAAGATTTTAAAGAAAGAGGGGGGATTAAAGTTACTCATTAGGTACTCCTCATTTTTCATTTACCTGTTTTTTCAAGACAACCTGTTTTTTGGCCAGTTTTGTTTCCCACACATCGTTTAGAAATGCATGTTTTGTAGTATTGAATGAACAGGAACGCCTGAAAACCTTCGAGTTTCCTTCAGTGTGGTTTATTCTAGGATTCAGTATAAATGTGTTTTGCTTTGGAGCATTATGTCTGTTTGTGTTTTATGGATTCTCCATGCTTATGTTTCCTCCTGAAATCATTCAAATATTATAAAATGTCTGCAGGCAGCTTTGCTTTCATGGAGTTCAAGCTCCCACATTCACAACTGGGAGCAGTTCAGCACAATCAGTGCTTGACTTCTCAGCTCCGGGAGAGATGTCAAGGGTCAGAGCCTCTCAGCTGCAGGGAGTGAGGGGGGGTGGGGGTGGGGGGGTCTCATTTCATTTCCTACCTTTCTTCCAACTCATGTGGGATTTCAGATGGGTTTCTCTCATCCCTGCCTGGAAACACTTGAAAACTGAGATCAACTGTTTAACAATTGTCTTGGGCATGACATGAAATTTTAAACATTGGGTTTCCCTACCAGTCATCTCTTATCTAAAACCTTCTGGATGGCGAAAACCAGAAGAAACTGGTTGAAAAGTCCGATTGTAAAGAGCATTGGATAGACATAAAGTGTAAGTAGCAGCAAACCACCAACTAAAAATAAAATGTAGGACCTTGAAATGAAGGTGTAATTTTTTACTCAATACATTAGAGCTCTCAAAAACTCCTAAAAAGCCAAGAATACCGTCATGTTTTTTTTTTTTTTTACTTCTTATCAAAACTGTTTTAAACAAACGGAGAAACAGAAAAACATTTCCTGCATGTGCAGTTTGAGTTTTGTTAAAGAAACTCCTGCTTTTCATTTTGGTAAAAAACAGCAGCTCTGATGGAAGAAATCTTTAAAATTCCAGTCTAGAACAAAAGCGTCTCAGCAAAGTCCTCTGAAAGTGTACTGGTCTCAGACAGTATGGCCTTTAACATAAAGGTATGGTAATGTTATTAAAGCTCTCTTTACCCTTTACTGATCCAGCCGTCATGTTAATATGTGCACAGAGAGAGCCCAAATAGAAAGGACATGAAAGATGGCAAGCCAAGCCGTTTTGACATTTGAAAGTATTTTATAATCAATTTGGGGATATTTGAGTATTCCAATTTGGTTTACAGCAAAAGCCTGTTTCCTAAACTTTATAATTCAAATGTCAAGATAGATGTCAACAAAAGATTTGATTGTTGGAGCTGCTCTTCCTCATAATGTCAGACAGCATTTCTGAGAGAAACATTAATAAAAACATTTACTTTTCTATTTTTTTCTATGCACACTCTATTTGTCAGTCGTCAGAGCTCTGTCTCCCCCTCTGGTCACCGGCGGCCACCGTCTAAACAAACTGCATCTCCCAGCAACCTCAGTGCACAGTTTCTGGATGCCACACAGCTGACTCTCATGTGCAATCACTCACAGTACACTTAAGCACTGAGCCTCACTCAGTCTGAAATATTCTTTGTGCCACTATTCCTGCATCACATCCAGACCAGAGCTTCTGATGTCCTGACCCTGCTTCACCTCTGACTCTGTTTCCCTGCCGTCTGCCCCGGATCTCGCCTGGATCCTGACTACTCTAGTTTCCTCTCTGATGCTCCAATGCTCATCACTAGCCCCTCCCTGTTTGACCAAGATTTAGCTTTGTGGACTTTCAGCTCAGCTAATAAACCAGCTGCGATTGGATCCAGACTTATGTCCATTCTTGGGACCCTGTTTGCAGTGCATTTTTTTAATCTTCAGATTAAAATACACAACATTTGGATAAAGTGAAATGTCATTGAAGCCTTGTGGATTGAAGTTTCAGAAATGTTTTCCACACACTGAACCTGTCGTGGTTTATCTGCCTTTTTGTTCGCCTATCTTGTCTCGCCTCACCTTTGTCTCCTGATAGTCCCCCTGACATCTTACAGCCCCCCCAACCATTCATCTATTTTCAAAGCATTCCCAGTGGTCTTTTAATTATGATGCTTTTTTAGCCAAAACCAAAATACATTTTCAGTTCATCAGAAATTCACGTCTGAGTTGTGGGCGAGGAGCAATCCTGCCCCCTCCCCGTTGCTGAGAGTTCTCTGTTTACAGCCCCTCACACTCTCAACCTAAAGCTACCGGTACCAGCCGTACAGTAATGAGCCGGACGAGGAAAACAAAGACGTACATGGATCTATTTGTCTGTAGATACCAAACAAATACGATCTGTTTCAAACAGCATTTTTTTGTCTGATTCATAACCGTTTGAAAAAAGAAACACTCAGAAGTGCAATTTTAAGCCTAATTTTCTTTCATCATGAAATAAATGCTACAAGATCTTGTTAAAAACACGAAAAACAGCATTTTCATCAGAGGCGGTCTTTATGTTCTCATGCACAGAGACATATTAGACATATTACTATCCTAATGAAAAAAGACATTTTTCAGACTACAAGCACAGTCCAATATTAGAATAGATGTTCTTGTTGAACATTGAGATAAATTATTCATCTTTGGTACTGACACAACTTTCCACTTTGTTCTGTTTTTTCTGATGTCTGTTTTCATCTCGTAAAAGTAGCTGAACTCAGTCATGTGTGGGAGTTTAACAATAAAACAGAAAATGATGCCACTAAAAACAGGCAGAAGGGTCTGCAACGACAGGCTCCTTAGAAACACGTCAAAAATGCTGACCCCATTGGCTGATTTTCTTTAAATGAGCAGAATATCTGTGGTGATAAGAATGGTCTTACCAAAAATATTTTTAGTCACTAAGACATGTTTTCTCAAAATAATGTTGCTTTAAAAAAAATGTAAGATTCTTTTTCTTGCAAGACAGAAAGTTAGACATTTTTTTCTTGAAACAAGGGTCTCTTTACTTTCGGAAGATTACATTTTTGCTGATCTGTTTGTCCACGTCTCCTAACTTCAACTAACGGAGCTTCATCTGTTTGTAATTTATTGTGAGGAGTCTGTTTAATTGTTGTTTAGAAGCTAAAAAAGCAGATCACATGAAGGATGATTAGGTGTGGGAAGGATAAAAAAAGATAGAACAAATATTTTTCCCCCTTTTTTTGGTGTTTGTGGCTCTTTTGTTGTAAAATATCTTGACTATAAATATATAATTTTTAATTTTATATTTATTTAAAGTGATGTGGTAGGTTGTGAATATAACTGAGGTGGTATTTAACACTTTAAAGGACAATGCTAGAGTGTCAGCCCCAAAGATAACAGCTCTGTTAGCTTAACTTCCATTCTGAAGTTCAGTTGAGCAGCCGGATGATTTGTCTGTTTTGTTTCATTAGAAGTGGTGTTGGGTGGAGTGTATGTTCAGATTGCGATGATGCTCGCGTTGTGTCTGATTCTTTGTTTGTGCCCACAGCTGTGTGTGTCCAGCCGGGTTTGAGGGTCAGCGCTGTGAGATGAACCCAGATGACTGTGAGGACAACGACTGCGAGAACAATTCCACCTGCGTTGATGGGGTCAACAACTACACCTGCGTCTGTCCCCCAAACTACACAGGTGGATTACCCCCCCCCCCCCCCCACACACACACACACACACTGGCTTCTACACAGAATATTCCTGAAACCCTGAGTATTTTCTTCTCCCCTGAGAGGCCACAAGGGTCAGCAAGTCCCCACACTCACACGAAATCTTATTTTCCACTTTGCTGGATGTTAACGCCGTAATGGACAGCCTATCTGCAGTGACCTGAAACAGTTCTTGCGGGAGGTTTAAAAAGCAATCACGTAGAAGGGAAAGTGGGGGGAGAGAACAACAGCAAAATTGCAAAAGGGGGTGTCATGTACCGGGTGAAAGGGAAAATAGACAGAGCAACGGAAAGGGCAAACAAGGGCTGATAATGGCTGGAAGCTGTAAAATAGAGAAATACAAACACCTTGGAGGAGTCTGGAAAATCTAAAGTCAGGTTTTACTGTGTAGCCTAATGCTATGTTCACACTGGGCATGTCCATCAACGCATTAAACGCACATTGTTGAATGCACACTTAGTCCACAGTGTCCAGGCTGGACAAGCAGGGAGGGACTTCTTCTTTTTCTACAGTTTCCTAGCGCATGACCGAGGCTTGGTATAAAATGTCTAAGCGGTGCAAACGTTGCTCCAGGCTTTTTCTTTCACAGCTCTATTCTGATAAATGAAAGACTTGGTGTTGTTAAATTTCAAAATTCAAAAACAGCATTTATTACTTTCTCCTTCATGATCAAATCTCAAATAGTTGGCATTTCTGACAATAGAAAAGGCCATCCATGCGTCACTACCAAACCAAGTCCCTGATTGGTCAAAGTTCAACCTGCTTGACTTTCAATGCACGTTCAATAGCGGCGTGTTTTGTACGTAGAGCCCAGAATCTGTCTTAAAAATGTGCATAGTGATGCATAAATGCAAGAGTTTAGAACCCGGAAGCGTAAAAGGCGCCTTTACATACTTTACATTGGAAATGGCTGCTTAAATGTGCATTGCTGATGGCGGTGTGAACGTAGTGTTAGACAAACACACATGCTTTAGAGCTGAACCTGGACCTTAGCCAGGATACATTTAACACACAAACACACTCTCATGATAATATTGTTGGCATTATCTTCCCCCACTGACAGCCACTTTACCACACACTGATGCTGCACAGCGACATCCATGCACACTCCCACAGCTGGCTTGTTGGGCATCAAACCATGACAGAGTCACTGACCTCATCACAGTGGTTACGAGGACAGTCTGCTGGCCCCCCTGCTTTTCCTGAGCTCAGCATTCACTAATGTCACGTTACCGTTATACTTCACACATCTATGCGCATTTTCACATTGATGTACAAATGACCTGCAGAGGGAATTCATAAGGAACGATTTCACTGCTGAAACACATCTTCAGATAGTTTCCTCCAATTTTGACTCTATTTATGAGAAGTAATTTATTGGTTTAGTTTGTTCTTTAAAATAAATCTATAAAAAATACCATTTGCTGACCCAATCTCTACATATAGCCTGAACTGCTAAGTGGTCACAGATATTATCAGAGCTTCATGCTTTTATTGGCTCAAATTTAAACAAAACTGAAATAAAAGAGCTTGATTCAAGTTTGGATGATTTTAATGCAATAGTTGTTAAGTCCTTCTTTTGTCTGAGAATAAAGCTTCGGCAATCCAAGCTTTGTCCAATAATGGCACTTTGATGTTGGATCTAAAACGTGCGCCTTAGCATCTTAGACTCTAACGTCTTTGCCTAAATTCCTGAGCTTTTCCTCGACAGTTTGCTCTGCCCCTCATGTCATTCTGACTTTTGACTGCTGTAATGCGGTCGGGAAGGTGTAGGTGATACTGTTTTTTTTTTCCAATGAAAACGTGGTGTAATCCTTTAATGCTTTTAAAATTACATTTTTTTTATAAATACAAAATAACTCAAACTTTACTCTAAAAAATGAAAAATGATGTGTCAGAAAGAGTGCAGCAGAAAAACGTGACTGTTGTAGTTCCAGGAGCTTCAACAGTGAAGTGTGGATGAAAAGAAAACGGGAAAAAAATGCTGTTGAAAGGCAGAGGAGGGAGGGATGGCTTGATTTTATTAAAGCAGGCAGAGAAGGATGGAAATGGCTCTGACCTTTGTCAATCCCTCCTTTTATTTTTTTGGCCAATTCCAGCAAGTCTTTTTTACACAAACTGTTAACCTTCCTCACCCTTTGAGTAGGTGTGTGCATCCTAAGAGAGCCACCACGGCTGCACAATCGATTAACCTCGACTCCCTTTGCTGTTATAGCATTATTTCCTGTATCTTTGTGTGTATGAGGACTTCAACCCTGATCCCAGATCGTATACGACTTTTTTTTTAAACCTTCTTCCTGTTTTAGCATGCTTTGAAATCTCATTGGTAGACATACGGAAAGCTCCAGATGGTCTTTCCCTTTTTCCATTTATTATAAGGGTTTTATAAAGTTGTGTCCTAACCTTTCAAAATGTATTTATTCCAAACCTTTATGCTAAGAGTTACTAAATAAATAACAGTGTTGTTGCCATATCTTATAACATATATACCATTGTCTCAACCACTGATTTATGCATCATTTTAAGTTTTTAATTCCTATAAAAACATTTTTAAATGCCAGGAACTCTACAAGAATGGCTTTATAGTTAGACTTAAGTGCTTAGACTCAACTCTATTACATAATCATTTTTGTCATCTGACATTATCTGTTGTTTTTGTTATTATCTGTGTTTAAAGCTAATAAATGGTAATAAATCTATTTCTCCATTATGAGATTAATTAAAGTTCTATTCCTAGTATCAATTGTATGGAATAATAGCATTAACAAAAGCAAAAATAGTAAAAAAACGATGTTTAAAAAAAGTCTAAGCAAAGAAGTAGAAAACTAAAGTAGAATTAGCTCTTAAAGAAAAGTCTAGAAAACTATGTAAGATGATGCATTAAAAACTGGAATTACCTTATATATTTGCACATATTTTTTAGACATTCTACCATTGAGACATATCTTTTACTATATTTACATTGACAAAACGTCAAGAATACATGATGTGGCAAACTACATTCATCTAAGGTAAATATATAAATGCATGTGTTTATGCTTGTGTCCAAAAGAAATATTTGTATATATGGTTTACTTAATATTATTTAAGCATTTATTTAGTTTCTATAAAAGTAAAGGAAAAATAAATAAATAAATACATAAATAAATAAGAAGAGGCAAATTCAAATACTTCTATTTAGCCGTCGTCTTACTGGGCAAAAAAAGCTTTGAGCATGTATGCAATGCATGGATGGATGGATGGATGGAAGGATGGATGGATGGATGGATGGATGGATGGATGGATGGATGGATGGATGGATGGATGGTATGTGATAAACAAAAAAAAAGCATAAAAGCATAGCAGTGTTGGGAAAAACGGGTCAGACACTCACTCACCAAGCATGTTTACTAATATATTCATTGATAATGCTGCCATATTTCCAATACAGTGTAGCAGTTTGGGGAAATACAAATCTACAGTGTTTGTATATCTTACAAAAAATTATCATGGATTATGGACATATACAAACGCTCTATTCTTAAAGTCTGGTTTATTGAAATTATGGGAACTAGTGAAACTTAAAATAGCACTCATCATGTTTAAAGCCAGAAATAACTTACTTCCAAAAAGAATACAACAAATGTTCAAGGACAGAGATAAGGTTATGGTGAAAAAATTAGCTGAAATGTATCAACTTGTGGTGTGGATTTATGGAATGGAATTGGAAGGTTTAATTGTTATTTTCCTTCTTCAACAGGCGACCTGTGTGATGAGGTTGTCGATCCCTGCCTCAGTGGGTTTCACTCTTGCCAGCACGACTCTAAGTGCATACCTGGTGGTCGCAGCTACAGGTGAGTTGCTACTTCATTGTACAGATTTATGGGGAACAGGTTTAAGATCATAGTTCTCTTTGTATTAAAGGGACACAGAGCCCTCTGCTGCTTAGGTTTCCCCTTCAAAAAGCTTTTTCAAACAGCCCTACCCCTCCAAACGCCCCTACAATCAAAGGGGTAGGAAGAAAGCCGTAGGGAAGAATCCGAATTCGGCTTAAATCTCCAGACTTTTGGACTTTTTTGCTTTTGGGCTGCTCCCTTTACGGATCCCCACAGTAAATCTGCACTCTGCTCGTTCACACCAACCACCCTCATATCCTCATTCTCTTCATCCATAAACCTCCTCTTCAGTCTTCCTCTAGGTCTCCTTCCTGGTTACTCCACCCTCAGCATCATTTTACCAAGGCAACCTTATCTCTCCTCCAAGCATCTCCAAATCATCTCCATCTGGCCAAAATTTGGGATAGCAGAACCGCAAACTACATTCTTAGCATCACAAGGACAAAGTCCTTTTTATGTATATTTTAAGTACATCAGTCATTTGTTTTGTAAACATTTGTATATATCTCTGTAGAAAATGCCTGTAATCACAATGTAAATCCCTGTTTTTCTAGATGTGAGTGTTTACCAGGCTATGTGGGCCAGCACTGTGAGCAGGACTTTAATGACTGTTTGGAGAATAAATGTCGGCATGGGGCGGAGTGTGTGGACGCCGTCAACGGATATACCTGCATCTGCAAGAAGGGTTTCAGGTGAGAGGCGTGGAAACAACCCAGACAGAAACACCATTAGGCACTGAACTGTCAGACTGGGAGTAAAATTCAGATGGCACTACATAATCAGACACTTGACTCAAACCACTAAGAACATGTGTGTGTGTGTGTGTCTGTGTGCAGCAGATGCAGCACCATGTGGTTAATTATAGCAGAGTCTGTTGGCGAGGGGGAAGCAAATTCATCACAGGGACAGAAATGGAAAAAGGGAAAGAGAGAATCATAAGTACGCTGGGAACAAATCGAAAACTGGAGACAGAGACATTTGGAATACTACTGTATTGCCATTATTCAAGGAAAAGTCCAGATTTCAAGGATTCAATGAGATCCAGAGGGAGGCTGGTCATTCGACAAAATCTGTTTTTCATGTCTTGTTAGTAAAATAAATAATTTCCCTTCTGAAATATTGCCTTGGCTTCTACATCAGTACAATTTCCATAAATCATGAAATGAGACAGAATGTAGTTTGACTATCAAGACACTTGTATCAAGAAACTCCAGTGACACTCTTCAGATTAAATTGTCTTCTGTCCAATCTACTCCCTCAGCGGGCTGTTTTGTGAGAACCCTCCACCAATGATCTTGCTGCAAACCAGTCCCTGCGACCAATCAGAGTGCCAGAACAGCGCCCAGTGTCTGGTGGTTGCTGGAGAACCTGTTTGCCGCTGCATTCCTGGCTATTATGGGGATAAATGCGACAAGGTGTCAACTGTTCACTTCCTGGGTCGTGATGGGTACGTGGAGCTGCCGGGCACCAAGCTCCGCCCAACTGCTCACATTTCTTTGCAGGTTAGTTTGATCTTTGCCCTCTGCCTCAGCTTCTCAACATAGCAGTTTTTTTTCCGATTACGATTCTGTAATCAATGACAGAGAAAGAAAGATGTGTATGAAAGAAGATGATTTTGCTCAAAAGCACTCTTTCAAAGACCTTTTTTTTTATAAATAACAGCTGGAACTCATTGAAATCATGCCTGTAGAGTCCTGTTTCTTGGTGCAAATGAAGCAAAGCAAATGTCTGCTACACTCTGTTTTCATGGCCCATTGAAAGCCTGTGCATGTGCACAGACACGCATGCACACACATGTCCGCTCAGGCGGACCACACGTCTGTACACCTGAGAGTCCGGAGCTAATAGAGGCATACTCATTTGGAAATGAAACCGTAACAAGAGAAACAAGAAAAGCAGCCGAGTCAAATTGAAATTGACCACCTGTATGGGTCCATGAATGTGTTTGCTTGTGTTCGCTCTTCATGGGAGTTTTCAATGTCAGTTCCAAGGCTTGTAAAAAGTTTTCCCAGAAAACCTTACGCAAAGGCAAGAAGAGGAAGAAGAAAAAGAACTCCAAAATCTGAGCACCTCTGCACATCATAAGTCATGTTGAGTTTTTTTTTTTTTCTTTTTAACATACTTCTCAGTTTCGTTTTGGTCTGAATCCCAGTGTTCTGTTCACCTACTCTGTTTTATCTCTTTCTTTACCTCCACCTCTTCATTTCCTGCATTTCTTACTCCGGTTCTTTCCTTACTTTGTTGAGTTTTCTTCTTTTCCAGCAGCTTGTTAGCAGGTGTTCTCTTGGATTTGCTCCTTTGACATAGGAGCGTTAAGTACCTGGCCCTGTGGCCCCAGTTCCACTTGCAAGTTAGTTATCACTAACAAGTGTCACATGTCAGGAGTTATTTATGTTGTAAGAAAAGAGCTCTGACTCTGTAGACACGTGTGTGGTAAAATTGGTTCCCTCTTGGTTTCTTCTCAGGTTAAAACTTTAATGTAACTGTTCCTTAAAAGTGAGTGTTGTTCAGTGCAGGGTGCTTTTGCAGCGTTTAAACACTCCTGATCTAATGCTATATGTATTGAACCCAAAGGGTTCACTGATGTCTACTGTTTTACTTTATGTGAGTTAAAGACAGGAGTGTTTTTGTACATGGATGATTTTTGTATATGCATATAATCTCATTATTTTAAAAGTCATAGAACAGTATTATCAATAATCATAACTAACAATTGAGTGAAAATTATGGGTTTATATATTTTTCACCTTCTTACTTTTTTCTATAAACATGCAGTTTTTTACATAAAGTTACAGCGTGTCCTGGCTTTATCATGGTTTACCTTTTGAGGTCTCACTGTTTTGCAGATTATTTTCTGTGCAGTTTGAAACCTTTTTTTTCTCTCTAAAGCACATTGTGTTCTGCATCTTTATTGGCTTTTGATCTTAACAATTAATCTCCTCTGTGCCGTGTTTCGTTTACAAAATGCCTTCAGCTCGCCAGAGTTGCATAAATCTTTGATTGGGAGCAGATCTTTGTTTTTTATTCAATGACTACTGGACCTATTTTCTATAAAAGTTTGAACTTTTGAACTTTCTCTCTAAACAAGAGAAAGTGTGAAAATGTTCATGTGTCTCTCAGAAAAGTGAACTAAGTGTGTAATGGGGCGTTTTACTGCCTTAAAACATCTGTAATCCTACTTCTTGGATTTTACCCATCACGGGACATTTATGGAACGTGTCTCCTGCAGTAAACGAGGGAACACTGTATCAAAATACATTAAGGTCTTAATGTTCACAGATTTTCCTTTGTTTGTGATTATTTGTTTTTGTAACAATTCATTTTTAATATCTGAATTCTCCAGATGGCTACAGAGAGAGACAATGGCATTTTGTTGTACAAGGAGGACCATGACCCCCTGGCCCTGGAGCTTTACCAGGGACATATACGACTCATTTATGACTTCGCCAACTACCCACCAACTACTGTGTACAGGTAACCTATGCAAACCACAAACAAAGTGCTTTTACTTTTCTAGAAACCAAATGAAGTCAGACATTTGCTTTGAATTGCCTTGGAAAATGTAAAAAAAATTATGACAAAATCTTACATATAACATAAGGCTAAAAAATCTATACTTATTTTGCATTTAGTAAGTGTATTTTACTCAGCATTTGCATTTGTAAATAAAGAATACCAGCTTAGGTCTAAATATTCATATGAACATAAGGATGAAAGAATGTTCTTGCAGATAAAAGGAACCTGTTGCATCTGGCTAACTGATAGTAAATAGGGCTAAAATGCTGGTGTAGGTGGGGATTCTTTGACTGTCTTTAAATCTACAAAAAAGCACTTTGATGATGCAGCTCCAACGAAACAATATGACTGCCAAAAGAAAACTCACATTCACTGTCAGCAACTATGGGAGCTAAGGGGGAATTATAGGAGACAAACATAAAACAGAGTAAATAACCATGAAAAGAAAGGTCTTATCTCCTTCACAAACACCAGACACAGAGTGAAAGGGTTTGTGTTTTTGGTTGTCTCTGTTTACTGACTCCTATCGATTCAGCTTTTGCCATTTGACTTTGTGTGTCACTAAGAATGAGCAAAACAAGGGCTTAAATATATATATATTTTTTTTAAATCTTGCTAACACTTTTGAACTCTAGATGATTCCAAATCAATTTATTTAACATAGGTTTAAAACACATTTTCCCAAAAATGTTTAGAGAGTAAAATTATAAACATGATTACACACCCACGTTAGCAAACTAGTGTCATGAAGGTTGTTCTGGCCAAGTTTTGTGGGTTTATTTATTTGCAAGTATCTGTTCTATATTTATTGGCCCTGGGAATGTCTATAAGGTAGGTCAAACAGCACTTGACTGGTGCTTGACTGTAGAGACGTTTTCAGTGGAAGCTCACAAGAAACACTCCAATTTACTCCATGTTTTCCATCCATCCTGCATTTGTGTTTGGTGGTTTTTTACTTCTTTTCTACATTAAAAAGGTTCACAAAGCTGCAATGTGTTACTGTGATCCAGAGTTAATAACAAGGTTAGTTTAATAACAATTGTGTATTATGGTTTTCTCTTTTTGTAAGGAAAGAGCTGCAGATAACTAATTTGAATCTCAAAAATGATTTCAGGGAACTCAAAAGGGGCTAAATGTGTATGTGAGCAGAAAAAAAGAAGAAATTTGCCCTCTTCACTGGTTAGCTTGGTAAAATATTGGAGTCAAATAAATATCAAGGCCTCACTCATTAAGCTGCATATGTGTAATTGCTGTGAAAATGACTAGGATACGACAAAGGAAGGCATTGTTAAAGAGGAAGAAGAGAGCCAATCACGGCGTGGAAATGATGGCACAGATGTCCTAAGATGGCTGAGATGATCGAGCAGTGTGGAAAACAAAGTCTAAAGAGACACAGTGATGGGCTAAGACAACCAGCAAACTTTAATCAAAAGACAACGAGGGCCATCCCAAGCATTAGCAACAATGCATTCAAGTGGAAGAAATGGACCAACGTGGGTTCAAATGAATCGACTGAAACTGGAAAAGCAAGATGGATGAAAACAACTGAAAGATGGAGAGAAAGGAAATGGATCTATGATGTAGGAAATGGATAAAGAACAATAGAGTGCAGCAGCAATTTAGCTTTCACTGATAACACAGGGCTGCAGCATCTTGTCTTTAAATATGCAGACATGGTGAAGAGGACTAGTTGAAGTCTTTGGATAAAGAAAGTGGAAGAAAAGGTTTGAGTGGCTTTGAAGTTGGCATGGCTGCTTGTGACACTTGAGCTGCTATTGAAATGTCAAGAACTTTTCGTTTCCAATGATTTTCATCCCAATACTTCAAAAAAGAAATATTTGAATTTTAAAAAGAAAACTTGGTCAGTGAGTTGTATTTATTAAGGAAAATTTGATTTGGTGGTTCCACAAATCAAAAACAGATTAAAAAGCTGGCTGAAGATGAAAGTAATTGTTTCAAATTAGAGCAACCAGTCGATGCAGAACCCCACTGAGCGTGACACGCTGACCTTTAAAGACAAATCTGGGAACTACTAATTTGTCTTTTTTTATTTTTATTTAAACTACTTCATGAAATATGGATGACAAAGCGGAAGCCTGGGCAGTTGACTTTATCTGTTTGATGTTTCCTTAAGCTTTAGTCACAACTGCCCTTACAGGTTGGATATGGAATGCCCATGGTCAAAAAATAGGCAAACCTGCTGGGCACGCTGGTGGCCTGCACGAAATTTTAAGATTGTAGGAAACGTAGTGAGACTGTAGAGTGGAAATGTTTGTGCACGTGTTGTATGGGCATGGTGCAGCAGGCGACAGGTTGTAGAGAACATTTATACAACACGTAAGGGTAAATAAGGGTGAAATAGGTAAGACACGTTGTATCGATTTTTAGATTCCCACAAAACCAGCGTGCTGCACAAGTGGCCTGTCAGTGCTGTTCAATTGATGAGTACGCACTCTTTTTATGCAGCCTGACTGTTAAAATGACTAAATTTGACAATCAGTGCGTAGATTGCGTGGGCGTCCTACAGGCGTCCAATGGGCACTTACAGAGCGGCGTAAGGGCAGCAGATGACAGCGTTACTCATACTGTACGTCATAAGTGCGTTCAATGGCTATTAGCCCTTCATATACTTCACTATACACCTACCACATGAGGCTGTACGAGCCTCAAGGGAACTGTAAGACACACCTGCAACATCTCCGTGAGATGTAGCCGTACCTGTCTACAACCCTCTGACCACAATCCGAACCAAATCCTGCACCACCTGTACGGCTCTACCCCCCATACGGGTGCATGTGGCTATGGCTTTAGTTGGGTTCCTTTATAGAAGTCATCCACTGATAAAGCTGTCTTTGCTATACCAAAAAAAAAGAGTTGGACGTTTTTGGACATTAACTAGAAAAAAAGGTAATTTTTTGGTTTTCCTTCATCAGTTGTCACATTTATATCCCTTGTGCTATCCTATGACCCCACCCTTACATTGACATGTTATCCCTACCATGACAAAGGTGGATAAAGGTGGAGAGGATTTCATGTAATCCATGGACACCAGTGAAGATCACAAATCATTAAAGAAAAAAGGTTCAGCGCACTGTCTAGTGGGGTCTAGATGACCCCACTCCCAATGTTACAGTGCCTAGGATAGCACAAGGGTTACACTACTCCAGACTCTTTCTAATAAAAATATAAAACAACAACAAACAGGGGAAAAAAAGAAAAAAAAAGAGAATCCATATATGTTTTCAGCTTGGAGATGCTCAGATATCACAGAGGAGACAATGGCAATGGCCAAAGGAGGTGTAGATTCCATTTAGAGCACCCTCATTAGTACCAGATAAAAGAGGTTAGCCAGGACTTGTGTCAAATGAACATTTGTGTGTGTGTGTGTGGTAAAGCGGAATATAGCGTGTGTGTTTGTTGTGCATTAATGTGGTGGCCTTTACTAAATGTCACACTAATCTCCAGTCAGGTCAAAGAGAGCAGATCTACTGTTATTCATCAGATTGAGATGGAGGGAGGGATGCAGGGATGGATCGATGTCTGAGGGGGATGATAAAGAAATGGGTGGAGGGAAACGGTTTGAGGGGAGGGGGGAGCGGACAGAGAAGGATCAGGGAAAAGACAGCAGATGGATAGGAGGGAAGATGATGGATGGCTCACCAGACAAATATGAAATATGATCCGGAGTGAGTTGTTGAAGGGAGGAAGAGAGGATTAAAGATCAGATAGCGACACAGATGAGGCACAGAGCAGTTCTTTATGAACTATTAAACCATCCGTTTACTCAACAACATTATCACACAAACACATTCAGACTGTGGTTCCAGTTTCAGAGAAATCCTGAAGAGATATGTAGTCCTCCACTTTTGACCTACCCTTACCTCTGAAGCCACAGACACTCCGGGCATGTGCCGCACAGTCGAGAATGTGCTTATAGCCCATGGTGTTTACACTGCACAAGCAAGGAGGGCTTCTTCTTCTTCTTCTTCTTCTTCTTTTGATACTAGCGCATGTCTGTCACCTACAGTTGCAATTATTGATATCCCCTCCATGATCAATTTTCACATAGTTGGCAATTTGACAGTTGGCGCTTCCGGGAATTAAAAGGGCCGCCATCCACACGTCACGACCAAATCCCTGAATGATCAGAGCTTGATCTGGTTTAACTTAGTGTTTTGTATATAGAGTCTGAAAACTTAAAATGTGGTCACTATGTGTGAACACAAGAAGTGGTCACTCGAACGCCATTGCAGAGGGCAGTGTGAACGTTGCTTCGGGAGAGGGGAGGAGTATTAGGACAGTTTTGATTGATTTGTACTTTGAAGCAACTCTTTCTTTGTGTAAGTTAACACATAAATAAATATAGATAAATATATAGATAAATATATAGATAAATAAATATTTGGATACTAACTGCGATAGACTTAGAAAGAACATTTTCATCACTTCCTAATTCATACATACAAAATATTACAATTTTCTACCATCCGTCATACAGAGTGCATTTAATTTTGTTTATGTTGAAATCATATTTGTTAGACTGATGTTGAAGACAACAAAATTGTCATAAGAGCTGTGTATTGGCAAGAATGTGGCAATACAATACATATCACAATATATATGTCACGATACAAAATAGCTGAATGTATCCCAAGACTAACAGTGTTTTTCAACCAGTGTGCCGTGGGAAATTGCCCTCATTAACTGATCTAAAAACATTTCCCATCTCCAAGATATCAGCTCTGTGTTCATCCAAACAAACCCTGATAAAACACAGAGTAATTAAGAATATAAAATATCATAAAATATTTTTTTCTTTGTGTTTATTTGTTTCTATTAAAGACATTTTGTCAAGAATGACGGTACCGCGATTTAGCTACAACTAAAGCCGTTTGCGGAAAAGTCCCGCCACTTTAACTGTCTCCGCCAATCATTCTTGTAGGCTTAATTACATGTCATCAGTCTGACCAATCAGAAGTGGTTAAAGTCTTCACTTCCTTGTTCCAATTTAGCTCATAAAGTCTCTCAGTTCTAACAAGCTAAACCAGCTAAAGCTCGTCTTTAGCAGTGTAGCTTTCCACAGAATCCGGTATCAGACCATAGAGAAAGTGAACAAAACAACGAAGCTCAGAGATGCTAGTCTTTCTGCCCTTTAGCGTCTGATTGCACACTACATCTCCCATGATGCATTGGCTGAAAGGGACAGGTCTCAGCGTAAAATGAGTCGTCCTTGTTATACGTCTTGAAACCACAAAGAACATGCATCAAACAGATTTTTAATTTTGTAACTTAACTTTTATTTTATCTTAGAAAAAACAGCTGCAACATCCATCTTTCTCTGCCACAATTATCACGAAAATGCATGTGAGATTGCAAGGGGGGGGGGCTGTCGATCAATACAGACTGAGTTTTTGCTTTTTTTTTTTTTTTTGGATGCTGGTGTGCTGCAGGGTTTTTGTCAAGGTTAAAGTGTGCCGTGGCTCAAAAAAGGTTGAAAAACACTGACATAGACCAGTGTTTTTCAACCTTTTTTGAGCCACGGCACACTTTAACCTTGACAAAAATCCCGCGGCACACCAGCATTCAAAAAGTAAAAAAAAAAGAGGAGAAACTCAGTCTGTATTGGTCTACAGTCCCTCCATGATCTCACATGCATTTTTGTGATCATTGTGACAGAAAAAGCTGGAAGCTGCAGCTGTTTTTTTTTCTAAAAGATGTAATTAAAGGTAAGTTAAAAGATTTAAAACTGTTTGATTTGTGTTGTTGTGGTTTCAAGACGTTAAGAGAAGAGACTCGTGCGCACAGAGAGACGCTCACGCTATTGTTTTTAACTCAATGCATCATGGGAGATGTAGTTCAATAATCCGCCGAACGCAGAAAGACTCACGTCTCTGAGCTTCATTGTTTTGTTCACTTGTTCCACGGTCTGACACCGGATTTTGTGGAAAGCTACACCGCTAAAGACGAGCTTTAGCTGGTATTTTTGTTAGAACTGAGCGACTTTATCAGTAGAATCTAAACAAGGAAGTGAGGACTTTAACCACTCCTGATTGGTCAGACGGATGACATGTGATTAAGAAATCCAAGAATGATTGGTCGAGACAGTTAAAGGGGCGGAACTTTTACCGAAAACCACTGAAGCTGCAGCTAAATCGCGGTATCGTCATCCTTATCAAAATGTTTTTAATAAAATCAAATAAACAAAAAGAAAAAAGTATTTTACGATCTTTCATATTCCTAACTACTTAGTGTTTTATCAGGGCCTGTTTGGATGATCAAAGAGCTGATATCCTGGAGATGGAAAATGTTGTTAAATCAGTTAATGAGGGTATTTTCCCACGGCACACTTGACCATCTCCCACGGCACACTAGTGTGCCGCGGCACACTGGTTGAAAAACACTGACATAGACAATATTTCATAGTTTAAAAAAAAAAAGTATAACTTTGAAAAGTTTTGTCTGAATACCAATCCACCTTTCACATGAATAAAATTGTATAAAATACATTCTATGTAAAGATTAGAACACTAAGCACAGAGTCAAATTGCTTTTAACTAACCAAATTCATAGTCCTTTAAATTAAGAAATGGCTTTTTTAACCCTCAATATTGTCTGGTTTCCACAACCACCTATTTTTCATTTTATATTAAAAAAAGCTTAAATGAACCAATAAGGGTCTTTAAGTTTGATTACAAAAATATAGTGCTGTTTATTTCCAACACTGCTTCAATGTACTTTATGAGGTAGCAAATGGCTGCTGGATTAAACGACCGAGGCAATCTGCCTTTTTGAGTCAAACCCGAGTTGTCTGATTGAGCTGTGTAACAACAACCGCAAGACTAATGAGGGAACATCTACCACAAGAGGGTTCTCGTGAGATCTTGTTGTTTAGGTGCAGAGCTGCTGAAAGAGGCTTGGCGTGGTGCGCTGGTGGTCAGGAATCTAAGTAGTAGGAATCTAAGTAGTAAACAAAAGTAAGACACGGAACTAAATGTTTGCTTATAAGTAAGTAATTCATATGTGTCCCATTATTCCAAAAGAATATATCGCAATATTTCACAGAATCGATTGTTCCTACACCCCTAATGGTTATGTTAAGAAAATAAAAAATCTTTATAAACTGTATTCCTAAAGAAATTGTCATGTACACATTAATGCTACGATTAAAATAAACAACTGCTGCTGTAATTTCTAGACTATATCTGGTCTTAGTACTGCTTTTATAGGACTGTGTGGAAATTCGGGGCTCCCCTACCCTTTTAAATTTACACTCAACTGCAAACAGTGGGATTCGCCCATCAGTTGTCCAACACATTCAAAGCCTGTATGGAAACAGCACACAGTGGTTGTGAGACGGGAGGCTGTTAAGAGATCCAGTCATGAGATGGAAAAACTAGAGATAAAACAGCAGAGCAGAAGCTGGACTTAGACATGAATCTTTTCTGGCTCCTCCATTTGTCAGCTGTCATAGCCCCGGTCATTTGGGTGGTGCTTTCCTGTCAGATTGGACGGCCGGTGTAGGTGGGGATTCCTGGTTGTCTGGTGAAATGCAGCTGTTGAGCAGCTGAAAGTGACTGCAAAGGTGCACCACTTTGTTCAAATTTGGTGTGAAGGACACACGTGTCAGTGCATGAGGTGCTGGGATTGAGAAAGGGATCAATTATATTTGATTTTAAAGTACACTGACTTGTCATCAGTTTCTTTTTTGATTGTTAGAAACAGAAACGACCTGGAATGACTCATGTTGTGGATCAGATGTGTTGGTTTAACACTAATCTTCATCTGTGTGTTTCTACTTTCTACATAGACTTAATTCTATCAAGATCATCATAACCACAAAAACACCGGGAAATGTATGGTTTTAAAGCTGAAAAGTCCCATTCCGATCATCTTTTCTTCTAATTTCAATGTGTCCACAGTGGTCTTTTATTTATGATTCTACAGGTTTTAGCCAAGATAAAAAAAACGGTGCCATTTTTGTCTGATATAGTTTCAGCAAAGCAGCAGAAGTTTGTTAGAAATTCACCTCTGAATTGTGGGCGGAGTAAGCCTGCTTCCATTTTTCCTCATCCATCTGTTACATGCTCTCCCACTAGCTGACAGCCCCTTACAACCCGTACATAACATTAGTGGTGCAACAAAGATGGCAAGCAAAAGTGGAGCTATCCATCCATACAGTTTAAAGCCAGATTCCAGCTCAGACGAGGAGAACAAAGACGTTCATGGATCTATTTGTCTCCCAATGGATGCATTAAAACAAAGTGGAGCAGAGAGCTTGTGGCTGACCGAGTGTATTTTGTACATCACACAATCACTCTCTATCGAACAGTATTTTTTTTTATCTGCTCCTGATTCACAACAGTTTGAAGAAAGAAATACTCTGAAATGTAATTTAAATTAAAATTTTCTTGATATGTATTCATCATGAGAAAAATGCTGCGATAACATGCTAAAGACACCAAAAACTTGATTTTGATTGGAGTGGGTCTTTAAATAATGGAAATGGGAGCATTGAGCCAAAAACACATTTGAATATAAACTTTGAGAGCAGTTTCACTTCCACTTAAAGTTTCCTGTCCTGCCTTCTTTCATCTGTGCCTACATTAAGGAGCACAAAAAGAGCAAAGTCTCTTTAAAACCGCATGCCTGTGGCTGAGGCATAGACGTGGTCCTGGAGCTCTTCAGGTTTAAAATGCTTAAGGTCAACTGATACATTCCTGTAGTGAAACCTCAGGGGCCTGAATCACATTGTCGGTGCTGGAATTGGATCAAAACCCAATTGGACTACCCTGAAGAAGAACGCATTAATGGCGGAGGGGTCAGACATGGCTGAACGAGACGAGAGGATGGAAGGAAACTGCAGAAGTACCTGAGTTTACATGACCTGTACAAGCCTCCACTTCTGTCTGACCTGCACACATAAACATAAAAAGATCACACACCCATGATGTGTAATGGCTCACAAAACAAACAAATCAATACATAGACATGTACAGAGACATGAAACAAAAGTACTTCTGCTCAAGTGTTAAAACAGTGTAGTTTAAGTCATCCAGTTACTGTTGTTCTTCCATGTGAGTTCAGTCACATTAGGAATGGGTTGGCTACATCTGTGCTCACCTTTGATTGTAGACGGATGAGACATTGATGCCCCTCATGGCTTTGTTTTAATAGTGTCAAAGGATTTCCATTCTCAATTGTTAAATTTACTTTTACTAATTTCTGTAATTGACTGTCCAAGTACAACTTAAAAAAGTTTAAAATATATACTCATAGAGACCTCAAAGGCACAACTGTACATTCATTTAATAATAAGGAAAGCACTGCATCCTGTCATTCAGTCCGACTCCAGTTGTGTATGAACAGTTTTTCATTTGCAGAAAGACCCGTGAACATGTAGAGAGAGGCAAACATCTCTGCCTTGTTCCTGAGACTATCCTTTAATGAGGTCTAGTGTTGGTTTGGCAGACTTCCTGCTCACCTGCAGAGCTGGCAGTTGTTCACTGAGGCACACTGAGGTCAGCTGCTGCCACCTGATGGAGCCTCAGGGTCATAGCAGCTGCAGTGCCCAGCATGTCAGGATTTCCCTAAAATATATATCATAATCTATTTTGGTTTGTTTATATGACTGTGTGAACTAAAGAGTTGTAGAGGGCAGTAAGGGAATCACAGCTCAAGGGCAACTGTGGAGGAGGGGGATGAGACTTCAACAGTCAGAAGAAAAAATCAGGAAAAAAGGAGGGATGGATAAAAAAGACACAGTAGGAAAGGACTATTTTCTATGGCTGCAATAGACTAGACTGAACTACATGTCTCCTAGTTTCAAACCATAGACAGTCTGTTAAGCAGAAAGTGTAGCTTCATCTATTCGATCAAAACTTCATTTAGATTTGTGAAGAATTTAAAGACTTCATCTGATTCAGTATGGAAAATGCATAAAAACACTTTCTGATCATTTGTGCTGGGTATAATGTTACCCTGCGTTTCAGACCTGCTCCTCTGTCAAAGGGACATCCCTGTAATGCTTTGTTCACACCGGCCCCGGCAGCACGCGATCATTTCCAATGAAAATTCTATGCAGCTTTTGGGCTTCCGTGTTAAAAACTCACACATTCTCACTTCGCCACATACATTTCTACGACCATTTTCAGGGCTCCACGTACAAAAGGCACAGCCATTGATTGTGCGTTGAAAGCTAAACCAGGTTGAACTTGGAGCAATCAGGGACTCAGATTTGATAGTGACGAATGGATGGCGTCCTTTTGAATTCACAAAATTTCCAATCATTTGGAAATTGATCATAAAGGAGAAATAATTGTGGTTTGTGCCCGGCTGGAAATCTATGACAACAACTCTTTCATAAGTCCCATTAGAGCTGTGAAACAAAAGGCTGAAGCAAGATTCACGAGATTTGCACCGCTTTGACATTTTGCACTAAGACTCTTTCAACTGTAGGTGGCGGACATGTGCTGGTAAATGGTGGAAAAAGAAGAAGAAGCCCCTCCCTGCTCGTCCAGTGTGAACACCATGAGCTAAACTCACTTTCAAGGACACACGTTCAGTGCGTTCTCGAACGTGCGTCACATGTCTGGTGTGAGCGGAGCTTGACTCTATAAAAAGCTGGCAGTTAAAGCTGGGCTGGCGTTCCTCTGCTGTTTGTCTGTTCCTCCTCTACTGTCTGCAGCAGACCACCAGCAGAAAGACTAGATCCATTTCCTTTCTTATGCTTTAGATGTTCTACAATAGGCCTGGCAATCGGAAGCCTCATCATCTCTACCACCCACCCACCTCCATCTAAGCGCCTCTTTGCCCCCTCCTTCCCCCACCTCTGCCCCCCCCCATTTGTCAGCGTTGCCAAACCACTGTCTCTGTAGCTGTCTGTGTCCTTTCCAGCAGAAACCACATATTTCTAGAATTCAAGACGCACGCTTTGCAGGGTCAGGCTCTGTGCAAAAGGTCACCATCTATGTTTGTGTGCAAACTTCTCATTTCAGGAAACATTTATTCTTCTGTAAAAAAAAAAAAAAAAAAAGCTATCAGCTTCAGTGAAAGTATCCTTTCTTACCACGGTGGTCTTTCCTGATTGATTCCAGCTTTGAAACAGTTTGACCCCCCAGCTTTAACTCATCAGAACAAACAAAGCCGCAGCTGCAGAGCCATAACCCGGATCAAGGGCGCATTTTAACCTGTTCCAAAGAGAAACTGCAGGGAGAGTGGGGTTTGTGTGTTCTAGATCTGATGGTTGTACTTCAGCACAAATTGCTCAAATTTCTTTGTCATTTCAGATTTCAAACAACTAAACAAAGAGGAATGTTTGACCTCAAAGATGTTTGGAGTCTGTTTTCTGTCTTGCATTCTTATCATCACTAAATCTGTATTGTATAGATTTCTGCTGTCATCTATTATAATCAGAACCACACTAACAGCACATCTTTTTCTCTGCCTGTGTGTGTGTGTGTGTGTGTGTATGTATCGTGAAGTGTTGAGTCTGTGAACGACGGCCTTTTCCATACAGTTGAGCTGTTGATTCAGAACCATTCTCTGAGCTTGGTGGTGGATAATGGCGCCCCGAAGAGCCTGGGCAAGCTCGCTCGCCAGCCCTCCGTCGACCACAACACTCAGCTTTACATAGGAGGTAAGAGCGCCCATTCATGTAGATGTGCAGAGCCTGCAGATGTTGTTGTTGCCTTCGCTGCGCTGCTTTTTTGTGGTTCAGCTTCACATGTTTTCTGCAAAATAGGCACATACAAATATAAGAACCAGAAACAAGCAAATACGCACACACACACACACACACACACACACTCCATGATTGCGGTGAGGAAGTAAAAAGCTGTTTTTGTTCAAGCGTTTCTCAAAAAGGAAGGCAGGAACGCCTCTGAAAGCATGCAGCCTCTTTCCACAGTTGCTTGAGAGAACCAGGATGTTATTATCCTCACAAGCTGCAGTGCCATATTTTAGCAGAAACACTGTAAGAGCCGAGCAAAAAGAAGAAGCAGCCTGACGCAGACCCTCACCTCAACCATACCCCCCCCCCCCCCTTTTTTTTTTTTTAAAGTTCATTTCTGTTTTCCAACCAGGCATTGCCTTTCACATTTCATCGTTGCCCCGTCTCATTCTCAGGGGTACCATCCCATGTGGTGGCCGCAGGTTTGCGTCCGGGCCCTGAGCGCCCCCCGCAGGCCTTTAACGGCTGCTTTCACAACTTTCGGATCAACGGGGAAATTCAAGACCTGAAGTTTGGATCCCCAGGAGAAAAGCAGCCACAGTCACAAGTGGTTGAAGGCAGGGTAAAGATCTTTTCTTGTTTGGTTCTCAGTTTCCTTCTACAGCAATGCTCATCATACAGTGAATGAAGCCTGAGCTGCTGATACTGTTTCTTGTAATGAACTGCTATAACCTTACAAACTGTATTTATTTGTACTTTAAGGGAAGCATGATTCTGTAATAATTTATTGAGATGATTTAGCTGATAATTAAGTGCCATTTTTTCCCCTTTTTACCTCTCTACATGCCCTCTTTTCTTTATCATTCCAAACATGATCTTTGTTTAATGTCTGTGTTTTTTTTCCCTCTCTAAACTGCTTTAGATGTGTTCTCAGTTACTCCCACATTACCAGGCAGCACCCTATTGTTTGTCAGGTCAAATCTCCAGAAGCCCACTCTCATTAATGTTTGCGCTTCTTGTTCCGTCACCAGGGCGATGGCATTCTGGTGGGGTGTCAATCCTGCAGCGTGTGTGCTCAGGGCGCCTGCAGAGAAGGAGGGGAGACGGGGGTCACTTGTCAGTGCCCTCCAGGACAGAGCGGGGTTCTGTGTGACGAGACCACAGCCCCTGATCCCTGTCTGAACAGCAGGTGAGGCAAACTCAAACTAAGAAACTAGAAAGTAATGCACTGGGAGCTGCTGGCCGGTCCTCTTTCACATTGGACTGTTGCTACCAGAGACCAGCAGGTCTGCCACCTACAGTTGGAAGAGGCCAGGTGTGGAATGTCAAAGTCTGGTTTCAGGCTTTTTCTTTCACAGCTCAATTCTGAGCTGAAAGACTTGGTGTCCTAAAATTCTCACCGGGCACAAACTATTTTAATTTCTCCTCCATGATCAAATTTAAAACTGCTTGTTACTTCTGTGAAATAAAAGGGACGCCATCGTTTCATTATCACAACCATATCCAAGTCTGTGATTGGTCAAATTTGGATTTGGCTTAACTCTCAACTCTTAACTTTTAACAATTGTATCTAGAGCCCCAAAACGACCTTAAAACGTGCATAACACAAATGTTTTGAATACAGAAGCCTGAAACGCACACATATGTGCGTTCAAATAGACTTTTCATCAGAAGTGGTTGCTTGATCGTGCGTTGCCGAAGGCGGTGTGAACGTATCTTAATGCTACTACTAAGTGCGGAAGATACATTCACATTTCTGAGCTTGTCGAGTCAGAAAAAGAAATGTCCCAGCATGCATTTTAACACAATGTGGAAAAGGTGGTGAATCAATAAAAACACCCTCCCCCCACTGACACAGGACTTATCCACCTTTCTGTCCTAAAGTAGCCTCATTTTTATACTTTTTCCCATCAAACTATTGTGCTGTTTCTGTGCAATTCCTTTAAGTGAGCTTGTAATTGATCATTTCTTTGTATATAAATACCTGAATAGATACACATCATATGAAACCGTTTACCTTCATAGGCACAAATGTGTGCTGCCTTTAGGAAATATCTACAAAGTTAAATGGATTTCTGGCTTTTTCCCCCAAGATTTGGAATCTTTCATCAAATTCCCAATAATTATCTGACCTTTAAGTGAAACATGTATTGCTACAGCAATGTTTTTTTTTTTATCTCATTCATCTGAAAGAGAAGCTGCCTCATGTTCAATCTACTGTTTTGTTGTCATGCATGCCGCAAATCATCACTGACTTTTGCCATATTTTACAAAGAGTGTCTTAGAATCCTGTCACTGATGACTAACAACCGTCTCAATCTTTAACGTTTTTCTTCTTCCTTCTCTTGAAACAGGTGTGTTCATGGTTCATGCGTGCCAAAGGGTCAGTCTTACAGTTGTCAGTGCAATGACGGCTACTGGGGTCAGTTCTGTGATCAGCGGGAGGAACCTGCAGCCTGTAGGGGGCAGCACTGTGGACAAGGGGAGTGTCGCGTGTCAGAGCTAGGAAGGCCGGTCTGCCACTGTCAGCCGGGCTTCACGGGACCGACCTGCGATACAGGTGGGAATCCTGCGAATTGTGTAAATAACACGAGACGAAGAACACAGATGATTGACCAGACATGTTCTTCATCCACATTCAGAACTCACGTGTCCGGGGATAATGGTGCGGGAGCAGCTGAAGCGGCACCAAGCCATGAGAACCTGCACGACCGTCAACAAGATCCCACGCATGGAGTGTCCCAGATATTGCCAGGCGCCCCCTGGCGTCTGCTGCGGCGTCACCAAGACCAGGCGGAGAAAGGTGGTCTTCCGCTGCACTGACGGCACCTCATACTCCGAGGAGATGGAGACCCCTCTGGAATGTGGCTGCTCCAAATGCCCGTTGTAACGGCACAGCACCATGTCGGGGTTGTTCTGCAACACACACCGCTGCCAATTCTGTGAGTTCTTCCAGGCTATCTGAGAATTTTCCGCGCTGATGAGCACCAGCACCACGCAGTCAATCATCCTGGCCAACCGCCGCCACTTCGTTGTCAAGAGAAGCCGCAAAACGGCGGAGCTGGGACATTTTTGTGTGATTTTTGACAGAGAGAAAATATATTGTAAGATATAAGTGAGAAACATAGAACTTATTTTTATTATGGATTTTTTTAAAGATAATAAACGGACTGATAACGTGTTTTTAATAAAGCTGATTATACAAGTGTTACATAGTAGAAAACTGTATTTTCTATTTTGTAAGAAGGAAAAAGTACACGCAGCATTAACATTCCTTAAATGCATATGGATATGTAAGTGTAAATGTATAGGTTATGTACCCTAACCAAATGAATTTTATATCTCGTGTTCTTCCATGATGTAAATGTGAGTGCTGAAGCTGCGAATGAGAGCTGGTTCTGCTCTGACGGACAGGTGGCGGTCTTTTAACGGCCTCTGTTGGAGGTGCGGCCTGCTCACCTGCTTCACTCTAACAGACGTCTTCCTCACACGCCGGTTCACGCAAAGGACTCTTTCCACAGAGACGGGTAAACACCTTCTGTTTTGTGCTAGTTTGCTTTTGAACAGCAGACTTGGAGCCTCATGAAGTGTAAAATTAAAGAAACCTGGGTTCCCGTTTACATCCACAATAATAAAAGTGACATTTTAAATCCCTGAGATGGAACTTAATAGCTTCTACAATTGAAAAATCTAAATGTAAAGTGTGTTTGTTGTGGTCTGAACACACAGCAAGCTTAAAGAACTGTTAAGTGCACTTTCACCATTGTTGCCTAGAAACACCAGCACATCATAAAGTACTTTGTTGGTCAGAAACATAGGACTTGTGGGGATGTTGTTAAGGTTGAACTCTATTGTCCAAAGCATTGCTATGCTAGTGAGGTCCTTCTCCTGGACGATAAGATCACAGTCCAGCCCCAAAGGAAATGACGCTCCAACCACCACAACAGATTGTGTTTGCAGGTTTGATGAAATGCAAAGAAACGTCAAAATCCGAGACGCCTCAATCCCTCCACAGTGCCTTCACTGTGAATCTGTACAAAGTGTATCGTAGTCTAATGTGAAACTGCAGATTGAACAACAAACCGTTTCTGTTTTTTTACTCTTTCTCCTGCTGCATCCACTGTGTCACAGTTCCCACTCAGACATCACATGTTCTTCAGCGTCCTTTCACAAAAACACGTCACACAGGGTAGTTCTGCACTCTGAAAAGGTACATGATGGAGAAACAGAAGTACTCATGAAAACAGCTGTGTGATAACCTGACATCCCATTTAGGGCTAAAGGATAAACTCTTATAGGCTTTTTTCAAAAACATTGATTTATAGTTCAGCGTTCAGTACAGACTTTTGGAGTTGGATGTCAGTAAAGTTCTTCCAGCAGACTAGAGTTCTCCAGCCTGATAGCAGCAAACATCCTCATTCAGGACTCAGTAAAGTGGAAACGGCTTCATGGCAGCGTCTGATCACAACTAAGGAACTGAAAACATGAATGAACTGTTAACAATTACACTAAGACATATAGCAGATGAATACTATGTAACTACTACTGTACTGTTTAAGTATTATTACTTTGTTTACAGCCCATGCAAAGTACTGGCACACGGTAATCTACAGCTTTGCTCTTTGAGGTGTGAAACATATCAGTGTTCTGCTTTCAGTCAGTTATGAATTTCCATTTCTGTTCACAAATGTTCTTCTTGTCTTTTGTTTCCTGACCCCTCCCAAAAGAAAAAAAACCCACAGTTTTCACCATCAACCATTTCTGCTCTTCATGTCTTTGCTTCCTCGTTGCATTCATGCCTGTTTGTCCTGGTTTTTCTTTATGAACAGAGAAAACCTCAGTTACTAGTCATGATAATACGAATAACTGTAGTCGCTGACTTTTGTTGTATAGATCCTAAGTTTGTGGTCATGCTATGTGATTCTTAACTGATGCTTGTGTTGAATGTTGAAATTAAACTACCAACCAAACTACACTAATAATCAGTGTCACAGTATGTTCATTGAGTGGAAACCGAAATCAAAAGTGTATCAACTACTTTAAATGAAATGCTAATTTATTTAGCACTGTTTTTTCATATAAATTATTTTTTAAGGGAGAGTTCTTAAAGCCTGCCTTTAAAATGATTATTTTTTATAATACCTAACAAAATAAAAAAATCATGATTGTTTTTAACTTTTTTTTTGCACTTATTGTTCCATGAAGATCAACTTTAAGCGGGTTATTTTGGTCAACGTTGCTAGATTGTATTGTTTCATGCATTATTGTTTTAGAGCTGCAGCATTAAGTGAACAATGTTTGAATGAAAAACTTTTGTATCGATACAAGTCACAGCCAGCAGAGGGCAGCAAACTGCAAAGTACATCAATATCAGCTGCACAGTAAGTACTGAAGTACGTTTTTCCATTCGAAGCATTTACCAACTGAGCAAAAAATAATAATAAAAATAAATTATTGAAAAAAAATAAAACAACTAAATGAACGTACAGGAGGGCTCCCTATACTTGACTGTTTCAACTTCTGCTCCTTTATTTTGTACTTGAGCACTCACAGATAAAAGCAGAAAACAGGTTCTTGATGCTAAAAATACTAAAAAAAAATATCTGATATAACCTTTGTTTCTGTAGCTAACTTGTGAGAAGTTACTGTGTGACTCTGGATTTGGTCCATAATTAAATCATCAAAAAACACTTTGATGAAAGATTGAAATAAATCTTTTCTAGATGTTTTTTTTAAATAATCCTATATTTAATGTTTGTTTCAAGATTAGTTGATACACTGAGTTTTTTTTTTAACTTTTAACGCGGTGGTTGTTAATGTTTAAATTTATGACTTGTTGGTATACTGTGAGTGTAAAATAGATAATGAGTTACACTGACACCCTGTGTTAAGAAGAGGTACTGCAGCTAAAACCAAACTTGTATTTCCTTTTGGTAGTGTTGATGATGCGTATCTGCTATTTTCTAGAGACTCTGAATGTTGAATGAATGTTTTGCTGCAACAGAAGCACTCCTCTGACATAGTTATCATCAGTAATAAATCTGTGACCCATTGATTTCCATCAACTCTTTGAGTACGAAAAAATGTTTCACTTCTGCAGAAGCTCCAATTGGAGTCGCAGATACTTCACACCGGATCGATTGTGACCCAGTTGAACAATGACTGCCACCAGTGCTGTAGACTTCCAGGGTGGAAGTTGGACTATTGTTGGTGGAAGGAGATAGGGAAGGCATGTTCGTAAGCACTGAGAAAACAGAATAAGCAGTGTAGGGACTTTGACAGAAAACAGTTCACAGCTGCCTGACATGAAAGAATGTGTGTTCAAGAGACCAGATAAAAAGGGAGCAAAGTTTATACAAACTATTCTCTCTGTGTGGCTGAAAAGAGGAATGGAGGAGGAGTGGTCCTGAAGGAGAAGCTATGAATGTTCTGGAGGTGAAGATAGTGTCAGATAGGGAGATAAATCTGAAGCTGGAAGTTAAAGTTGTGGTGGTGTTGTAATTATGCACCGCAGGCAAAATGTGAGCTAGAGGAGGAGTAACTCCAGTAAATTCTCTCTCGTTTACCTCTCCATTAAAGCTTCTAAACTTACCTCGTTGTCTGAGCCTCCTTCCGAGTTCCAGCGTTTTGGTCACTTTGAACTTACATCCGATCATGACAATTTTTCTGTTTTTTTAATCTATGCCTTTCATCATTTCTGTAATGAGTTTGATAAATCTGTAGATTCTTTATTGCTTTGACTAAAATTTTTGAAATAAATAAAATCAATCAAATCAAACAATCAAATCTGAAATGTCTTTGTAAACTAAAACTCAATGGGCCAAAGTAATGTCATTTTCAGGTAACTGTTCTGAAAAGGTTTCCTTAACGCAAATGACCTCTTCACTTTAGCTCTGTCGTGAACACCAGTTACTTTCTCATGAACACCAGTTACTTTCTCATGAACACCAGTTACTTTCTCGTGAACACCAGTTACTTTCTCGTGAACACCAGTTACTTTCTCGTAAACACCAGTTACTTTCTCGTGAACACAGTTACTTTCTCGTGAACACCAGTTACTTTCTCGTGAACACCAGTTACTTTCTCATGTGCGCACAAGAAACCAGTACAAGTCTATTTTTTTGTTGTTGTTTTTTTTTACTTCTATGTCCCTTTAGGGGCTCCTTCTTTATCAATCTGGCTCTTGTGGAAAGGACTACTTCTCAATAACACTAACTCCTTGCACACTGTGGTGATCACTGACACGATCCCATGCTCTACAGTTCTCAAGTCATTGTGTAAAATGAGCATTTGCTCAGTGATGTCTAACAGAAACTCCAGGTTTTCAGTGAAATTATGGCCTATTTTTACACATTTTTTACACAGACATTCTGTATTGTAAATATACACTTTTAAATTGTGGATCTGTGAAGCAAAACAAATAAAACACACATACCTCAAACACCACACAACACATTGATTTCTGCCCATGAAATCAAAGTTCACAAGTCAATTCAATAAGTAAGCCACCAGCTCAGTGAAACAGTCAGAGTTCCTGAGTCAGTCACAAAGGTACATTTTTCTCTATATCAGAAAGTATCATTTAACCCTTGTGCTATCTTAGAGGACCCCACCCTTCCATTGACGTGTTCTACCTACCATGACAAAGGTGGATAAAGGTGGAAAATTTTCATGTAATCCATTGAACCAGTGAAGATCACAAATCATGGAAGAAAAAAGGTTCAGCACACTGTCTAGTGGGTCTAGATGACCCCACTCCCAATGTTAAAGTGCCTAGGATAGCACAAGGGTTAAAGCTCAGTTATTTTTCATTATGGAAGTTTTATTTTAGCCACGATTATGACCAGTTAGCAGTAGTATATTTGAAACTACTGCAGGAATACTTATGTATTTCTTGTTTGCATATTTTTTATTATGTCTTGTTTTCCCATCAGAGAAAGATGATGCTCAAACTGGGGTTTTTGCTGCTGTTTGTGTCCACTGTTCTCTGTCAGCCGGCTGATGTCGCTCCTCGGTACAGAAAGTTTATTGAACAACACATCAACACAGAGATGAATATCAATCGGTGCAATGTGGAGATAACTAAAAGGGGCATTGCCAAAACCAATAGTAACGACTGCAAGGAGACCAACACTTTCATCCGCGCCAACACTGGAACAGTCAGATCAGTCTGTGAGAATGCCGGAGTGCCGGACGGTGGCTTTACCAGAAGTCTTCAGCCCTTTGACTTAGTGGTGTGTGAACTGAGAAATCAAGGGGCCAAACTTCCACGCTGTGAATACCGGGGCCGATTAACTACCAGATACATCAAAATCAAATGTGAACAGAGGTTTCCAGTGCACTTTGAAGGCGACATCATGCTTGTGAACTAGTGATTAGTTGTTGTAAGAGCTGATGTCCTGATCAATAAAAAGGTATGACTTCCAGTAGTTCAGTGCTTCTCAATTATTTATTGCCAGGCCCCCCTAGAAAAATCTGTCAGTCCTTATTTCAGTCAGACAACTCTTGCAGTAAGAAATATTTATTTGACATTTTCCACATACTTTAGTTGGCATTCACATCTTTTGGTTTGGCATAAGGCTCCGTTCAATTCCATGAGAGATTTCCATAAAACTTTCGGGTAACAAAACCCCCCCTTTACGGAGCCCACAGGTGGAAGCCGGGGAGGAGGGTGGGGCGAAGAATGAGCGCTGAAGGTAAGAAAGAGAATGAACGCCTGCGCACCTGGCTTAAATAGGACACTGAGCAGGTGAGTTAATTGACTGAACCGCCCTAGGGTATTAGCTGTACACTGCTACGAGTATCTGCCCGAAACACGATTAAAATCGTCATTTAAACTAGAAACATTTTGACCAACTGAACCATTTGATGCTGAGTAAAATAATTCAATAAATAAATAATATTAAATGTAAATTGATCTGAAACATTAACACAGCAGCACCAATTTATTTAACGTTTTTAGTCAGAAGAAATAGATAAAAATCATTGTGCAGATTTTTTTTTCTAGATGATCGATTGTGTATTTATAATCTCATAAAGTGCAGCTGTTTTCTTACATTACCTGCTGTCTTTCTGTCTGTCTGAGACCAACTAAACGACAGGCAGACAAAAAAACATTGATGGAAAATGAAGACAAGTCATCAAAACGTCTACAATAGTTAATAAAGAACTACATTTTTAGCGTGAGCTGAATAATCTAAAGGCACGTGATGATCCTGGTGTTGGGCAACAGGCAGTGCTCCGCGTGCCCCCACCTGGCAGACAGAGCCCACACCACCCCTCCCCCCCTTTTTTTTCAAACTTTATTGTTCAAAACAAATAGAACAAATATGTATGACAGGAACAATAGTCATAACAACGAGAATATCAGGGGATGGTACATGTATGTATTAAAAAAGAAAAATAACAGAAACAGATTGCTATGCATTGAAAATATTGAAAGACAGACAGTTTTCATACATATGTATGGCCTTGTTTAAGCTATTAGAGATAATATATAAATACGATTCTAATTCTTTAATTATTACAGGGGAAAAAATTTGTGATAAGGAAAACTTTGACTTGTGAATATGAAATTTACCAAATATTATAATTAGATTAATTGCCAATTTTACCCACCCCTCAGCTTTCATTCTCACTCACGCAGCAGCGTGTGACACGAGACGGGAACGCGCAGCTACAGGGACGGGGATTCACAGTTTCAGGCTGTGACAAACTGTAATAGAACAGATAATAGTGTGACGTATGCGAGTTTGTTTGTTATCACGAGTTACACAGGCGGTGTTGTACGTGTGGCTGAAGTACAAGGTTAATGGCGAGTCTGTGATATAATTAAAGCCTGTTCAAACATCGGAGGTCAGCCTGACTCAGCAATAGTACATGGTGTCAGAAGAAACAAATTCGGAAAGAAGAGGAAATGGCGCAGTTTCAACCACCACCGAATCTAAGTTTGCAAGGAAACTTGGCAGAAAACTGGAGAAACTGGAGTCACCGATTTCAGCTCTTCTGTACCGCCAGCGGCATCGCGGAAAAGTCCGGGAAGGTGCAATGTGCAACTTTTCTTCACGTCGTGGGAGTTGAAGTGGTAAAAGTATATAATACTTTTGGATTTGGAGACAACGAGAAAGACAAAATTGAAATTGAAATTGGAAAAGAAGTTTAAGGACTATTGTGAACCTAGAAAAACGTAACTTACATACGGCACATGTTCTTCACAAGAGCGCAGAAACAGGAAGAAACCATTGAAGCAGATGTCACAGATTTAAGAAACAAAGCCAAGGACTGTGAATTCAAAGATTTACACGATTCCCTGGTATGTGACAGAATTGTCTGTGGCATTACGGATGACCAAGTGAGAGGCAGATTACTCAGAGAAGCAGATCTGACACTAGAAAAGGCCATTAATATTAGCCGTACCAGTGAAATAACGACCAGCCAGGGGAAAGCTCTCACTGAAGAAGCAGAAGTGAGTAGACTGATGACAAAAGAAAAAAAAGGAACATTTAAACCTGTGAAAGCAAAGCTGAAAGAAATAAACTGCAATAGATGTGGACTCAAGCATGCAGTTAAAAAATGTCCTGCATTTGGACAATCATGCAATTTGTGCAAGAAAGAGAATCATTTAGCTAAAATGTGCAGATCACAAGTCCAAAGGAAGCAGCAAGGAAAGAGTGCATACAGTGGAGCAGAGAGACAGTGAAAATGACGTTTCTGGGATTCAAAGAGGTTTATTATCATATGCACAGTAAAGAAACGGGTTTCCCTCTACAATGAAATTCTTTCTTTGCTGCCTGCTCCGAATGCCAAAGGAGAGGAAACTGAAAAAAAATTTCACACACAACACACACACAAAACACAAGATGTCGGGTGGCAATTCTAAAGTGCAAAAGTGACAATAACAGTAGTGGACAGTGAG
The DNA here is from genome assembly GCA_023969325.1 of Oryzias curvinotus. NCBI lineage: Eukaryota > Metazoa > Chordata > Actinopteri > Beloniformes > Adrianichthyidae > Oryzias > Oryzias curvinotus. The sequence continues at coordinate 10,221,085 of CM043715.1, forward strand.
GATGTGCAAAGGTGCAGTTGTTGTTTCAGACTCCTGTCAGCTGTTAAGGAGTCTGATGGCAGAGGGGAAGAAAGAGTTTTTGAGTCTGGTGGTCCTACACTTCACACTCCTGTACCTCCGTCCTGAGGGGAGGAGAGTGAACAGTCCTCGTTGCGGGTGGGTGGGGTCCTTTACGATGGAGGCAGCTCTCCTGCAGACCCTGCGTCTGTATATGCTCTGGTGATCTTGGACGCAGTCTTCACTACTCTCTGCAGGCGTTTGCGGTCCATGGCGGTAGAGCTGCTGTACCACACTGTGATGCAGCTGGTCAGAATGGACTCAAACACGCAGCTGTAGAAGTTACTGAGGATCTTTGGGAACATGCCGAACCTCCTCAGCATTCTCCGAAAGTACAGCCGCTGATGAGCTTTCTTCACCAGCTGTGATGTGTTTAGTGTCCAGGTGAGGTCCTGGCTGAGGTCCTCCTGGGAGCAGTAAACACAGAGGAAAAAGCCATTTCTGTGATGGATTCTGGAGATACAAACACTGAGATTTGGACAGAAAACTTCAAGATCAACAAAAAACAGGTGACATGTAAGCTGGACACAGGAGCAGATTGTAATGTTATGTCTGTGAAAACTCTCACTGCACTTGAAGCTGCAGGTTCAGTAGCCGCGTTTACATGGGCAAAAGTAATCGGAAAGAATGTCCGATCGGAAGGAAAATGCGCCATGTAAACACGCCGTTCGGAATAGTCTGCCCCGATCAGACTCGTTCGGATCAGAATTTCTTTCCAATCGAGATAGGTGGGTTATACCAATTGTTGATCCGACCGTGGTACATGTAAACGTTTCTCCCGATTGAGGGTCACCACTGTGCACGTATTTTACGTCAGGCTCAAATGTACCTTACGTGGTCACGACTGCACACGCATTATACGTCACGCACAGACATACCCCACGTGGCCGTTACGGGAGCTGGACGAAGATATGGCGGGGCAAAAACAAAACTGGTTTTTTCCGACACTCATTTTTTACTGGAGAATTGACGGTCAGAAGTCTCTGAACCAGGAATTATTTATTCAGGTTCACGAGTGTTTAAAGGAAGTTGGGATAGATCGATCGATTGAGCAGATAAAAAATCGTTGGAAAAGTTTAAAGACAGCCTATTACTAAGAGAAAAACCACAACACCAGAAGCGGGGTTGACCCTTCAACCTTTCCTTATTACCGGGCGATGGACGATTTCATGGGCGACAGACCATTGTCCAACGTGCTTACAAATGGCGTGGACGTTGGATTCGATGAGGAGGAGGCCACATGCAGCACACCGGCGAGCCAGAGCTTAATAGATGCCAATGAATGTAGCATTAATGGTAAGTGTGTAAACTTAGAACATATACTAGTTTTTTAGCCTAAAGAGCCTATTAAATAACATGTTTTTTTTGTCTCATTCAGATGAATACAATCATGGCGCACAGAGCAACAGGACACAAGTGACAATAGATCATCAGGAGAAACTACTAAAAAAAGTGAGTATGTGAAAAATTTGAAATAGTCCTAAATATAACACATTTTTTGGTGGGTCATAAATCCTTAACAATGCAAGGAATGTAATTATAAAAGCCACTTTTGATCAATGAAATAGCTGAATATCTAATGTTTTCTCTGCATTTGATTTAGAGGTTGAATTAAACTTGTCTTTATACTGCAACCTCATTTTTTGGTTTAGTGTTTTGATTTTTATACTGTTTTTTTAGGGAAAAGACACAGTTCATTAGGATATGCCAAAGCCATGAGCATTTGGATGACTGAACAACAAGCATTCCTCAAAAGAATGCAAGAGTCCCATTTCGGTAGGTTGAGGAACAACAACAAAGAAGACTGCAGAGGGATCAGCACCTCCTCACACAGTAGAAGAGTTCACAGGCAAATGAGCGCCTTGTCACCCAACTTTTGGATGGTCTAAGAACCACCATCCGTCCACCTCCAGCACATCCTCCTCCTCCTCCTCCTCCTCCTCCAGTAGCTCTGTATTCTTCCCAGCGCTCTTTCACAAACTACAGCGGGTCGGCTAACTATAGCCAAAACACGTCGCACTACAGCGACAACTCCGAGTACACCTTGCAAGATCTGAGTTAAATATGGGTTCAACTGTTACTGTCATAATTATTTCATTTAGACATTGCACAATTTCCAGAACATTGCTGCTAATCGTTTCATTTAATGATTGCACATTTTCATTGCTGCTGATTTTTAAGGTTTTGAATGTTTACGTTTACACTTACATGGAAATGTGACATTTTGATCAGTTTACCTTCTCCTGATTGTTGAAGTGCACATTTTACAAATTGTTTTGCACAAAAGAGCTAAATGTCCTTTTGACACTTTATATTATGTTTATATTTTTTAATATTGTTAAATTTTTGTAAAAGTTATTGTACAAAACACTTGCGAAAAAGCGTACTTTCGTCACTAGCTTTGGAGTCACTAGCAGTGACACCATATTTTGTGCACAGCTGTAGCATTGAAGGACCAACAGCGAATGTGTATAGACAGGAATTCTTCTGAAAAATTGTACATTTCTTTATATTTTATTTCATTAAACATTCATTTGAAGTACAAAACAACGCTCTTTTTTTTTTTTTTTTACTGATATGTACAAAGTTTTGGAGTTTGAGTATCACTTGATCAGCCAGTCAAGAAGTGGGTAGGCAGGGTCTCCTATGAAGCAAATGATATATATATATATATATATATATATATATATATATATATATATAAGCCTTATATATATATATATATATATATATATATATATATATATATATATATATATATATATATATATATATACCTTATATACATATATATAATATATATATATACACCTATATATATATATATATGAGTTGTCTCCCCGTTTTACTGAAGGAGAAGAGAGAAAACGCAATTTCAATTTCTATGTATGTGTCAACATTGTAGATTTTGACAATAAAGTTCCTTTGACTTTGATATATATATAGTATGTAGAGAGTATTTATTTTTACCAGAATTGGTCGTCAACAACAGCCTGAAGTATGTAGGATGGCCATCCTTTACGATTAACCCTTGTGCTATCTTAGATGACCCCACCCTTACTTTGACGTGTTCTCCCTACCATGAAGAAAGGTGGATAAAGGTGGAAAAATTATTAATTATGTAATCCATTGAACCAGTGAAGATCACAAATCATTGAAAAAAAAAGGTTCCGCGCACTCTCTAGTGGGTCTAGATGACCCAACTCCCAACAGTAAAGTGCCTAGGATAGCACAAGGGTTAACAAAGTCCTTGTAGCCTTCTGAAGGAGGAAGGATTGGAATGTGTGTTCCATCGATAAGCCCCATAATTTGGGGAATATGATATGACTGTTCAAAACGTCTGGCAATCTCTTCGCCTCTGTTGGTGTACGGATCAGCTGTTTAATTGGCCCTTGTACCATTCCTTAGCAAAACATGTAAACAAATGTCTTGACGCTGCTTCTGCTTATTCCAAATTGGTTTGCCACAACTCTATACAGCTGCCCAGTTTATACAGCTCTACTGCAACCCGCATGATGAGAGGGACTGGAGCTCGCACGGTAACGACTTCTGGGGCCATATGACTCTCCATTAATGCGCAAAGCTTCACAAAAGACGGTCGTGTCATCCGGAAATTCTGCTTCCACTCATTTTTTTTTTTTTTTTACTTGTCCTGTCCAACAGCTGGGCAAACAGATAAGAGCTGAAGGCCTCTTGTGTTGGACATATTTTACTTTAACAACAGGGGTTATTAATCTTCAGACAAACCAGAGGTATGTCTGAATAAACCCCTTTTGTAGTTGAGGCCAAACTTTATTAATTTCAATCATATTTGACAATCTTTGGTGTTGGACCGGACGGAAAAGGAAAGGAGGGAAGAAGAGAGAGGGATGCTAGAGGGGGGGGGGGGGTAGGAGGGTGGTAATAGGAGAGGGGGGAATAGGAGGGTGATAATAGGAGAGGGGGGGGATAAGACCATGAAGCAGCCCAAAGTGATACGTTTACTGGATGTTTATCATTACGGTAAGGTTCAAATGTAATACAAATCTCAAGGGGCGGAGCCTGTCTACACACACCCTCAGATATTATAAACACAATTGTTAGCTGCAAAAATGTCCACATGTCAACATGTACACAATACGGATAACCAACTGGTGTGAAATATTTCATTCATTGAATCATGCAAACTATTAGTGCAGGGGTGGCGAACACGCGGCTCGCGAGCCGCATGTGGCTCTTGGCCAATGAGCGTGCGGCTCTTTGAGTCTCATCATATTTTCTATATACTGTGCCTCATTTCTTTTTTTTTCTCTCTTAAACCACACTCAAACCATCAGAGGGTGTTAAAAATAAATAATAATAAAAGTAATTTGGCAGTGTGTGTGTTCGATGCTGCTCCCGAAACATACGTGACCGCCAATCATCTGCGCGGGTTACGCCCAAAGTCGGAACACATAGATATAGATTTGATGTGCGTGCAGACTGTTACCCTCATGGTTAAAATGGTGAAATTCAGAGTATAAAGATAAACACAGGACGTTTCTGGAAGAACAGGGAGATTCTTACTTTTTTACTGAACAGAATGGAAAGTCACGATGTTTATTATTATGAGCTTTTGGAAGCAGTAAAATAGTTCATGGCAGAAAAGAACAAAACATATCCCGGAGAAAATTAAAAACTTCCTGATCTGGCACAAATTGTCTTCTTTATTAACAAGTTGAAGCTTTTCTAAGTCCACATTCAAAACGGCAATCATTCCATGTTCCTTCTTTGCGCAGCTCAAAGCAGAAGCTGCAATCCAAATGAATGAAGCACAGAACGTGACGCTGCTTGCGCAACTGAACGGAAACGACCGCAGATCACTTTTCTCATGGATCCTGTAATGCAGAGACTGACTGATGAGATCCCCGCTGGTCACTGATGAGGCAGCGAGAGAACCGGAGATAAATGAGCAGAAATCTCTTTGAAAGAAGGCCCTGTTATAATTTGGAGAACAGACATCGGTCCGTTCTGACCGACACTCACGGAAAGGAGCTGATCAGTGTTGCCAGATAGTGACACAGTTTTCCAGCCAAAAGTCATGAGAAAACTGCCAGACCCAGCGAAAAACCGCCCAATCCGCCCACCCCGCACACATATGTATAGTTTGGGGATCTGGGGGTTAGCCCCGTCTTCAGCCCCTAAGAGTCATGGGAAGAGAGGAATTTTCAGAGTAAAACCGTGAGCCGGGTAGCTGTTAGCTGAATTGACGTGCATGCCGTTTGGCTGAATGAGTGTGAAATGAAGTTACTGGGTTCCCAAAAATGAGCTTGATGGAGAGGCGTGAATAACGCAGCCAGTTAAATTTAAACTCAGCACTTTTTGGATTACTACTCCTAAGTATGAACTGACTCATTGCAATGTATTCATATTAAATAGATTATTTGCCTTTGAAGCAGATGTCAGTCATTCAATTTTAAATTAAAAAAAACATATAAAAGCAAGATCTTCTAATGAAGGTCAAAATTAATTTAAGTTGCACACAACTGAAATGTAATGTATTTAATGTGATTATTGTGCATATGAATCACTTAGACGCCAGAAGGATGCTCTGTCCAGATCTTTGTGTATTTGTTGGTGTAAGGGTCATTGAAAGAGGAATGTTGAGTTACAAAGAATTACCAGTTTAATACTGATGGATAAATGGTGAAATATTCCGTTTTTATCAACGTAAATCTGACTTCAATTCAATTCAATTCAATTCAATTTTATTTGTATAGCCCAAAATCACAACAACAGTCGTCTCGATGGGCTTCAGAGGAGTCAGTGCCTCTCCAGCATCAACCTCACTGCCCGTCACTGTGTGGTTGTGTGTGTCAGAGAGAGGCAGACAAAAGAGTGAGATAAAGAGAGAGAGAGTGTGTGTGTGTGTGTGGAGGGGGTCTCTGACCTCCAGGGTAGTCTCTGTGTTAACTCTGGTTTAGCTGCATTGATGTGTGTAGTGAGGGTGGACACTTTCCTTGAATAAAACACAAGTACAATACTTGCTGTTCTGTTGTAGGGAGAGGAGTGTGTTATGGAAAGTAATACAGCTTTAATTGCGTGTTTGTGTGTGTACGTTTTGGCAGGTCAGTGTGTGGTGTGGCTCTTTGACTCTAACAGTGAAAAAATTTGGCTCTTGGTGTCAAACTTGTTCGCCACCCCTGTATTAGTGTAAAGGTGAGCTAACACCTGTGCTCAGGTGAGTGTTTATGTTCTTCTAAAATGGATGGTGGAATGTGAAAAGAAGGAGGGAGAGTGCCCAGCCATCCCAACACCAAGACCCCCGCCGCGGGAGCACCGGCAGCCAGAACCCCCAAAGCCACACGGCAGCCGGGAGAGAACAACCGCCCCTGGGCGACCACATCCGCCACCCAGGTCAGGGCCAGCAGGACCACCGTGAGGTCCCCAGAGCTAGTGAGCAGGGAGGCATGGGGGGAAAGAGAGCGCCGCCCCAGCCCAACCAGGCGAGCAGCCCCCCCGCCGCGCCGGGAGGGCCCAACGCAGGGCCCCACCCGAGAAGGGCGCCCACAGCCCCAGACGAGCACCCCATCACCACCCAGGAGTTCCGGGCATCCCCCCACCCCAACCCCAGGTACGAGCCAGGACCCCCCAAGGGAGACCCGCTCCGCGCTCCAGGCAGCCACCCACCCGGCCCACGGTTGGTCCAGGAAGGAGCAAGGCAGGGGCCAGCCGTCCCCGCCCAGGAGGGGGACACCCCGGGGAAAGGGGGGACCCACGAGGGGTGTTGTAAACATGGCCCGACCAGGCTCGGCCACAGTTGGAAATTGGGTGGGGCCCAGTGCTCAGGGGCAAAAACCCGAACCCACCCCACAGGAATACGGACACCCCTGGTTCAGGTGTAATGTGAACCCCCCCCTGCGCAGAGAGAGCACCGCCGGGCCCAGGAAACCGGCACCCAGGGGACACGGCCGCCGTTGCCAAGGGCCCAGTACCCCCCACCAGGGATGGGGTAGGGGACAGATGGACCTAGTTCCCACCTTCCTTGCAAAATGTGTGTGTTTGTGAGGGGGTGTGTGTATGCATGTGTGTGTGTTTGAATGTATATCTTGAGGAGTAAAAGTATGTGTGTACTAAGGGGGTGCAGTTAAAATTGGCGGGTAGGGCACTGAGGGGACATTTCCTGATTACTCACAGTAATGTCCCCCCACCCTCCCCAATATTACAATAGGAACCGAATAGTGGACCACATTTTTTTTCCAAGCACTGAGCCACTGTCACCACCGACCCCACATTAAATTTGGAGGAAATTTGGACAATTGCCCGTATTACCTGTGCCTAAAACCGCCACCACCGCGCCCCACTATTTGAGAAGCACTGCAGTAGTTGAACAGTTTTTATTTGTTTGACCCATTACCCAGAGGAAATGGTAAGCAGCAAACCAAACTCCAAATCAAACCCTCATTTCTGTGTTGGGCAGGGAGTTCATTTGAGTCTTAAGTGTAATCCATACATAGAATCAGTGTCACATTGTTTGAATCTGAGGTCAGACTATATTTAACATTTGCATTCATTTGGTTTCAGTTAAACAATACTGCTCCTGCTGAAATACCAAAAAGTTAAATTACTTGTCATTTGATGTCAGCTTTTATCAAATCATTTCTCAGATTACAGGTGGATATCATGTTAAGAGCAAAGAAACACAATTTCCAAAGAATTTGGTCTGTTCATTTATAGGACAAGGATTCATAGAACATTTATAGAACAAAGTCTGTACAGAAAAGCATAAAAAAAAATCTTTTTTTTATTATTATTATTCAATTTGTCCCGGTTTAGATATAATTCATAGAAGTTTATAGTTTATTTGGCTAGTTACATTTTTTATAACTGTTAAATACAAATCAACATTAAGGTAGTTGTGTTGGACTAGAGCAGGGGTCAGCAACCTTTTTTACTCAAAGAGCCATTTGGGACCGCCCCTAATAAAAAAGAAAGCACCCGGAGCCACAACCCGTTTTGACATCATTTTATATATTATGCATGTATATATTATATCAAGGGTGCTCATTAAGTCGATCGCGATCGACCAGTCGATCTTCAAGGACATGAGTGTAGATCGCGGGCCAGAAAAGATAAAAAAAAAAAAAAAAGTAAAAATAAAAAGTAAAAATCCACCAGCCAATCAAAATCCTCACTGAAAAGTACGGGACTTGATTGACATGTAGATTGGCCAATCGGACATCCTCTGAAACATACATCACTGCAAATGCACATTGTGTTCTTTAAAGGATGATACCGCTGCAACTGAAGTTATGGTCTGATCTCTGCATGGAGCAATGTGTTTGTCAATGCATGGTAGACACGGAGAATGTGGAGAGATCAGGTTTATTATTTTGAAGAGTTCTACTTGGTAATCATGTTTCCATGTTTGAGTTCATAAAATCATCCCAGAGAAAGTCTCTGCTTCAACTCCTGCAGTGAAAGCTGCGTCTGAATCTGACGCCCGTGTTTCCATCTCTCTGACAGTTTGAAGCCAAAGCCCCTCCCCCGCCTCTCCACCTGCTTTTCCTCTCTACCTGTTCACCTGTTCATATCCTCTGCAGCTGAGAGTTGTTTCCTCCGCGCTCCTCAGTGTGTCCTACACAGAGGGCGCTAAATACGGTCATCATAGCAGCAGGTTGACACGATAGTCGGGGCTCCAGCGAAGCACAAGGATGAAAGAGCCGGACGCATGTTATAGCGGGGATAGAGCAGGTTAAGCAAATGAATGGAAGAAGGCGGCCCGCTGTAGATTTATTCAGTAGTGTACACATTTTATTATTAGACTGAACTATCTTTTATTTAGAAAAATCTTTTATTTTGCTAAATCAGTCCAGTACGAAAAAAAACATCAACAAAAGCAGTGTTGGGCGGTTTTTGGCTGGGTCTGGCGGTTTTCAGATGACTTTTAGGCTGGAAAACTGTGACTCTATCTGGCAACACTGGCGCAAATTTATTGAAGCCGCCCCGCGTGTCCTCCTGCTATCAGCTCTGCAGTTCTCGCCCGATAAATACCAGCTCATTAAGGAAGCTGTTTTTTACGTGGCACACTTTGTACGGAGCCAGCAGCTCCTTTGAAATAACATGAAAAATGAACAAACTGAAATAAAATGTAATTTTAAAAAATACTAATTATTTTCCAAAGTCACAGGGAGCCACAACAGAAGGATGAAAGAGCCACATGTGGCTCCGGAGCCATGGGTTGCTGACCCCTGGACTAGAGAATGCAGAAGACAGGGTTAAATGGCGAAAGCTGATTCGCTGTGATGACTCCTGAAGGGAAATGCTGAAAGGAAAAGAAGAAACAAAAGAAGAAGAAGAAATAAAAAATGTGGACAGACATGCCAAAAATATAAAATCAGAATAAATAACCAAATATATACATATATATAGGCAAAAAAAAGTATTTAGTCAGCCACCAACTGTGCAATTTATCCCATCTAAAAAGATGAGAGAGGCCTGTAATTTTCATCATAGGTAAACCTCAACTATAAGAGACAAAATGAGAAAAAGAAATTCCAGAAAATCTTTTTTGTTTGTTTGTTTTTTTTGTTAAAGAATTTATTTATAAACAGTAGTGGAAAATAAGTCTTTGGTCATTAACAAAAGTACATCTTAATACTTTGTTATATACTTTTTGTTGGCAATGACAGCAGTCAAATGTTTTAAATAAGCCTTCACAAGGTTTTCACAAATTGTTGCTGGTATTTTGGCCCATTCCTCCATGTAGATCTCCTGTAACCCTTGTGCTATCCTAGGCACTTTACCGTTGGGAGTTGGGTCATCTAGACCCACTAGACAGAGCTCTGAACCTTTTTTTTTTCAATTTTTTGTGATCTTCACTGGTTCAATGGATTACATGAAATTTTTCCACCTTTATCCACCTTTGTCATGGTAGGGAGAACATGTCAAAGTAAGGGTGGGGTCATCCAAGATAGCACAAGGGCTAGAGCAGTGATTTTTGGGGCCGTTGCTGAGAAACACAGACTTTCAACTTCCTTTGAAGATTTTCTATGCGGTTGATATCTGGCTAGTCCACTCCAAGACCTTGAAATGCTTCTTACATGTTTTGCACTGTTTGTGTGTTTTCTTTCTTTTTTTTTTTCAGTGTGTTTGGGATCGCTGTCATGCTGAAAGACCCAGCCATGTTTCAGCTTCAACGCCCTTGCTGACGGAAGGAGGTTTACATTTAAAATCTGACAACACATGGCTTTCTTTACATGGATCAGTTGTTCTGGTTACACTGATGAAAAACAGCCCCAAAGCATGATGTTCCCCCCCACATGCTTTACAGTAGGGATGGTGTTCTGTGGATGCATGGATTATTTTTCCTCCGAACAAGATGAGTAGAGTTCTTAATAAAAAGCTCTGTTTTGGTTTTATCTGACCATGGGGTATTCTTCCAGTCGTCTTCTGGATCATCCAAATACTCTCTAGTAAACTGCACATGTACTGGCTTTAGCAGGGGGACACGTCTGGCACTGCAGAGTTTAAGTCCCTGGTGTGTGATGGTAGTCTTTGTTACTTTGGTCCCAGATGCAGGTCATTCACTAGGTCCCCATTGTGGTTCTGGGATTTTTGCTCACCGTTCTTGTGATCATTTTGACCCCAAGGGGTGAGATCTGCAGGAAGCCACAGATCAAGGGAAATTATCAGTGGTCTTGTATGTTTTCCATTTCCTAATAACTGGTCCCACAGTTGATTTGTTCACAGAGCTGAATGCAAAACCTGCGTGCTTGGTATGTCATCAATAGTTTACAGTGCTCAAAGAATATAACATTCAGCACCACTATGAGACATACAATAAAAAAAAGTTTCATCGTTTGCAGGGGAAGTTAAGAAAAGAGGAGCTTTACCAACTATTATATGGACTGAAAAACAACCGTCTGCATTTACTGCAGCCGGGACATCAGTGATGGAGCAGTGACAGCTGCCTTATTGCATAAAGTTGGTCCAAACATCCAATCCATTTTCAGATGGTGAACTAGTGAAAAAATGCTGAAGGCTGCAGAAGTTTTGTTCCCCAAAAAGCAATCGACCTTTGCCAACATAAGTCTATCAAAATCTGTCAAATGTTTGCTAGTTTAATTTAGTTAAATTTTTCATTGATATGCACATTTGCCTTATGGGAGCTGGTTTAGCTCGTGCTGGTTTGCGGTGCCTTTCCTCTGTGAATCCTAGGTTCAAATCCGAGCTATTCCCTGTTTCCTTCTCTACCTCTGTGCCGGTCCCAAGCCCGGTTGCCTTGAGAGGGTTGCGTCAGGAAGGGCATCCGGCGTAAAACATTGCCAAGCTTACCATGCGACTCGTTCGCTGCGGCGACCCCTGATGGGAAAAGCCGAAAGTGAAACCATGCACATGTACCTTATGGAAGGTGTTTCATTTTTTTCCATAGCCCCTCTTGAGTTTAATATCAGGGTTGCTTCAGTGTCAAAGGTAAAATATTCAGTCTGTATGAAATTGAATAAAACAATTTTTTAAAAATAAAATAAATTTGCACGGTGGCATAGTGGTTAGCGCTCTTGCCTCACAGCAAGAAGGCCATGGTTCAAGTCCCAGGTGGGGGACAAAAAAAAACACAACATCAATGGGGGACCTTTCTGTGTGGAGTTTGCATGTTCTCCCCGTGCATGCGTGGGTTTTCTCCAGCTTCCTCCGACCATCCAAAAACATGCTTCATAGGTTAATTGGCAACTCTAAATTGTCCCTAGGTGTGAGTGTCAGAGTGAATGGGTGTGTGATTGTGGACATTCTACCCTGTGACAGACTGGAGACCTGTCCAGGGCATCCCCTGCCTTTGCCCACAAGTGGCCGGGATAGGCTCCGGCAGCCCTGTGACCCCGAAAGAGAAAAATGGAATTGAAAATGAATGAAAAATAAATTTTATTTAAGATCCATTGGCCTCTGTACATGAATGTGTAATAAAAAGTGATAAGTAATGAGTTTAAACAGGTGCCATTAATAGAGGTAAAGAGTGGAGGACAGAGGATCCTCTTACAGAAAAAGTTACAGGTCTGTAAGAACCAGAAATTCTACTTGTCTGTAGGTGACCAAACACTTATTTTCCACCATAATTACAAATACATTTTAAAAAAATAGTTAAGGTATACCTATGATAGAATTTACAGGCCTCTTTTTGATCTTTTTAGGTAGGAGAACTTGCATATTTGGTGGCTGAATAAATACTGTTTGGCCCTACTGTACATAAAAAAAAAAATCCCCTCTCACCCTCTGTGGGTGGTTTCTCACCCAAGGTCGGGTCCTCTACCAGAGGCCTGGGAGATTGAGGGTCCTGTGCCATTTCTTAGCTGTTCCTAGCACTGCAATTTTCTGACTGAGACATCTGAGGTCTTTCCAGGGATCTACTTTAGCCACTCCACCAGCTTGGGGGTTACTGCCCTAAACGCTGTTATCACCCAGGCTCCACTGACACCATCACCTTCTTTTTTATCAAAAGTCCCCTTTCTGATATAGTAAAATGTGGGGGGTTAAAGCAAATCAGGACATAAGTAATGTGTTAATTTAAAGTCATGTTCTGACAGAAACACATGAAGTTTCACATGAAGTGCAGGACTTACTGTTTAAGTAAAGGCATGTAAAGTCATAGAAACACAATTTGATAAACACCAAGACTTTTATAGAACTTTGTAAGCAATTTTACAGGTAAATCCTACAGAAAGAATGAATAAAGAATCAATCAATTCTTAAGCTTCTTTTTTAACCTTGTTGTAATCTCTGGGTTTTCTTTATGCTACAAGAAAAGGATTGCTGTATATTTGCTTACCATTAGTGAGCTGTGTTTTTAGTTTGCCCCCTTTTGTTAACAGAACTTTGAACAGTGTCAACATTCACTTTATGGATGATTATGTTGCAAAAGAGAATGTTGCATGGCTGCAGAGATCAAAGCATTACTAGCCCTGAAAACATTGATAAACTTCTGCTGGGATCAAACTGATTAAAGGTACGACTTTGTGTCAATAAAATCTCAATTCAAAATCTCAGAAAAGATAAAAATGATCAAATTTGCTCTCTGACCACCTCCATACCTTCAGATTCAAGTCAAATGAATTTAAGTAAACTTTGTAGTTTCTTTATTTAGATGACTTTCTCTTCTGTCATAAGATGGCAGCAGAGTATAGTAAGAAAAGGCTGCCTGTTTCAAAATAAACATCCAGACTAGTAAGAAGGCAAGCACTTCTGTGCAATGTAACTGTTCAGTTTCAATTTTGACAACATAAAGCTTTATTTTTGAAGTGAATTGATGTGACACCTTGACACTAAAAAATAACTCTAAAAGTGTTTGAGTATGTGTATGCAAGCATTTATGTATCTAAAAAATCTCCTATACTGCTACACTTCTACCACCAACACACTGCTACATGTTTTTTTATGCAAATTAAAGACTACACAGTATCTAAATGCTTCAAAACATTTGATTTCTTTATCTGATTGAGGATTTCCCTGTTGAATCTGCAAATTCCACCGAAGTGATTTAACATTTTTCCTCCATTGCTTACTGAAGCAGTAGGAGCATTTTATCAGCATGAATGTACAAAAGACGGCATGTTAAAGAAAAAAAAATAGAAGATACAATTCTAATGTTGGAGTCAATACAGCCCCTTACGGGTAGATTCTGACTGTCTGGAGGTGAAAAATTGGCAAATGTGTACGAGCCACTGCACTCATGCGTGTTGTTTGTGTTATTTTAGTAAAAAAGTGCCAATATTTATCTAAAAAGTGATAAAATGACTTCCTGTGTTTGGCCTGAGGGTCCAGTGGAGCTTGATTCCAAACCGTCCAGACCAGACCTGAACGATCCCAGCAGATGATTGGCACGGCGATCTCAACACTAAATCATGGCAACCTGCAGTCCCACAAAAACAACCCCGCTTTTCCAGTGAGCTTGTAAGACAAAGATGTTAATGAACATTTTTCTCTATGACCATGATAGGTCATAGAGAACACTTAAGCAATACGTATAGTACAGACCAAAAGTTTGGACACACCTTCTTATTCAAAGAGTTTTCTTTATTTTCAGGACTATGAAAATTGTACTAAACCCAAACTGGATGGAATAGCATGGTGCTTCAAGATGCTGTGGTAGCCATGCTGGTTCAGTATGCCTTCAATTTGGAAAACATCCCCAACAGTGTCACTAGCAAAGCACCCCCACACCATCACACCTCCTCCTTCGTGCTTCAAGGTGGGAACCAGGCATGTAGAGTTCTTCTGTTCACCTTTTCTGCGTCAGACAAAGACACGGGGGTTGAAACCACAAATCTCAAATTTGGACTCATCAGACCAAAGCACAGATTTCCACTGGTCTAATGTCCATTTCTTGTGTTCTTTAGTCCAAACAAGTCTCTTCTGCTTGTTGCCTTTCTTTAACAGTGGTTTCCTACCAGATATTCTACCACGAAGGCCTAATTTAAACTGTCTCCTTTTAACAGTTGTTGTAGAGATGTGTCTGCTGCTAGAACTCTGTGTGACATTGACCTGCTCTCTAATCTGAGCTGCTGTTAACCTGCCATTTCTGAGGCTGGTGACTCAGAGGTGACTTTTGGTCTTCCTTTCCTGGGGCGGTCCGCATGTGATCCAGTTTCTTTGTAGCGCTTGATGGTTTTTGTGACTGCACTTGGGGTGGCCTTGGCCTTAATTTCTTAAAGTAATGATGGCCACTCCTTTTTCTGTACTTAGAATTTGTATTATGCCAAGAACAAATCAGCTAACAGTCTATACAGTAGGACTATCAGCTGTGTATCCACCTGACTTCTGCACAACACAACTAATGGTCCCAACACCATTTACAAGGCAAGAAATCCCACTTAGTAAACCTGACAGGGCACACCTGTGAAGTGAAAAACATTTCAGGTGACTACCTCTTGAAGTTCACCAAGAGAATGCCAAGAGTGTGCAAAACCGTAATCAAAGAAAAAGGTAGGCTCCTCATATCAGGGTGAGGGGGTGGGGTGTTTAGCCTGCGTTGCGCTTTGGGGGGGGGCTACTTGGCAGTGGTCCCCCTCCCATGGTTG
Organism: Oryzias curvinotus; assembly: GCA_023969325.1. Taxonomy (NCBI): domain Eukaryota; kingdom Metazoa; phylum Chordata; class Actinopteri; order Beloniformes; family Adrianichthyidae; genus Oryzias; species Oryzias curvinotus. Next base: position 10,236,171 of record CM043715.1, read on the forward strand.
CCGTATGGAATGGGCCCCCCCCTCTCTCGGTTTTATTTGCACCTTAGACATGTAGGGCCCTTGGTAGGGGGGGTGCTTGGACATCACTGCCAGCAAGCAGCAGATGTCCTCCTAGCACCCTACCCGCCAATTTTAACCGCACCTTAGACATTTATGGACCCTTGGTGGGGAGGGTGAGGGGACATTACTGTGAGTAATCAGGGAATGCCCTCTCTCAATTTTAACTGCACCCCCCAAGTACACACACATTTTACTCCTCAAAATATACATTCAAACACAAACACGCACACATGTACACATACACCCTCACAAACACACGCACACACATTATGCAAGGAAGGTGGGTCCTAGGTCCATCTGTCCCCTACCCCATCCCTGGTGGGGTGTACTGGGCCCCTGGCAGCGGCGGCCGAGTCCCTTGGGTGCCGGTTTCCTGGGCCCGGCGGGGCTCTCTCAGCGCAGGGAGGGGGTTCACATTACACCTGAGCCGGGGGTGTCCGTCTCCCTGTGGGGTGGGTTCGGGTTTTTGCCCCTGGGCGCTGGGCCCCGCCCACATTCCAACTGTGGCCGAGCCTGGTCGGGCCATGTGTACAACATCCCTTGCAGGCCCCCCTCTTCTCCGGGGTGCCCCCCTCCTGGGCGGGGCCGGCTGTCCCCTACCTTGCTCCTTCCTGGACCAACCGTGGGCCGGGTGGGTGGCTGCCTGGAGCGCAGAGCGGGTCTCCCTTGGGGGATCCTGGCTCGTACCTGGGGTTGGGGTGGGGGGATGCCCAGAACTCCTGGGTGGTGATGAGGTGCTCGTCTGGGGCTGTGGGCACTCTTCCCGGGTGGGGCCCTGCGGTGGGCCCTCCCGGCGCGGCGGGGGGGGCTGCTCCCCTGGTTGGGCTGGGGCGGTGCTCTCTTCCCCCCGTGCCTCCCTGCTCTCTGGCTCTGGGGGCCTCGTGGTGGTCCTGCGGGCCCTGGCCTGGGTGGCGGGTGTGGTCGCCCGGGGGGCGGTTGTTCTCTGCCTGCTGCCGTGTGGCGTTGGGGGTCCTGGCTGCCGCTGCTGCCGCGGTGGGGGTCTGGGTGTGGGGATGGCTGGGCGCTCTCCCTCCTTCTTTTCACATTCCGCCATCTATTTTAGTAGAACATAAACACTCACCTGAGCACAGGTGTTAGCTCATCTTTGCACTAATAGTTTGCATGATGGAACGAATGAAATATTTCAAAATAGTTTGTTAAAAGGCATGAGTATGCGTGTGTGAATAATATCTGTATTGTGTGCATGTTTTCTGTACATGTTGACATGTGGACATCTTTGCAGTTAACAGGTGTGTTTATAACATCTGAATGTGTGTGTGGACAGGCCCCGCCCTTTGAGATTTGTTTTACACTTGAGCCTTACCGTAATGATAAACATCCAGTAAAGTTGTTGCCATATGCTGCTTTACGGTTCTACCCCCCCCCCTCCTATTATCACCCTCCTATCCCCCCTCCTCTCTAACACCCCTCACTATCCTTCCCTCCTTTCCTTTTCCGTCCGGTCCAACACCAAAGATTTTCAAACATGATGGAATGTAATAAAGTTTGGCCTCAATTACAAAAGGGGTTTATTCAGACATTCCTCTGGTTTGTCTGAAGATTAATAACCCCTGCTGTTAAAGCAAAATATGTCCAACACAAGAGGCCTTCAGCTCTCATCTGTTTGCCCAGCTGTTGGACAGGACAAGTTAAAAAAAAAAAAAAAAAAAAAAAGGTGGCTACTATGAAGAACCTACAATATGATATATTTTCAGTTGTTTCCCACCTGACTACTATGTACCGTATGACAGCATCTACCGTACATCATAAGTACGTGTAACTCACATTATTCTTACAAATACTTCATGATACATTTACGATATATAAGAAAATTGTACAATCCATTTTTTATGACATCCCTTTTAATGATGTCTCATATTTGTGGGCTGTGGGCCACATGGAAGATTGTAGCCCTGCTTGGTGTGGAAAATGGTGAAACTACTTAAGTAATTGTTGAGTTTGTTCTTCTTAAATGTGTTAGCTAAAGCTTTATGGTGTTGTACTTATGCCTTATTCTCATCAGTATAGGTGCTGTGCTGTAGGATGTCCTTAGACCGCCCAAAACAACCTAGACTCTGATTCTCTAATTCTAACAGTCAGGCTGTATGTAAGGAGCGCACACTTATTGCATGAACAATAATCAGTGTGTGTTAGAGGACTCCATGCCTGACCCCTCAGAGGACTCCATGCCTGACCTGCCGGCTGACTTCATGCCTGATCTGCCGGCTGCACCCCGACCCGTCCCTGCTCCCAGGGGGGTGCCGGCTGCACCCCAACTTGCCCCTGCTAGTTGCACGCCAGCTAACTCCATGCCTGACACGCCAGCTGACTCCATGCCTGACCATGACTCCATGCCTGACCATGACTCCATGCCTGACCCGCCAGCTGACTGCTGGCCTGACCAATCCAGCCGACTGCTGGCAGAACCTAAACTTTGCCACGCTCACCCAAAACTTTGTGCCAGATCCGCCTCGTCTGCCACGCCGGACAGCGCGGCCTCCCCGCCATCCTCCAGACTCTTACCGGCCTCGCTGGTGTGCCAAGCCCGGCCTCTCTGTTCTTTGTTGCCTATCTAAGTTCGTCTCACGGGCCCCCTCTTCCTAGGTTGACTTTTGGAACCTCGGTGCGGTTCCTTGAGGGGGGGGGGGGGGGTACTGTCATGGTTTGGGTTTCTTTGTATTGGCTTTTGCTTTCTGTCTTGTTTCTGTCATGTTTGAGTTCTGTTTCCTGTTTTATTTTGAAAGGGTTACTGTTATGTCATGGTTTTGAGTTTTACTTCCCTAGTCCCAATCTGTCCTGATCATGTTTACCTGTGTCTTGTCTGCCCTGTCTGTAATGAAGTCTCGTCTCTGCCTTCCTCTTGTGCTGGTCCATTAATGTCTGTAACGTCTTTAAATGTCTCTAATGTCTCTTCGTCCCTGACTGTCATGTCCATGTTTCATGCTATGCCACAGTAAGTTTAGTTCTAGTTTTGTGTTCCTGCTCTGCAGCGCCTTTTGTTATTTAGAATAAATCCCTTGCCCTGGATCTGCGTGCTCCCGTCTGCATTTTGGGTCCTTCATGCTCCCCAGCCCTCCCTACCTGACACCGCCCTGTTTGTTTTGCAGCTAAACCCGCTTCAGTAATTCATTATCAGATAAATAGAGTAATTGTAATTGATTCTGAACATTTTTTCTGCATCAGTTGATTCACGTTGAAGAGTTACGGTATGTCAAATTTAACCAAATTGTCAAATTTACATTATCTAACTGTAGTGCAAATCTCTTTTGGCAAAGTCAAATAAGAAAAACAAAGCAAATAATATATGTGAATGTGAGTTTTTAATAAACTAGAAAATAAACATCCGCAAAGCTTGAAAAAAAAAATCAAAAATATATATAAACCTAAAACTGCATCAACAAAGTAAATCATATTTGTACATTTTAGTCTTTAATAAACTGCAAATAACGGACATCCACAAACAACAATTATTCAATATTTAGTTGTTTACAATTTGCAAACATCCAAAGATTTAGGTCCTGCTTTGACTGAATCTACTACAAGTTTATGAAACTGCTCGTACTGCTGCGTACAAACAGCCTGAAGACTCTCCGCTGTCTTCATTCCTCCTAGGTTCTTCTCTTTTCATGGAAAAGTCAAGTGCTGCATACATCTTTGCCGGCTCTTCTTTACCCTAAAAATAAAAAGTCTAGTTAACAAATAGGAAATTCAGAGATTAAATATCAATCATCTTATTTTTCTTGCATAAAAAAACAACATCAAACTCATTCAGACAATCTGGCAATAAAGGAGCAAAGTTGTGTACACAGAACAAGCTTTGTCATAGTTTTACCATTGAATTAACTCCAAAGTTACAGAGCTCTTTGACAAGATAAAGATTTAGAGGTTTGATCTTTAGAAAAGTAAAATGAGTTTTTTTTTTTCATTTAGTTTGCAGTAATTACCTGATCTGGATTTAACTGTTCTTCTGCTAAACTGAAAGTAATTGTTTCTGCAAAAAAGCCACAGAATACAAATATTAGTTATTGTGCAAAAAAGCTGTCTTGTAAATTATAAATACATTGTAAGATATTACACATTTTAACAGTTTGGTTCACATTTTCAACAATTTCTTTGTCATTACAAATCAATTAAGTAAGTATGAACTAAAATCACATAAAGATCTAAGTCATTGTGGTTAACTTGTAAAGAATAGTAGGAGTAGATAACTTTCAAATTGCAACTATGCAAAACTGCAAGATATTAAAAAATTAACCTTTTTGGTGTTCAGAAGTTCTTCTTCTGTATAAATAAGTAAGTAGGAGCACACAAACAGTCACACAGCAGGCCAGCAGACCTCCAAGCACAGGAACAAGTGGATCCAGTTTGGCTACTAAAGATGAAACAATAAAACAATGTTCACTGAAGAGTTCTGTCATTTTTTATTTTATTTTATTTATTTTTATTTTTATTATACGTAAACTAGTTTTCTCATATTCTCCATAAAGTCTTCTGGTTAAATTACAGGACATTTTTTCACACGAAATGTTAAACATTTCACAAAACAAGGTCACTTAGAAAACATCGTTTTAACAGCCTGTGTTTCTTCATTAACTCAAGATAAATCAAGATTTGAGGAGAACATACCAGAATACTTACCTATCTCCACTCTGGTTCCATCTCCAAACAGTATTTCTCCACACATTGCCACAGCACAGTAGTAGATTCCAGCATCAGAGGAGTCACTCAAAGTTTTGGTGAGACGATAGACACAACTTTTTCCAGCAGTTTGATTGTTTAAATCTGTTGGAGTTAAAATGACACCAAGATGAGATGATCCTGACGCAGATCTGAACCAGTGAACATTCTGATTTCCAGGACATGTGATGTTATTTTCTTCATTCTTGGAGATCATCAAACACTGGAGGTTCACAGACTCTCCCAGCTGTGCTGCTGTCAAGCCTGGAGTTTGTCTCACATAGACAGCTGGCTGCTCTTGACAATCTGTGAGAAAGTGGGAGGACAAATTGAATTAGCACTTAATGAATAAATGTATTGAGACTGAGTGTTAACGGATGATTCTTGACGTGTTTTATTGAAAGTGTATTACCTTTTACAGTCAGCAGGAATCCAGCTTTAAAAACTTGCAAATATTCTCCTCCAACTTGACAAAAGTATTCAGCTTCATCCTCTTTAGTAACTGAAGTGATGGTCAGAAACATCTGATCTTTTGAGTTGTTGACTTCAAAATGTTGGTTATTAAATGGTTCAAGTAGCCTTACATTAGAATAGGACCCTGAAGCAACTGTTTCCACTATTTTCCCAGGAGACTGCTTATACCACTGGACAAATCTGCTTTCGTCAACAGTGAATGAACAGTTAAAAGTAACCTTCTCACCAACTTTAACTTCTATTGTGGTGATCAGACGAGGAGGAGCTGCAGTGTGAACAAGGCCTGAAGAAAAGAGACAATAACGGTTACTGTAAGAGGTTAAAACTATTTTAGCTTTGACTCTTCTGGTCAAACTCAAAATTACTTGAATTAAGTAATCAGAGGATAGCATCATAGTTCAGCATTTTAGCTTCGATAGAATTCAGTACAAATAAAGTTTACTTACACACTGTAGACAGACAAATCAAAGCAGCCAGTTTTCCGATCATTGTGGTAGAGCAGTCTCATCTCTCACCACTGAAGTCTTCTTACCCAGTTAAGCATTTGGTCACAAGGTGCTTTAGGTTTGCACAGAGGAAACAATGTGATTGGCTGGAAAGAAACTTAACTTTGGCCTACCATGGAGACCTCTGTAAACCTTAGTTTTGTTAGGTAAAGCATCGACTTAAAGAAAATAAATAACTCTTCAGTCAAAAAAAGGCACAATTAGCCTGCTTGAAGAAATCTAACATTCTCAATGGTAAATGCTAAGTTCAGAAACCATTCACAATGTTCACAATGCAGAAAACTACTTTTTTTTAAAATGTAAAGTCTAAAATATGACATTTGTTTCAGCTATATAACACATAAAAGCGTCTGTCTGTCCGTCCGTCTATCAAACACTCAACATGTTCACTCCATATGTTATGCCCAGAAGGAATGCCAAATCCAGGATCCATTTAGGATTATCAAGATCAGGAACAGCAAGCCCACCATTGATCCTTTAGGAACCTCTTCACTTTTGGTCTTAATTTATGCCAGCTTACCTTAGTAAAGTGCAAGACATCACTGCTCTGAGGCACCTTTTCTTCCTAAAAGACACTGGCACACTGAACTGGCAGTATAATAAACCTCTGCAACATCTGAAGAACACGTTATTCACATGTTGATTTGAAACATGGTGTTTATTTGACATTTGCTTCTTTAAATTTTTCCACCAGACCTACTACTCAGGATTTTTAGCCTGTCATGCTGACCGTCACCAGAGAAAGACTCAATCCCAGGTGTACCTATTTTACATTTTTTAAGAAGTCATGCATGGAGCTACACAAACCCACAAAGAGACATCACAGACCTACTCATAACAAGCAACCTACTGTGCCAGGCCAATAATTCCCATTTGCCCGGCTGATGTGATCCCCTCCATAGTCTGTAGAGAATAAAGAAAACCAAACCATGTCTGGGTTTTAAACTCTGGTGTCATCAGATCTGTTGCATACAGCAAGCTGTAAAGTCAGTAATTGAGCATCACACTTTAGAGTTGTCAAAATGGCTGAGTGTAAGCCACAACATAAAAAAATGCCAACACATTAAGCACTTCAAGACAAGCCATGTTTATAAATACCACGCTGATTTTAAAAGCTTGAGCATCATGACAATAGAAATATATACAGTTCTCACAAACCCCTCTTTATTTATTTTAGCAAAGAAAAAAGCGCATTTGCTGTTTTGGGGTATTTACAACTTTTTAAGGTCACTTATTTTTTTTAACAAATGTATTGATAAATTATCACCACTTTAATAAGTGATTAATGCCAGATGGAGGAAGATAAAAAAAAAAAAAACAGGATCTTAGTGAAAAATACTTCATGAAAAAAAAATGTAACCAGTAATTTAATTTAAAAAGTGCCCTGATACTGAACATGGAAGCTTTTCTGTGCTATTTGGTCCCATGAGTCTTAATAAGAAAATTGGCTGCAGGTGGGTAGGTGGTGGGACCAGCAGAGCAGTGGTCCCTACTTTTTTTCAGGCCACTGGCCAGTTTAATGTCAGACAGTATTTTACGCACTGGCCTGTACGAGGCTGAAGTGGGTGTCCAATTTTTATTTATTTTTTTTTAATTTATCTTCCAGTTTCCCTTCATTTTTTTCAAGGCAAGTTCATATTCATCTTCTATAAAATATCTGCAGCTGGCTTAAACCTTATTTGTTCACTACATTTTGTGTATTAACTATTAAAATGAAATATAGATTATCCATTAACCCATAGCTGGACAAAGTAATAGTCGCCTCCTCTCCATAGTCAGCCACAAACATTGCTAGCCAAGAAGGCTGTATGTTCACAAAGCGCTGACTCCAAGCATACCAAAATAAAGTCTAATGGAAGGGCAGAATGTGGCAGGTGAAGATGCACCAGCAAAAGAGACGCCCGTGTACTTGAGCTGATTATCAAAAGAAAAAGATTCAAGAACCTGCAGACATCCAAAAAATAAATAAATAATAATAATAGAATGAGGTGGAGGAAAAGCTTCAAAAACCACCACATTCAAGAGATAAACTACAACTGTCGGTTTCCTCGGGTAAAGACACTTCTTAGCCTGGACCAACAGAGTAAATATTTGAACTGGGCCAAGGAGAAGAAGGGCTAGACTGTTGGCCAGCGGACATGGCCATGTTTTTTGATTGAAAGTGTGACTTTCATTTTGGGAATCAAGGTCAAAGGGCTTGGAGGAAGACTGTAGAGGAGCAGAACCCAAGCTGCTTAAGGTCCAGTGTGAAATCTCATGATTTGGGCAGCATGTCCAGCACTGGTGTTGGTAAACTCTGCTTTCTTTAATCCAAAATCACTGCAACAGTCTACCAGAATGTTCCTATGTACTTCATGATTCCTTCATGCTGAGGATTTGGATGGAGATTCAGATTTCATCGTCCAGCAGGACTGGGTCCTGCCTGTATCCCCAGAAACACCAAAATCTGGTTTGGTGGACATGCCTTCAAAGTGCTTGAACAGCCTGCCAACATGCCAGACCTAAACCCAAATCAATTAATCAAGTGGATCAATGTTCCATGAACAATAACATTTCTACAGGACATTAGTAAAATCAATTTACTTTTTCATGATGTAATAATTTTTTGGAAAGAGTCTGCATACATATTGTTGTGAAGAACAGGTCCAGAGGACCAAAGCAGCAGACAACAGGCTGGCGGTGAGTGAAGGCTTATAGAGAGGTCTGTATGTTCCAGAGTGGAGATGGGAGCAGGGCCGACGGCTGGTAGCACGACTGAGGGCTGATGGCAGGCAGACAAAACAGGCTGGGTACGGACCCAGCCTGTTGTCAAGTCTGGGTGAGCAAATAGAATGAGGCTCAATGACAAAAGTGACAGCAGGTGAAAAAGGCGGGAATAGTCAAAGGGGCCGACCTTGGAACAAAAAACTCAGCCCAGCTCCTGCAGAGGCAGAGAGGGAGAGAAGAGGAAAACAAGAGAACACCAGAGAGAACAGGGATCCTAACACCCACCATATGATCACTTTCAATACTCTTGAAGGCCAACAGATCCACACACTGAAATTCAGTATCACAACATCTGCTTTTGCAGGAAGAAAATAAATTCTGTGAAGACAATCAGTAGTAACATTTCAACTGTTGTTTCGGTTTCTGTACTACATTTACAGATTTGACCTTTATGTAGTTTTGTCAACTACAGGAACTTATTGAGACCTCCAAAGATTTCTTGTTCAGTGCCAGTCACTGCATCTTTTAATGAATTAATTAAACATCCTGGTTACCTTTTTCTTTGAATAAATACACCTGACTGTAGGAAGTGCGCATTCACAACCCTGTTTGGCACAAGCTTGCTTTTCAAAGTCACACACAGGTTGTGCAAAGAGATGCAGCTTGTGGTGAGCCACATCTCTGCCTTTTGACCAAGCAGTCACGTTGCTGACTTAAAACAGACCTCATTCGGGGCTTCAACAGGAAGTGCTGAGAAGGTGAAGGTGCAACAAAAAGTGTTTTAACTTGCTGCATTTGATCAGAATGATTTTTATCTGCATCTGTTTGCCAGCAAAAGTGTCCAATATTTACAATTCATTTAATTCACAACCCCAGTAAACAGAAATTACATTTAAATAGCTTTTTGAGTTTCACCATAAAAATAACCACAACAGTGAAAATGTTTCCATGAATCTATACACAAAAAGACAGACTTTTCTGTTTCTTACTGTTAGGAAAGTATCAATTCAAATCAAACTTTATCAATAAAAAAGCTTTTTTTATATTCTACAGTTAAAAACAAAAACAGACAAAAAAAATAAAAAGAGCCACGCCCACCCTTTACCTCTCCCCTCCCTCCATGATCACACACTAACAATGACCCCACAAACAATGAATACTTATAGAAGTCAATTCTAAATAAATATAATAAAATAAACCATAAATAGTAGCAATATAGTTTGTTAAACAAGTGAAAGGTTTAGATTATGTTTCAGTTTAGAAATATTAACTATATTAATTTGCATGTGCACAACATATAAACTCCACAGAAAAAAGACCTGAAGATTCAACCAAAGCCCTTCTCGCTGTGAGAAATAAGTGATAACCATCGCCCACCGTGCAGCTTCTTACAAGTCATTCATTCATTCACAAGTCAGTCGTTCTAATGTTTGAAGGTCCTGAAAATGTCACACAACATCAACTCGTGCGCATTTCAAAGTCTTACTTTAGTTTTAAAGTTCAAACAATTGACTTAATAAAGCTCTAATGGCCACCACAACTAAAAACAGAGCTACCACAGAAAGGAAGATAAATGTGTCACAATATTATTACACGAAGAATAACAGCTCTGTGACTGTATAGTAAGCTGTAAAGCCAGAGATTTGAAGCAGGTCTGTTTTCACATAGACCACAAACACCCAACTTTAAATTAGTCAGATTTACATGCCTGTTTTAGATATTTTTGTGCAGTATTTCATTTCCTTATAAACCATATATTGCTTCTCAAGGCCCATTTAAACCTGAATCTTAACCTTAATCTACAATATACAGAAAAATATGCAGCAATATTTTTTTAAAATTACATATCCGCATATAATTTGTGAACAGAATCTATGCCTAGCATGAGAGGAGCAGAGTTTCAAACTTGCAGTTCACTAACATTTTATTTTTTTTATTTTTATGCTGCCATCTCCATGATCTGTTTCCTGATTGGCTGACAAATACTGTGCATGAATGTTTGCAAATTCATAACTTGGTAACTTGGACCGTTTATGGACAAATGAGAGCAGGTTGTGGGAGTTGCATCCATGCACAGCTAACCACAGTTTGGTGTTTACAACAGACTTTTGCATGAAAGCAGATGGTGCATGATTTTATAAATCTAGAAAGCATCTTCCAATGTTGTTTAAATCTACTCACAGTTTTAAAATTGAGGCCCCAGGTTACCACTGGGGCAAATACCTTTTTACTGATTAGAAAGACACTTAGAACATCTGCTAATTCATGTTACTAATTTCTAATTTTTAAAGCACTTTAACAATATTTAACTACATCTGTACATCTATCTTCACCTGGACAGCATCTGTCCATCCCAAACTTAAGAACAACATTTGCTTAGAATATAGACAATCAGGAATTTCCATCTGACTTCTGCTTTAGTGACTGAACCTGAGAAACAGGAAGTCATCATGAATCTATTGATTATCCTTGTTTGTTGATGAAAGGGCTTCACAGAGTTTCAGGAGGCTAATTTTAGGCAGGTATCTTCATCAATTGTTTCAGAAACTCTATTATTTTTAAACATTACTAAATAAGCAAACATAAAAATGGAATCATACATTTATAATTTATTATACATTTTAAACATTTAACCTTTGTTTTTTCAAGCCAAATAAAAGTGCAGTTCAAGGCTGGCTTCTAGATGAGGAAAGACCCTTAACACTGACACCTCTGTTTGAGAGCAAAACCACAGCAATGCTTATGTTTCCATGCATCATTTGTTTGTTTTCATGCATGCACAGACATGTGAGAGGGGCCAGAAAGGAAAAAAGAACGGTGCGGTTAATTTTTTCTACAGAACAGTTGAGTTCATGACAATGTGCTTTCATTCGTTTTTTTAAATCAGATTAAATAACGAGGTTTTCATCAGGAAGAATGTTAAGTTTTAAATCGAAAATAAAATTGAAAATGATGGTGGCGACCATCAGAGAGCATGACCACAAGAGGTCACACTGACAAAGAAAAACAGCTGAGATCATCACTGTTTCTGAAGGGTTTAAAGGCTGGACCACAGATTTGTTGATTTAAACAGAATTATAAAAATACGTTTCTGTTCGTATTTACATCCCTTTTTGTATTTCACACACAAAAAAGAGGTAAGGAAAAAAGCTGGATGATGATCCTGTAGAATAGATTACCCATATTTTCTATGGCGCTCTTTTTAATAGAAACCTCACAACATCTGATGTAAATCCAGCCCTTTTGATGACTGAAGTTTAAAATAAATACATATAGTTAGGCAAGAGTTATGTAACAGTCAACCCAAATGCACAAAGCAAGTCCACCCAACCCCCCACTGACACACACTAAAGGAAACTGTGTTCACACTTTTTTCTGCACACAAACACACTTTAAAAAGCAACTTGATTTGGGTGAATTGAATGCGCTGAGGCCCTGTGACAGACTGGTGACCTGTCCAGGATGTCCCCTGCCTTCACCCACAAGGGGCCGGGATAGGCTCTGGTAGCCCCGGACCCCAAAAGGGACTTAACAGGTTTACAAGATGAATGAATGAATGTGTTGAGGTTAAGCTGGTCCTCATCACACGTTTTGCTACAGAGGCAGAGGCCACAAGGACAGAGGACCAGTTTTCTACAGCAGAGAAAATAACAGGTTCATTCTTTAGGCCCAGAAGCCATGAAGAATTCATGTTGAACAATATCAACTACATGGTAAAGTTGATTTATTTAACAGACTCGAGTTAACAAGTCACTCACCAAAGGGAATTGAGTTTTCAAAGTCATTTTAGTCATTGAGTCACGAGAGTGCAAAGTAGTCCACGTGTTTACACAAACTTAACTTGCTCTCATTTCCAAATTATTCATACTATTAAAATATTGACAGAAAAATAAAAACAATCCAAATTTAAATTGAATAGATTTCAAATAAAATAGCATGGATTTGTCTTTCTTAGAAACACAGTAAAAAAGTGTATACAGCATACACACAATGTAACTATAGTATATGGCAAACAGAAAATGAATGGAAATGAACCCGAACCCATAATCTAAATGTCTAATAAAAAGCTAAGCTCAACCTGGCTTGTTGCCCCCCAGAAAAGGAGGGGGTGAGGAGTCTCTCAGATAGGGAAGGATAAGTAACTGCACTGTGTTTTTACCAGAGCAGTGCTGCTATAGGACTTAATGAGTAATTCTCTTGTTTTGTAAGTTTTGTTCTGAGAGTTTTTGCTTTTCGTTGCAAAATAACAAAAAGCAAAAAGAATTACGTTAAAATGATAAGCTGGATAGTTTTCTACAAGTGCAGGTAGTTAGAAGTAGAATGGAACACAGGTAGGTAATAAGTCAGTGGGCAGCAGGAATCATGATTCATGAGTCAGTAAAGTTACTAACAAGTATTGAAGGGTTCGTTCAAGACTCGCACATCATTAGTTTTTAGAGCAATGACACCAATCTGACCATAGAAGCTAAGCAGAGTTGGGCCTGACGGTTGAGTCAGAAAAGTTATCTTCTGTAAAACTGATGGGGAATAACATAGAAATAATTAGTGTTTTACTGTGATCTCCCACAGTGGAGGGAGTTGCTGAAAGGAAAAACAATTCTGAGTAGACCAGTGGGCTTAATCACTTTGAAAAGGCTTGAAGTCATTTTCCCACATTTATTTTCAACAATTTTTTAATTAGACTTTTTTTTAGTCATGCTGCTCATTGGCCATGAACTGCTAATGCCAATTTAGAAAACTAAGCAGTTTTATACTAAAATTTTACTCTTGCTCCAACAATATACCCAATCGACACAATTATTGCCGAATGAAATGTCACAATATTTTACAGAATCTTTTTTTTTTCTTACACCGCTACAGAAATCAGAAGACGCTTCTCTTTCACACGTTTCTTTAAAAAAATGGACTTCTGATCATTTGAAATATCACTGTGCTGTAGCCAAATGTGAGAAGAAGATACAGAAAAACAAATCATTATCTCACTCTGAAGGTATGGATATATAGATATTAATTAGTCAAGGTGTATGTCACGGTACCCCCAGCCAGCTCCTCCTCCTCGTCAGGTCCACCTGCAGAGACCAGCTGTGCTGCCTCTTCCTCATCAGCGACTGGACTCATAAGGAGAACCAGGACCTGTACTCGACGCTAGTTCGTTGTACTCCACGGTGCATCCTCTGGCCCTGTTCACGATTCTAGTTTCATGCTTCGTATGCCTTGTCTAACCCTGTCTTGTCTCTGCCTGCTTAGGATCACGTCCACGTCTGTCACACTTCGGACTCAGACTCACCGTCTCTCTGGTTCCTCCTCGTCGCCTCTCTGGACTTCCTCTGAGAAGAACGGTGTTCGCCGCCAAGACCCTCCAACCATCCTCCAAACATTCTTTCCTGGAACTCTGTCATTCCTCCAATTAAATCTCTTACTACTCATCCTCTTCGCCTGCAGAGTATTCCTTCCGGGTTCCAGCATCTGGGTCTGCCATAACCTCGCTAGCCATGACAGTGTACTTTCAGAACTTATAGAAAGTTACAGATACAAAAACAGCCAAGTCATTTTAATCATCTTCTTTATTTAAGTTTGCTGCAAATATGTGGAACTCAAACAAACCTGATGAAGAAACACAGTCATTGCTTTTTTTGGCTGTACATCAGACATTTACAGCATTCCTTTTTTTTCTTCTTTTTTTTTTTTGGTCAGAAGCTAAAGAAAGAATCAGAAAGCTGTTTTCTTGGTAAGTTTACTTTTTTATAAATTAGGGTGTGGTTTTCTTAACTCATTGTACAATAGTTTGATTTGTTTCCCTCTTTAGATACAAGCATCAACCACTGATCAAAAAAAAACTTAAGTATAAAAAATGGCCACAAAAAACAAGAACAAAATCACAAATCAACAGACAGTAGATCAATGAAACTGCAGAAGATTTTCAAGGATATCAAAGTTTTTTTAGAAAGCTTTTTTTTCTTGGTGGTGGTGCTGCTCAGTAGTTATGAAACTTGATCACATTAGATAGAAACGAATGTAAGGAATAGTTCCTGTCTTGTTTTGTGTCGTGTAATGACCATGATTGTGAATTCTTGTTTTATTGTTATAATAGTACAAAAGAAAATAAACTACTTTAATTACAATTATTCAACACAATTATAGAAACACATTTTTCACAGATAAACAATTGAAAATTAAAAAAAAAAATTGAAAGTTAAAAAATTAAAAGAAAGTCTAAACTCAAATCCCATACTGTGCTCAAGGATGGCAACCTTAGGTTGTTAGCATTGTATTTATAAATCTGATGACTGATCTTATTATTCAATTATAAAGTCTCTGCGAAGTGTGATGCCTATACACACAGACTGAATACTCCATGGCATATTTGTTCCACCCAGGTTCTCTTTTAGTGGAAAAGTCAAGTGTTGCAGACGTCTTTGCCGGCTCCTCTTTCCCCTGAAAATTGTTGTGTCAACAAATATGATTATTTAGAGAAACATTTTCATTTTTCTTGCATTAAACAAATAACATCAAACTCATTCAGACAATGTAAATTCGATGAGCAAAGTCACGTACACAGATTAAGCTTTGTCATAGTTTCACTATTTAATTAACTCCAAAGATACAGAGCTCTTTGACAAGATAACGATTTAGAGATCTGATTTTAAAAGTAGAAGCTTTATGTAGAAAGTAAAATGAGTTTTTTTGTATCTGTGAATAATTTATAGTAATTACCTGATTGGCACTTGACTGTTCTTCTCCTGAACTGAATTTATTTGTTCCTGCGAAAAAGTCACAGAATACATTTCCCTTAAAATCTGTAATTTCTATCCATCCATTTTTTAAACCTGCCAAATCACATTTGCCAGTCCATCATAGGGTCACACAGAGATAAACAACCACAATCTCTCATTTAAGGGACAATTTAAAGACAACTGGTTGACCTATCATGCATGTCTTTGGACAGCGGCAGGAAGCTGTAGCAATCAGAGAAATTGCACAAACATATGCACAAGAAGAAGATGCAGAGTCCACACAGAATACACCCAACTGGGATTTGAACCAAGGCCTTCTAGCTGTGAGATTGGAATGTGAGCCCCTCACACCACCATGCAGCCCAAGGTCTAATTCTTACAGGTAACTTGTAAGAAATGGCAGGTAGGCAAAAACTGTAATTTAAAATAATAAAAATATAATTAAAATATTAAAATTACTTATTAAAAAGAACATATTGAACCTGTTCGAAGTTCAGCAGGTGTTCTTTGATATAAACAAGTAAGTAGGAGCACACAAACAGTCACACAGCAGACCAGCAGTCCTCCAAGCACAGGAACAAGTGGATCCAGTTTGGCTACTAAAGATGAAACAATGTTCAGAAAAGAGTTTTGTCATTTGTAATTCATTGCAATGAGTGAACTGTTTTTGTCATGTTCTCCATAAAAACTGATGATTTTTTTCAGATGTTAATGAATGTTAAACATTTGACAAAAGAATATCAGTCTTTTTAACAGCCTTTATTTAAACTAAAACCCAATGTGAATCAAGATTTGAGGAGAACATACCAGAATACTTACCTATCTCCACTCTGGTTCCATTTCCAAACAGTATTTCTCCACACATTGCCACAGCACAGAAGTAGATTCCAGCATCAGAGGAGTCACTCAAAGTTTTGGTGAGACGATAGACACAACTTTTTCCAGCAGTTTGATTGTTTGAATCTGTTGGAGTTAAAATGACACCAAGCATGAGATGATCCTGACGCAGATCTGAACCAGTGAACATTCTGATTTCCAGGACATGTGATGTTATTTTCTTCATTCTTGGAGATCATCAAACACTGGAGGTTCACAGACTCTCCCAGCTGTGCTGCTGTCCAGCCTGGAGTTTGTCTCACATAGACGGCTGGCTGCTCTTGACAATCTGTGAGAAAGTGGGAGGATAAATTGAATTAGGCACTTAATGAATAAATATATTGAGACTGAGTGTTGACGGATGATTCTTGACGCGTTTTATTGAAAGTGTATTACCTTTTACAGTCAGCAGGAATCCAGCTTTAAAAACTTGCAAATATTCTCCTCCAGCTTGACAAAAGTATTCAGCTTCATCCTCTTTAGTAACTGAAGTGATGGTCAGAAACATCTGATCTTTGTGAGTGTTGACTTCAAGATGTTGGTTATTAAATGGTTTAAGTAGATTTACATTAGAATAGGACCCTGAAACGACTGTTTCCATTATTTTCCCAGGAGACTGCTTATACCACTGGACAAATCTGCTTTCGTCATCAGTGACTGAACAGTTAAAAGTAACCTTCTCACCAACTTTAACTTCTATTGTGGTGATCAGGTGAGGAGGAGCTGCAGTGTGAACAAGGCCTGAAGAAAAGAGACAATAACGGTTACTGTAAGAGGTTAAAACTCTTTTAGCTTTGACTCTTCTGGTCAAACTCAAAATTACTTGAATTAAGTAATCAGAGGATAGCATCAAAGTTCAGCATTTTAGCTTCGATAGAATTCAGTACAAATAAAGTTTACTTACACACTGTAGACAGAAAAATCAAAGCAGCCAGTTTTCCGATCATTGTGGTAGAGCAGTCTCATCTCTCACCACTGAAGTCTTCTTACCCAGTTAAGCATTTGGTCACAAGGTACTATGGGTTTGCAGAGAGGAAACAATGTAATTGGCTGGAAAGAAACTAGAAATGACTACTTCGGCCTACCATGAAAAACAATTTCCTTTGGGATATTAAAGTATGCCAGCCTGCCTGCCGACATTTTCAGAATGTTATGTTAAGCCTAGAAGGAATGCTAAATGATCTATTTTGGATTAAAATGATCAGGAAGAGCCAGCCCACCATGGAACCTTAAAGCTACATTTACACTGACCGACATTCACCCGACAAAATCTTGTTGGTTGGTGCTCTCTTTGCTCCCTGGTAAATTCTCTGCTCGCAACGTTTTCAAAGAAAATGGATGGAAGTTCAGGAGGAAAACTATTGGACCATTCCAACATGTTGCATGCATATTTTACCCGCCGATGGAAACACTGAAAAGTCACGTGTCCAAAGTTGAGTCCTTGATTGGTTGTTGATGCGACCTCTCCAAAGTTTAAACTTTTAAACTCTAAACTCTAAATTTGGCTGTACTGCTCGAATTGCGCGCCTGCCAGACCTTTGCGCTGGACTTGTTGCTCAAATTGCGCCACCGGACCTCAGATCGCGTCTGTACCATTCATACTCTGCTTTGCAAAACAACATTTTTTAAACGTGAAGTCTAAAATTTGACATTTTTTTAAGCTATAAAAGTGTCTGTCTGTCCGTCCATCTATCAAACACTCAACACGTTCACTCCATATGTTATGCCCAGAAGGAATGCCAAATCCAGTATCCATTTAGGATTATCAAGATCAGGAACAGCAAGCCTACAATGGAACCATTAGGAACCTTTTCACTTTTGGTCAGGACATCACTGCATTTTCTTACTGAGAAGCTCTCAACTGGCAGTATAGTAAACCTCTGCAAACAAGAACATGACATATTTCAGGAGGATAAAAGACATTGATTTCAAATATGGTGCCTAGTTGGCATTTGCTTCTCTAAGATTCTCCACCAGAACTGAACGTCTGCGCTTTTACTCTGTCATAGACACCCCCCATTGGTGGAAGTAACACTATCATACAAGCAGGATGTACTCACAGCAGGAAACTATGCTGTACCAGAGCGTGTTTAGGTCCCCTAATTCCCATTTGCTAGGTTGTTGATCTCCTCCATGCTCTATAGAGTAAAGTAAACTAAGCCATGTTTGGATTTTGAACTTATAATAGAGTCTTGCATGAAAGCAGATGCTGCATGGTTCTATCAATCTAAAAACTGTCTTCTGTCTTCATATTGTTTCTGTTTTATGTTTAAAAAATCACAGTTTTAAAATTGAGGCCCCAGGTTACCACCGGGGCAAATACCTTTTAACTGATGGTTTATTGAAGTACAGAAAGACACTTAGAACATCTGCTAATTCCTACCTGGACAACATCTGTCCATTCCAAACTTAAGATCAACATTTGCTCAGAATATGGAAAATCAGGAATTCCAGTATGGCTTCTGCTTTAGGTGACTGAACTTAAGAAACAGGAAGTCATCATGAATCTATTGATTATCCTTATTTGTGTGGATTTCGGGAGTCAAGTTTTAACTTGATGATAGGCGCTTCTTCTCTTCCTATTTTAAAGTTAACATCTCAAATATCTTAAAGCCAGAAACAAAAGTCTTTGATTCTTGTCAACAGGAAAAAGCCAACCCACTGAAGGCCTCTTCTCAGAAAAGACCTGACAATCATCAACCACAGATGAGACGGCTTCACAGAGTTTCAGGAGGCTAATTTTAGGCAGGTATTGTCATCAGTTGTTTCAGTTTTGTTTACCAAAAAAGGGAAGTAAAGAAACTTACACATTATCCAAGTTACATCAGTCCATAATGTAACTGCTCAGTCCTGTGCGGGGTCACGAGGGTCATTGTCTTTTTTTGAGATGTACACTTTTTTACAAGCCAATAACATATCAATGAATAATAAATAAATACACAATATGAATAAAACATTGAACAACCTGTTGCTTCTGTTGTTTCATTATTTTCTCATGTTCTTTAAAAGGTAGGACAATATTGGTGGTTTTTTAGCTCAAAGTTGTCTCTTCTTTGGAGCACTTAGTAGATAAGAAACTTTAGTTTTTAGAACAACAGTAAGTTAACAAAAATGTTATCATGTGAATATTTCTCTTCATGTAGAAACTATTGTTTTTATGTGTATCGAATCGATATATCATACATGTTAAGCATACAAGGTCCTTTGTTTTTTCAAGCCAAATGAAAGTGCAGTTCAAGGCCGGCTTCTAGATGAGAAAAGACCCTTAACACTGACACCTCTGTTTGAGAGCAAAACCACAGCAATGCTTATGTTTCCGTGCATCATATGTTAGTGTGCACAGCAGAAAGAGGGGCCAGAAATGAAAAAAGAAAAGAAAATTGATGTTAATCTTTTCTACAGAACAGTTGAGTGTGTTCATGACAATGTGCGTTCATTCGTTTTTTTTTTTTAATCAGATTAAGTAACAAGGATTTCATCAGGAAAAGTGTTAAGTTTTAAATCAAATATAAAATTGCATTCATAACATTAATGATTGAAAATGATGGTTGCGACCATCAGAGAGCATGACCACAAGAGGTCACACTGACAAAGAAGAAAAGCTGAGATCATCACTGATTCTGATGGGTTTAAAGGCTGGACCACAGATTTGTTGATTTAGTTTAAACAGAAGTATAAAAATACATCTCTGCTGGTATTTACTTCCCTTTTTGTATTTCACACAGCAAAAAAGGTAAGGAAAAAAGCTAGAGGATGATCCTGTAGAGTGCATTACCCATATTTTCTATGGCGCTCTTTTTAATAGAAACCTCACAACATCTGAAGTGAATCCAGCTATTTTGATATCTGAAGTTAAAAATAAATAAATGTAGTTAGTAAAGAGTTAAGTAACAGTCAACTCAAATGCACAAAGCAAATCCACCCAACCCCCCACTGACACACACTAAAGGAAACTGTGTTCACACCTTTTCCTGCACACGAACACTCTTGAGGCCCTGTGGTGTTCCTGTTCCTGGCCAACCTGTCCAGGATGTCCCCTGCCTTCACCCACAAGCTCCGTGAGCCTGAAAGGGACTTGAGGGGTAAAGAAGATAACTGAATAAATGTGTTGAGGTTAAGCTGGTCCTCATCACACGTTTTGCTGCAGAGGCAGAGGCCACAAGGACACAGAGGACCGACCAGTTTTCTACAGCAGAAAAAATAACAGGTTCATTTTTTAGGCCCAGAAGCCATGAAGAATTTAAATGGAAGAATACTGAGCTAAGAGGCTAAGCAGGTTTGGGCCTGGTGGGTTATTGGGTGGGTTACATTCTTGATGTATTGTTATGGGTTATGGATAGGGTTCCTGCAAACACTCTCCAGTGGTTCCATGAGCCTTTCCTAAGTCTGTAAATATAAAGTGTTTCATCAGAAAGGTCATTTTCTGTAAAACTTATAGTGAATCATCCACCGTTCAGGGTAAATCCTCAACAGGTTGCCTGTCTGTTGCAGGCCCACCCATTCACTCACTTTCACACCTGGGTGTAATTTAGAGTAACCAATTAACCTATAAAGTATGTTTTTAGACTGTGTTAGCTAGAGTGACCGGAGTAAACACACCCATTCAAAAGGGGGAACATGCAAACTCCACACAGGAAACACCTAGTTGATTTGAGCCAGGGTCTTCTTACTGTGAGGTAAGCGCGCTTAGCACTGCTCCCCCTTGCAGCCGTTATGTTGCATCACATCCAAATCGATTGTAGTTTACTGTGACATCCCACAGTGAAGGAAGTAGCCAAGAGGGAAAAAACAAATCTGAGTAGACCAGTGTACCTAATCACTCTGAAGATTCTTGGAGTAATTTTCCATCAGTAATGTTTTCATTTACTGTCCATAAACTGCTACTGCACCTCTAGAAACCCAAGCAGTTTTATTCTGACAATCACTGGCACATTTAAAAGGCGTATATCATGCTTTTCCCAAGCCTTTTAGAGTAACTATTCCTATATTTATGATTGCACATCAGCTTTGGTAAACTAAAGAAAAATTTTTAACATTTATTTATTATTTTTTTAAATGAAATATGAGTTATTTTCTTAGTTAATTTTTCCTAACCAGAAGTATGAGGACTCGATCTCTGAGGCACCGCCTTTCACTGCTTGTGGGTGACGCCCATATCATGACGTCAACCTACGAAAACAAACAACATCCGAACTTTGATGGAAGATGGAAGAGTTTAAGCTGCCAGCTCCACGGAGAAAGCGGGCAGTGTGTTAGCCTGGGAGTCTTAATGAGGATCTGCTCGTTTTCGTGGAATGGGAGAGGTTGGTTCTCAGAGAGCATAAAGAATTCTCAGAAATGTGTAAATACTGCTTTGGGGTTATTTTTTGCGAGTAATGAACATTATAATGAACTTAAAAGCTCAAAATGCTGATTTTGCATGATACAGGTCCTTGAATATACCCAACCCAATCCACATCTCACCCTGGTGTGCAGGATTCAGCCAGGTCATTTTATCTACCCCAGATTCAGAAAATGTGAAAAAATCCTAAGAAACCCATTCTTTGTCACCACTAACAGGTTATGAAAAAATAAGTTTGCCACTTATTGCATGTTCCATCGGGGCGACTGGTGCAGAGGTACAGCAGTCGACCTCTGATCAGAAGATTGCAGGTTCGGTTCTGCCTTGCTCACCCATGTGTCAAAGTGTGCTTGGGCAGGACACTAAACACCACATTGCCCCTGATCGCTATACATTGGCCCAAGTGTTTGGCAGTGGAGCCTCCATCAGTGTTTGAATGTTTGTGTGCATAGGTGAATGGTACTGTGACTGTAAAGTGCTTTGGGCCTTCAAGGAAGAAAAACCACTACATTAGTATACTCGAAATACCATCTCCCTCTCCAGTGAGATTGGCACCACTGATAATAAGTCTTGTTCTTTGAGCATATGGCTTTAAGTAATGACCTTTATAACTCATAGGTCCCAAAAATGTGTTTTTATTAAAATTGCCATCCATTTACTTCCACTCATCCTGGTTCGGGTTGCAGGGGCAGCAGTCTGAGTAAAGATGCTCAAACTTCCATCTCACTGTCCACATCTTTCAACTCCTCTAGGAAGATTCTAAGGCATTCTCAGACCTGCAGCTTGTCCTGCATCTTCCCAGGGTTCCCCACCCAGTGGGACATGCCAGGAAAACCTCCCCAGGTAGGGATCCAGGAGGCATCAGGATTGGACTCCTTAGCCCCCTCATCTGGTATCTCTTGATGTGGGTGAGTAATGGCTCTACTCTGACCTCACCGGGTTATGGAACTCCTCACCTTAATGACCCTGGTAGAGTCTCCCATGGCAAACAGGTCCCAGGTGATGAGCCAGACAAAGAATGATTCTGAATCCCTTTTGGAGAAGAAACAAACGAGACCAAGCTACAGTACATTGCCCAGATTGGCATCACCAGGGCCCTACTCTGGAGCCGGGTCTGGATTTGGGACTCACAGGTGTGTGACTGGTGACCGAGGTTCTTCCTACAGACCCCAGTTGGGTCCAGCCCAAAGTAACAATGTTGGTTCACTCCCTCATGTGCCCACCACATGTAGTAGAGCTAAAAAAAAAGGGCTGTTGCAACGTGGTTTAGGTCACAAGTTAACTAATGTTAACTATATAGTTAACTATATGTTAACTAAAGGTGTATCATACAGAATGTGTAAAATGAAAATTTCTTGAAACTAAAGTAAAATAAATTACACTTTTTCAAAATTCAATATTCCATAAAGTCAATTAGAAAAATAATTTTTGTCTGGTGTGCAGGTTTAATAGTTTTAAGGTTATATTTATTGTGAAACCCTTTGAGTTGCTATATATACTTGATATGTGAATTAAACAAAGTAAAGAATAAGCACTTTTTTAGAGCTTGCACTGTTAAAGTTAAACTCTCCTAATGTTGTTTACAACTGAGACTTTAGATGAATCTCATATGTATCGTAATAAGAAAACCCCTCTGAGTATGTGAGTATCAAATATAAGATGAAAAGAGCTTTTTCAACAGGTGTTACTTCAAATGCTGGGTTGGAAAGTTAGATCATGATATTTCCAGTGTGGTAAAACAAAGAATTAAGGCACCAATCAGATTTCTCAGTAGCTGCCCCCTCCCACTGTATAACATCATTTTGAGGTGAATCATTTTAATGTTAACATTTCGATTACTGGAGGCTAATCAAAGTGGAGTAAGACAGAAATGCTTCTTATATTTTATTTTCTGCTGTCATTCATAGATGGGTGTAAGTACAGTTTTGAAATTTTGGGTTTCTTTGTATCTTAATACATGCTACGATTGATTTGCTGGCAACTTTTTCAGGCTGTACAGATGATCTGACCTTTCAGACAAAAACTGTGGTTGTTGGCGATCATGTGAGGTTGGGATGTTCGCGCAGATCTGCAGGCAATGTGTTTTGGATGAGAACCATTTCTGGAAATCCTCCTGAGTTTCTGGACAACTATTCGAGCAAACCAAAACCTGCATATAAACCTGGAATACTTGAGCTGCAAATTGCTGACACAAGTCTACATGATACAGCATTTTATATTTGTGTGAGAAAAAAGGATGGAACTATTTTGTCTTTGAATCTAACATACCTTATAGTTCAAGGTAAGCAAACTATCATGAAATACAGACATTTTTTAATGTTTTTAACTATCAATAAATAATGTACAATGTTAAATACATTACAGTTTATGTAGGACTGATGATCTATAAATTTGTCATTCTTTTTTATTTATTTATATTAGCTCTATGTTTTTTCTGTGTCAGAACCTGCTGTGTCCAAAGTCCCTTCATCTTCTCCAGAATGTTCAGAGAACTCCCTGACTTTGCAATGTTCGGTTCTTCAGGATTCTCAGAATAAGTCATGTCCTTCAGATGAGAGCGTGTTCTGTTTCAGTGCGGAATCTAATCACTCAAACACAAACAGGACTGCAGAAAACAGCGGAGATGCTGCTGTGAGGGACTTCTGTTTCTCAAGTTTCTTTAAAAATCTGACTTCTTCTAATGATTTGAAATATTACTGTGCTATACCCAAATGTGCAGAGAGGATCCAGAAAAATGAATCACTGTCTCAATTCAAAGGTATGGAAATGTGAATGTATATTATATTAGATGGTGGTGCACTATCAAACCTTATAAAAGGTTAAAGATACAAGAACAACTAGGTAATCTTAATTACCTTATTTATTTTAAATTTGCAGTAAACACATGGAACTCAAACACGGCTGATGTAGTCAGAAATATACTCATCGCTGCTTTGGTTGTAAGTCAGATGTTGATAGCATTCCTGTTTTGTTTGGTCAAAAAACTAAAGAAAGAATCAAAAAGTTGTTGTTGTGGTAAGTGGACTCTTCTAAAAATTAAGATGTGATTTTTGTAACTCATTTTACAATAGATTAATTTGTTTCTCCATTTAAATGCAGCCCTTCAACAAATGCAAATATCGACCACAGATCTGCAAAATCAACAGGCAAGTAATAAAAACAAGTACTGCTGCAAAATATTCCAATATTAGGTATTCTTATTCCCTTTTAAATTGTTCTCCATGCCATCAATTTTATTTTTCCAGGAAAATGAAGACGTGCTGGTTTATTCAGCAGCATTTTTTAGCAGAAGAAAATCCTCTAAAAAAGAGACAAGAGACCATGATGATGACATCAAAGAAGAAACTATCTACACAAACATTGCTGTGCATGAGCTTTGAAATGTATAACTAAATTAAAAAAATGTATATATAGCACACAGTCAAGGAAACATTCTTTGTTGTTATTTAGGTTAAGGCCTTTTTTTTTATTGTTCCCTGAACTAACAGCAGCTAAAAGTTGATCTTTTTAAGACAGTATAAGTATTTGAGATTAAACCAGACTGATACTGATTACTCTGTATTGTGTTTTTGTAGTTAAAGCCAGTATTGTATTGTAAGCCAGTAAGACTTTTTGCAAACATTTTTGCAGTCACAACTGTCCTCATGGGTGGATATGGACTGTCGGAGGATGAAAAAAGGGGCAAACCTGTACTCTCAGTGAGCTCTTAGAGCAAAAATATTCATGCACGTTTTTTACTGGCATGCTACCGGCGACGTGTTTTAGTAAACACTTATACAACATATAAGGGTGAGAGGAGTAGGGGAGATGCAGGCACGGCATATGGATTTTTCCTTTTTCAAACCCCCCCCCAAGCCCTGCACACAATGCAAGGGGTTCGTTTGTACTGTTCAAACAATAAGTGCAGTTGAATTTTAAATCCTTCTGCACCACTTTTCTGAAGTCTGACTGTTAGAAATGAGGAAATTAGACAGAGTGTAGTATGTGTGGACATCCTACGATCATTTACGTATCACATGCACACCCTGTGCGTGCAGCATTTGGGTCAATCAGTAAGAAATAATAATAATAATAATAATTTGATTTATCTGTGCTTTTCCAGACACTCAAAGTGCTTACACTGTGTCAGTTATTCATTCATTCTTTATACTTGGTGATGGTAAGCTACTGATGTGACTAGAGTGTGGTTTAAGGGCACCATATGACTTTCATCATAAACGTGTTTATGGTGTTTGGGGCCGGAGACGTTGTATGTTGCGTAGATGGAAGTAGGCTGTTCGGGTGACGCTGTTTATGTGAGAAGTGAAAGAGAGACTACTGTCGAAGATGACACCCAAACTCTTTACCTGAGGGGAGGGAGAGATGGTGGAGCCGTCAATGGAAAGAGAGAAATGATTGGTCTTGCTGAGGGGGGATTTTATGCCTATCAGAAGAAGTTCAGTTTTATTGCTGTTGAGTTTTAAAAAGTTTGAGGTGAACCATAATTTGACTTCATTGATGCAGTCAACCAGCGCTAATGGAGGCAGTGGGGAGCTTTTTTTTGTTGTTTTTTTTTTTTTTTTTGTGGCAGTGGGGAGTTGGGTTGGCTGGAAAGATAGAGCTGGGTGTCATCCGCATAGCAATGAAAATGGCTGTGGTGTTTTGGGAAAATGTGACCAAGTGGGAGAAGGTAGATAATAAAGAGGAGTGGACCGAGGATAAAACCCTGAGGGACACCAGTTGTGATAGGGACAGAATGAGAAGTGAAAGATTTCAGTTGGATAAACTGAGTACGGTCAGACAGGTAGGAAAAAAAACAGGAGAGGACGGTGCCAGAGATGCCAATGAAAGAAAGTCTGTACAGGAGGATAGAATGAGAAATGGTGTCAAAAGGTGAACTGAGATCAAGCAAAAGGAGGATGGATAATAAACCACAGTCAGCAGAGAGGAGAAGGTCATTAGTGATTTTTAGAAGAGCAGTTTCAGTACGATGAAGGGGATGGAAGGCAGATTGGAAAAGTTCATAGTTGAAGGACAGATGAGCACGAAGCTGAGCAGATAATGTTTTCTCAAGAATATTGGAAATGATTGGAAGGTTGGAAATGGGGCGGTAATTACTGAGGTCTGTGGGATCTGAACCCAATTTTTTAGGTATGGGAGTTACAGCAGCAGTTTTCAGTGTAGGAGGAACTATTCTAGAGGAGAGGGAAGCATGAATTATGTTGGTGATGAGAGGACAAGGAGAGGGAGCAGTAGCTTTAACAAGGATGGTGGGCAGTGGGTCAAGCTGGCATGTGGAAGGTTCGGATTTTTTAATTAATGTAGAGAGTTGACTAACTGTGGGTAGGGTAAATGAAGAAAACTAGGAGTCAGACATAAAAGACGGAATGGAAGATAGAAATGGAGCACAGTAGGGGGTAAGCTGTCGATGGATAAGGTGGATTTTTGTGGTGAAAAATGAAGCCAAGGTGTTGCAGAAATCAGTTGAATAGAGATGTGATGGAAGGGATTTAGGAGGTTTGATGTTAGAGATGTGGGAGAAAAGAATCTTTGAATTTTCTTTATTTGAATTGATTAGATTGGAGTAGTAGGCAGATTTGGTCTTGGAGATGCACTCTTTATAGTGGAGAATGTGGTGTGTGTACATGTCTTCATGGATAGTTAGTCCGGTTTTGGTGTAGAGTCTTTCAAGTTGGCGACCTTTTGCTTTTAACTGTCTTAGAGTGGGGGTGTACCACGGTGCAGTACAGGTCAATGAGACAGATCTGGATTTGAGTGGAGCAAGTGTGTTGGGGATGTGGTGCAGTTGTGTGTTGTAGTGTGAAACAAGTTGATCTGGAGCTGTAAAACTGTCTGTGTATGGAAGTTCACTGATCAGGGCAGATAAAATCTCAAGGTTGATATCCTTAGCATTACGGAAGGTAATATTGTGTGAAGGCTTGTGTATGGAAAGAAACAAACTGACATTAAATGTCACAAGCATATGGTCGGAAAACGGGATGAAGTTTGATTTACAGTCCATGGGTATTATACCTGAGCAACAGATTAAGTCCAGAATGTGTCCTTGTGAGGGCAGAACCCACTGCCCAACAGTTAAGTTAATTTGTTATATTTCTCTCTTGAATAAACCATTTCATTTTATTTCACACATTACATAACACATATAACTTAATGACTTGTGCACACATTTAGTTAATTTTGTATTGATTTGAGTAATTCTATTCTTTGAGTTCTGTTTGAGGCCTGATGCTGGGGCAGAGGCTGGAGCAGGGAAACTTCCTGATGATGTGGCAGTGGGAGGAGCCGAAGAAGCTCCCGATGACTTGAAAAGGGAGGAGCATGGACAATTTCCATCTGGAGAAGATGGAGGGGGAAGACAAAGTTTATTCTTATGTTGGACTATTGTTTGTATTTTTTGGAGTATGTTAAACTTGCTTTGAGGTACAAGTTCAGTTTTCTCTGTTAAAGCGTTAAATTACTAGTAATTTACTACTTTAGTTAATATTTAGGTTTTGAATGTTTTGTATTTGTGCTCCCCTCCCTATTGTGTCATTGGTTTGATCAGCCAGTATAAAATCTCCCTAATGTTTCCTGTTGGTGGGTCAGTTTGAGTTCAGTTGGTTTGAGCTTTTGTTATTGAGTCTCTTAGTTACATTTTTGTTAAATTGACCCCATTTTAATTTGAGCCCCTGTCGTTCTGTGTTGGGTAAAATAAAAACCCCTGATTTGAAGATCTTTTTTGTCCTGTGGCTCAATCTCTGCCGAGCGGACCCTGACAGTCCTTTTGAGTGAGTGGGAAAATCAACAAATTGTTGAAAACCAAAATTGTCCAAACAGGATAGGAAATCATTAGTAAGTGAATTGTTAACATTATCCAGGTGAATATTTAGGTCTTCTAGTAATAAAACATTTGGTGAAAGTACAGAGATATATGTTAGAAAAGTTGAGAAGTCTGACATAAAATCCTTGTTTGGTTTTGGTGGTCTGTAAATAGTGGCAATGATGGTCGAGGTAAATCCAGAAAGCTGACATACAGTGGTCTCCTGGAAGATAGGAACTGTTATAGGAGCTGCTCTCAAACACTCACGGAAAATTCATGCAAGACCACCACCACGACCAGTGACATGTGGTTGGGAGAAGTAAACAAACTCCGGTGGAGTGGCATCGTTCAGATCCATAATCCAGATCCATGATCCTCAGATCCAGCTGCTCTGCAACGAGTGACCAAAACTGCGCAGAGGACTGTGGGCTGCAGCTTGCCGACCGCCACTGACATCTATACGACCAGATGCAGGAAACGGGCCTCCCGCATCCTGAAAGACCCCACTCACCCCTCACACCCTCTGTTCTCCCTGCTCCCCTCAAGCAGGAGACTGAGGAGCATTAAAAGCAGGACCACCAGACTGAGGAACAGTTTCGTTCCTGAAGCAGTCAGACTGCTGAGCTCCGGTTGATCACTACCCCCCCCCCCCCACTCTATGGACAACAAAGTCATTCTGAAGTGCAATATCACAGGGCTGTGCAATACCTAATACAACATACTGTGCAATTTGAAACATACTTTCTGTGCAATACTCATCAGAACCACACCGTAACATTTTAATATCATATTGATATTATATTATTTATTATGTCTGAATGTAAACGGCTGGCCCGGGACCAGAGAGCCTAATATCGTTTTATCATGTGATAAAATGACAACAAAGATTTCCTGATTCCTGAAAACATTCTTCTGCTGCCACATTTGAGTCAGGCATAAAAAGTCTAATTTACCATCCACCACCAGATCCTGGATGAGATGGCCTTATGGGTGTTCAGTAGACCAAAGTTTAATTTTGAGCTGCTGCCAGTGGTTGTGCTCAACATTCTTGGGACTCGCACCTGGACACATTTAGCACGGCGACCCGTGTTTCTCTTTAAGCTGTGAGTGGTGGACCAAAAAGAAGGGATGGAGCTGGAGTGGTCATATTGAAAGTTAGATGACTACCCTGATGAATGGGTCTGCGGCGGGGAATGTAGGGAAGATCCAGTTGCTGAAGAAAAGCAGGTGCATTATGTAGGGGTATGTGGAGCTTAGCCTCAGAGGCAGGGTGCTGGAACAGGGCTTTCACTGGGTGGTGAGCAACCCACAGGAGGACCCAGAGGAGTACCATGCACACACAGGTAAACCACATCGCTGTTTAAACAGGTTGCCACTTGGAGGTAAGCAGTGCAGGCCATGCTGGTGCTGGAGGTTAGCAGTGCAGGGCACAATCTTGTCGACAACTCTATGCTGATAGGCAGGAGATGCCTCCTGGCAAGGGGAGTGGACTGAAGCATCAGCAGGTTAGCAGAGCAGCAGGCCTCACACAAGAAGTGAACTGAAGCAGCAGCAGGTTAGCAGAGCAGCAGGCCTCA
The DNA here is from genome assembly GCA_023969325.1 of Oryzias curvinotus. NCBI lineage: Eukaryota > Metazoa > Chordata > Actinopteri > Beloniformes > Adrianichthyidae > Oryzias > Oryzias curvinotus. Next base: position 10,265,921 of record CM043715.1, read on the forward strand.
TACGAGGAGTGAACTGAAGCAGCAGCAGATATGCACAGTAAAAGGCAATCTTAGAAGTAACTGATGTGGGATGTGTACCACACCTGCCCCAGGTGGAGGAGTTAAAGTATCTTGGGATCTTCTCTTTGAGCAAGTGATTGACAGGTGGGTTGGTGCAGCATCTGCTGTCATGTGGTAGTGTCATTCCATTGTGGTGAAGAGGGAGGTGACTCATGAAGCAGAACTGTCAAATTACCAGCTACTTATTCTTCCAGTGGCATCAACTACATAACATCTACACTCACTGGCCATTTTGTTAACCACACCTCTCCAACCCGTTAGCACAAATTTCTAAACAGCCAATCAAAGGCATCCCCACAACGCATTTTGGTTTGTAGTCATGGTCAAGACGATCTGCTAAAGTTCAAACTGAGCATCAGAATGAGCAAAAAGGAGATTGAAGTGACTAAGAATGTGGTATGGTTGTTGGTGCAAGACGGGCTGGTTTGAGTGTTTCAGGACCTACTGATCTACGGAGATTTTCACACACAACCATCTCTAGGGTTTACATAGAATGGTCCGGAAAAGACGAAATATGCAGGGAGTGAGTGAGTTCTATGGCCGGAAATGTCTTGTTGATGCCAAAGGTCAGAGGAGAATGTCCAGAATGGTTCCAGCTGATCGAAAGGCAACAGGAACTCAAAGAACCACTGGTTACAACTGAGGTCTGCAGAAGAGCATCTCTGAATGTACAACACATCCAACCTTGAAGCGGATGGGCTACAGCAGCAGAAGACCACTCCTGTCAGCTAAAAACAGTAAACCACAATTCACACAGGCTCACCAAAGCTGGACAATAGAAGATTATAAGGATGTTGTCTGGTCTGATGAGTCTCCATTTCTGCTGCCACATTTAGATGGTGGTCAAAGCTTGGTCTTAATGATACAAAAGCTTGGATCCATCCTGCCTTCTATCAATGGTTCAGGCTGGTGGTGGTAATGTAATTGTGTGGGGGATAGTTTCCTAGCACACTTTGGGCCCTTAGTAACAACTGGGCATTGTTCCAACACCACAGCATATCTAAATATTGTTGTTGACCATGTCAATATCTTTATGACCTCAGTTTACCATCATTTGGCGGGTGGGTAGCTCGGTTGGTAAAGTGAGGGACTGACATGCAGGAAACCAGGGATCAATTCCCGGGGGGAATGAACAAGCAAGCAATTGAGTTGGTGAGCAGTTAACACCACCCAGTGAGTGCAAGACCCTTAACGCTACACCCTACCAGCATGAATGTGCATGAGTGATCCTGGTGATGATCAGAGGGACCGTAGGCGCGAACTGGCAGCGACGTCTCTACCATCACAAGGTATGAATGGTGAATGAATAATGGACACAGCACTGTAAGTGTCTGGCAGATAAATCCAATCCATTAGTATTATCTTCTGATGTCTACTTCCAGTGGGAAAAGGCGCTGTGTTATAAAGCTGGAATTATCTCAGACTGGTGAACATGACAATGAATTCACTGGACTCAAATGGCCTCCACAGTCACCAGATCTCAACCCAATAGAGCAGTAAATACAAAATATTTAGTCAATTCAAAAATATTTATTTCAGAAATGTGAAAACATAGAAAAATAAGACAAGATTAGGGAGTGAGAAAAAGAAGAATCTTATGAATTCTAACCCCTGTACCTTATGCCATTTTATTCCTAAACCTAGTACTCCCACTATCAAAGTTCAGTGCCCTAGCTAAGGTACCATAAAGTATCTTAGTTACAGTTGCACATGTAAACCTAATTTCCAAAAGCACCAAAATGAATCACACTTTCTAATTTTATAAGCATGCAAATTTACAAATTCTAAAGTTTTGTTTTGTATATGTACATCTTAATCAACAATCATATTGGTGTACTTATACTTAAACTGGCTCTGTTCCACAGCTTCACTTCACATCTTGAAACACAGAACCTTTTTTTTGTTTGTGCTTTATTGATGAGAAAATTCAATTTTTCCCTAATATTGTATTTTTCCTCTTTTTTAATACATAACCTTTGCATATGACTATGTAACCAAGTAGATTCCTTTAATAACAGAAATAATGTAAGAAATAATGTACTAAAATGGCAAAATAATCACACATCATTTATAGTTTTCTTTATTTGAAATATGCTATTATTCCTCTTACACAGTTTGTGAGAACAGTTTTTTTTATGCATCAAACACATTCTAGTTTCATTCAGATTATGGATCTCTCAAAATGCAAATTTCTCAAACATGTGTCCAAAATGTAATTATTTCATAATTTTTGTGTAAGTAACCATTTTATTCATTATAAAATGAATGAAACTGAAATTGCATCATTTAAAACAGATTTAACTACAGGATATGATTATTAAACCTCGGAGAATGGAGGAGAAGAACAAAGGTGTTCATTTTGAAGGAAAAACGGGTTAGATGTGGGCATTTGTGAGCAACAACGCCTCCTGTAAAAATACAAAGAAAGTCAAAAAAGGAAGTCAAGAGTGGCAAAGAAGTTAGTTGGAGTTGTCAGAACATGTATGGGACCTAGAAGACAGTGGAGAGATGTGATGTAGGTGTATCAGAGGAGGTAAAGGTGGAGGTGGGACTACATCAAGGATCAGCTTTGAACTCCTTTTTGTTTGCCGTGGTGACAGATGAGGTTAGACAGGAATTTCTGTTGACCATGATGTTTGCAGATGATATTGTGATTTGTAGTTAGAGCAGGTGGAGGAACATCTAGAGAGGTGGAGGTTTGGTCTATTGCACCAAGAAAGAGTATATGTGTAAAAATGGGAAGTCCTCCAGTGGAATGGTGAAATTACAGGGAGCGGAGTTGAAGAAGGTGGAGGACTTTAAAGTACATCGGGTCAACAGTTCAGAGAGTGCATAGAGGCAAGTTGGAACAAGTGGAGAAATGTTACAGGTGTGGTGTGTGACAAAAATGTCATCCTTGATGACACTCTTGTCATCAATACGGAAATAAAGGCTTAGCAGATGTAGTAAGAGCAGCCATGTTGTTTGCTTGGAGAGTAAGAAAGAGGCATGAACCAGAGCTGGTGGTAGCAGAGATGAAGATGTTGAAGTTCTCTTTGGGACTGACAAGAATAGATGGAATCAGGAATGAATCCATTAGAGGAACAGCTTATGGTAAATATTTTGGAGAAAATTTCAGGGAAATAGATTGAGATGATTGGGACATGTTGAGATGAAGAACAGTGATTATTTAGGTAAAAGATGGCTGAGGTGGGTATAACAGGAAAGCGACCTAGAAAAAGACCAGAGACACTTGACTAAATTAGTCAAGAAGATTGGTATGATTGAAAAGGAAGCAGAGGACAGGGTTTGATGGAGCCGGATAATTCGCTGTGGCAACCCCTGCCAAAAGGCAAAGAGTAAGCTAATCTATCCCAGATTTTTAATATCAGAATAAAAGGTCTCTTGAGGTCTTGTCTGCTTTCTGTTTGCTCTGCCAGCTTTCCTCTGAGTGAAGGTTGGTACTGAATATGTCAGTGAATCATTTTTATTCTGAGAAAAACACAGACACTAAAATCACATATTTGATTCAAATCCAGACAATTAAAGAATTTAGTTTGATTCTTGGCTTCATTTTACCTTTTCATGTTTCCGGTCATCAGAGGAGTGTAAACCATCTACTTCTAAGGCAAGAAAGAGAAAGCTTTAAAAAACAATTTAATTTTAAACAGCTCATATTAAATAAGATAATGAGAAAAATTTCACCATTGGAAGTAGTGCCTGCTTTTCTCTTCATTTTATAAATTAAGAAAATTATGACAAAGATGCTGGCAGACAATGTGGCAAACAAGACAAGGAGTACAATGTTGGCTGTTTGTAAATCCCACATCTGCAGTTCTGAAAAAATATAAAAAACACAGTCAATGACTGTAAATGGTTTAGGAAAGTTGAAAAAAGGAATAGTTTTGGATGTTGCCCTTTTTCTTATAACAAAATATTTGGGACACCAAAAACATTCTAAAAATCAAATACAGTTAGAAGAATAAAGTTGTAAAATCATGAGGCAAAACTCCTAATTTTACCAAAATTGAGTTTTAAAATTATAGGAAAAAATTATACTTTTACAAGGGGAATGTTGTGAAATTATGAGAAAAAAGATCAGTTTTGTTGAAGTTTTTATTAAACACCTAGAATTATGAGTAAAAACGTTAATACTTTACAATAATAATTACAATTTCATAACTTATAAATTTAGAATTTACAAGATCAAAGTCATAAAGTAATGATGCAAAAGGCTGTATACTTTGAAAAGTAGAGACGTAGAGTGCATTGTGAGGTAGCTTTAACTTTGATTTCACAAACAAGGAAATAATAAATATTTCAGTGAGTCATCATTAACTTTTCATAAGACTAAGGGCATTGTAACTAATTTGCAGGAAACTGAGAAACTTCAGAAGAAGATTGTTGAACCACAAGGAGTGGATTCCCGATCACCCCATTAGAGGTACAAAGATCCAAATACATTATTACTCATGCATTCCTATGGTAAACTAAAGCCTTATTGCATTACCATAAACAGCTACATTGATGAATTTAGTCAACCAGTAATGTGGATGGAGGATAACACGCCCAACTTTCTTTTTAAAACGCCATGGCTTCTTCCTCATAAAACCGTGACTTTTTCCTAATAATTTTACAACTTTGTTATGCCCCGCAGCAGTAGAGGACCGCAAGGACCATATTATTTTCCCTTTGATTTTTTTTATGGTGGCCCTAATATTCCATCATAACAAAATCCTTCTGTAAAGATAAAAAAAAAGATTAAAGAAATACCGGTCAGTGTTGTCCCATTTCCATAAAAGATCTCTCCACATGCAGCCACAGCACAGTGGTAAGTCCCAGCATCAGAGGAGATGAAGTTCTTGTTAAAGCTGTAGACACATTTCTGCACAGAGGGAGCTTCAGGACTCCTCAAACATTCATCAGAACCGTTCCCATGAGCATAAATAACATGAGGATGAGACTTGTTTGATTGGGTTTTAAACCAGAACACTCTCTGTTCTGCTGCACAGGTTTCATTGTCAGAGCTTGAGAGGACTGAACATTCTAGAGTGACGGGGTCTTCTGGATAGACTTGATCAGATAAAAACCTCTCAGTGATAGCAACAATGTGTGGTTCTCTGCCTAGAAAATATAGAAAAATAATTACAGAAAACTAATCACTAAATATTTGTAGTTTTAAAAATGGTAATGTTCTTACCTTTGACACTCAGAAATGTTCCAGTTAAAAAATTCAAATCCAGGTTTTTAACTTTAATGCAGTAATAAACACCACCATCACTTTCCATGGCTCCATTTATTTCCAGAACAAAGGACCCAGGTTCTTGCTTTAGGACAATGTGAGATTCCCTGATGTCATCATCAAAGTCAAAGTTCATTGTTCCTCCCAGAAGTTCAGGCTTTTTCCCAGAAACCATCCTGATCCAAAATAAGTTCTCTCTGTAGAGAACATATGTCTGGCGAGCACACGTCAGTTTAACATTTTCTCCAACAGGAACCGTCTTAGTCGTGAAATTATATTCATTTGCACAACCTGAAAAAAAGTTTTAAAAATCCCTCATTATTAATAAACACAGTTATAGATTACCAACAGATGTGCTTATTTATTCAATTAAAAACACTGCAAATTCCAAAAAGTACTTACATCCATTTGTGATCATAAAAACTACATAAAACAGAATCTTCATTTTTGTATTGGTCCACTGGTGGCTGCAGAGAAATAAAAGAAAGTCATAGCCTGAGCGATCTAAATGTAATGATGGAAAAGGGGCGGGATCACATATAAAACAACCTGATTGGACTTTCTGCATGCTGACGTTCCACTGTTAACCACAATGGAAATAATACCAGCCATTTTGAGCCTAAACACATTAAACAGTAATCAAAAGAGAGTCTTTGTTCAATGTTTTAGTTAACGTTTTCCAACATTAATATAAAGCAAAGATCAATGTTTGATGTAACAAACCTCAGATTTTAGAGCATTTTTTACCATTAAGCTTCTAACATTGATAAGATTAAAATGAACAAAAACCAGATTAACAAGTCATGGAGAGTACCCCTCCAAGAGACAATAAGGCTAGGCCCTCTGAATTGGTGCTTGGCCCCTAGGTCGGAACCACAGTCAGAGATGTATCCCCTTCCCGGAGGTGAAGGGTGACAAGCCTCTAATCCTGGTTGAACTCCAGCATTTGGCAATTTAGTAATTTCACAACTGTCCACTGCTGTTGACCAAGAGCTATTTCAGAATCTGTATGGAGGTGAGCCCAATGATATCTAACCAGTACCTCTTAACCCTGCAGCTGATGCACATGGCTTTGATTGCCACTCAAACCTTTCCACCACCAGGTGCAATCAAGGGCTGGAGAATGTCTAGTTTGGAAAGCACAGATTGCATTGAGGCAGTTTGTGTGGCTGGTATGAGAGTGAGCATCACCAAATCTAAGACCAGTTTAAGTCTTGTTCTCGAGTGATGGAAGATCGGAGAGAGTGAGTTTGACAGATTGGTGCAGCGTTTACTGTTATGCGATCATTTTGCCGTCACCTTGTGGTGAAGAGAGAGGCGAGTAAGGAAGGGAAGCTCTCAATTTACCAGTCAATCTTTGTTCCAGTACCCATCCATGGTCATGAGCTCTAGGTAACGACCAAACGAACATGGTCTCAAATACAAGCGGCCAAAATGAGCTGCCTCCACAGGGTGGCTGGGCATTTCATTAGAAAAAGGGCTAGAAGCTCAGTCACCCAAAGAGAACCGCTGCCTCTCCACATCAAGAGCAGCCAGTTGAGGTGGCTCGGTGATCTGGTTTGGATGCCTCCTGGACGCCTCTCTGGAGAGGTATTTCGGACATGTCTGACTGGGTGAAGACTGCGGGGAAGACCCAGAACATGATGGTGGGACCAAGGCTGTCAACTGACCTGGGAACACCTCTGGGTTCCCTTCAGGGGAGCTCGAGGAAGTGACCATGGAAGTCTTAGTATCCTTTAATCAGCCACCAATTGTGCGAGTTCTCCCGGGTAAAAAGATGAAAGAGGCCCTTAATTTTCATCAAAGGTATGCCTCAACCTCAACCAAAAAATCACATTATTTGATTTACATTTTGTTTGGCAAATTATGATGGAAAATAAAGGCTTGTATTGGTTTACCATCTCACCTTAGAGTAAGAAAATCTTTAAATTCAAGCTGGTACCTCTCTTTGTGTAGTTTGTATGTTCTCCGTGTGTTTGGAAGATGGATGGATAATAGAAAATAAGAATTTGGTCAGTAACAAATGTTCTTAAGATGTATTATTTTTTAGCAATGACAGAAGTCAAATTTTTTTTGAGTATTTTCCCTTGCCAATACTTTCTCTAAATCTCACAATACATGTCCAATGAATTCTGTCTTTTACAGTGATCAGTCTTCCTGGTCCATTTGCAGAAATAGAGGCAAAAAGTGTCCACTCCCATGCTTCACAGAAGGTATAGTGTTCTTTGGATGCAACTCAGCGATCTCTCTGCTTCAAACATGACAAGTTGAGTTTTCCTTATCTGACAATTTGATATTCTCTCAATCCTCTGCTGGATCGCCCAAATACTGTTTACCAGCTTCAGACAGTCCTAGACATGTACTATTTTAAGCAGTGTGATTACAGGATTTCAGCCCCTGGCACCCTAGTAGGTTACTGTTGGTAGTTTTAGTTACTTTAAACCCAACTCTCTGGAAGTAATTTACTAGGCCCCCCATTTGTTTGTGGGATCAGTGGTCTTGTATATGTCTTTCCTTTTTGAACTGTTAATTTCTTCACACCAAGCTTCTTACCAATTGTAGATTCAGTAATCCCAGCCTAGTGCACGTCTACTCTTGTTTCTGGTGTCCTTAGATATAGATATGTATATTTTATGCTAAAGATAGGTTAGTGAAAGCCAGAAATTGTGCTTGTTTGTAGGTGACCAAATACTTATTTTATCAAGGACTTGAACTATTATTTCATAGAAAATCTTACAATGTGCGTTCCTGGATTCTTTCTTGCCATTCGGTTGTTTACGAAGAGGGAGTGTACCTTGAAGTGTACCTATAATGAAAAGTACAGGCCTTTTTCGTCTTTTGAAGTGGAGCGTTTGTACAATTGGTGGTTGTCTAAACCCTAAACGCACTGTTATGCACCCATAAATGGTAAATGGCATATACTTATATAACGCTTTTTAAACTTTCTCGAAGGCCCAAAGCGTTTTACAGTCACAAAGCCATTCACTCCGTCACACACACACTCACACACTGGTGGTGGCTCCGCTGCCGAACACTGGCGCCAATCGTCCACAAGAGGCAAGGTGGGGTTCAGTGTCTTGCCCAAAGGACACTTCGACACATGGGCGTGCAAGGCTGGAATCAAACCTGCATACAGGTTCATACATCCGTTAAGCGCTCCTCTCACTCATACACAAGTAGAATAATTAATACATTTAAAAAAAACATGTAATAGCGTTGTTCATGTGTTTTGTAAACATACAGGTAAATAAAATATAAAAACAATGACAAAAGTGTTGCCAGAATAAGCTTATATTTTAAACAACTTAAGTTGAAAAAAATGAAAGAGGGACCCATCAGAGTCTAAAATTGGAATGCTGTTTACCTCAAAATTATTTGTCTTGAAGCATTTTTTAAGTAAAGAGATTTATTGGTCAAAGCAATGCGATAAACAAAACACCCAGCTTGTGCATAAGACCACAGCATTTTTGGCTTTCTTACTGGAGCTGCATTTCCGTTGAACTGTGGTGTCCCACCTCAAGTTTCCTGTTTGCTTTTTACTGTTTGCTTTCACGTGAAAAAACAAAAAGACTTGGTGTGAAAAGTTTTCAAATGCTGCAGTTTTTGTTCACTGTTGTATATAAATATATAGACAATACAGGATGGGGTTAAAATAGAAAATGTTTCCTGATGTGCCTTACCTTGATGTAACAAGAGTGGAGGACTTTTTTTAGGACAAGACTAAATTGTTTAAATAGCTACTTTTTGTAATCATTTACTCTCTTAGTTATAGGCTTATACACTGTTAAACATTGTTTTTCCGACTCTGGTCTATAACCCTTGTGCTATCCTATGACCCCACCCTTACATTGACGTGTTCTCCCTACCATGATAAAGGTGGGTAAAGGTGGAGAGGATTTCATGTAATCCATGGACACCAGTGAAGATCACAAATCATTGAAGAAAAAAGGTTCAGCGCACTGTCTAGTGGGTCTAGATGACCTCACTCCCAATGTCAAAGTGCCTAGGATACCACAAGGGTTAAGTATACTGGCCTAAGTAAGCCACAGTTTCACACACCCTGTACAGCAGTGGTAGTATGCACAGTTTATTCATGTTTTGGTTTTGCTCATCTTAAGCAACTAAAACTCAACAATGAATAATACCATGTAGTTGTTGTCATGACTAAAAAATTATGACCTTGGACATTTGGCATTCACATAAAACCATATCACATCAGAGTCCACTGTGCCTTAGCTCTTGCTCCACTCTTTAAACCCAAATTGATTGTTTTCCAATTTGTGCCCAAGCACATAATGATTACATTAACCATTCCAACTTTGCTATGGGGTCAAAGTGGTACTGTTTGAATTGCCTGGCGTGTCCTTCACTTCTCACACTTTAGTTTGTTTGTTTAGTTTACTAAGTGCAAACAAAAAGCTAAGATGTTTGTTCCAAACTTGAAGCTGCACGTAAGTAACAAAAAATGCATCACATCCCCAGCCAGACGACTTCATCTTTTGATTGTGCAGCACTGCTTGTACCAAAAAAATGATAATAAAAAAAAGAAAAGAGTAAACTATGGAAACTTAAGCATAGCAGTGGTTGGTCTTTAAAAATAGAGTGTGGTCACACAGTGGTTCTTATTCCTGTCAAACAAACAGCCTAACCTCAAGAGCACTTTTTTGTTGTTGTGCTGCAATGACTCAAATCTTTTCACAGTTTTTTTATTTTATGTTTTATTTGTGTGATTGTGTGTGTGTGTGGGGGGGGGGGGGTGCAGTCCTTCAATGGTTAATATTTAGGATACGCACTGATCCGTCAGACCAAAACCCAGTTTGGAAATGTCTGCTAAATTTGTGATGGGTTGGGAAACCAGACATTGATTTTGGATTACAAACCAAAAGTTATTCTACTTAAAATTATTCATTAGATTTATTAGTTGATCAATATGAATCCAAATTGCACTAGTTACAGTCTTCACTTCTTTTTAAAAGTGGCTCACATGCAGTCAAGTCTCTTTTGAGTTAACAGTTGCTTTGATTGATCAGAAGGACAGAAGGGGAAGACCTAAGTAACCACAGATTTTGCCTGGCAGAGTAGCCAGACATTTCTTTGGTTTTTCTTTTGTTTGTTTTGCTTTGTTACAAAGAGAGACACATACATTTTATGCAGGCGTGCCTTATATTCAAGTCAATTTTATTCAAACAGCATTTTCAATCAATACACATCAACCAAGGAGCTTTTCGATGTCCTGTGTTCTCTCCTTTTATCGTGGGAGTTACGTTTCATAAAAACCCTGCGATATGTTTGAACTCTCAAAGTTCAAACCTTCATAAGAAAATTGGTCCAATATCATAGAATGCAAACAAAGATCTGGTCATGATCAAAAAATGTATGTAAATGTGACAAGCTACATGTATTCTATGCAGGATACACAGCAAGTAATAAAATGATTGACAAGGTCAACAGCCAATTCTGATGAAGAACACTGTACTTGCAGCATTGCACAAAAAAAAATCAGCGAAACAGAAAGATAACAAGAGGTGAACTGCAAAACAGAGAGGGAACGCGGTGCATGTCAGACTTAACTGTTTAGCTGCACAGCTAATTTTTCTTTTACAGAAAGGTGTAGTTAAAATTGTCAATAGGGTGGCATGGGGCCTAGATGTAGCCCTATTATATGTTGCCACATATAACAAATATCAGTACTGATATTTGTTATATTGGAGTACTGTATATCCAAATTTTGAACTGGTTATTTTGGTTATGCATGGCTGCATCTGGGCCAATGCTGTCTCCGGCATTGTCCACCCACGGTTCCATGTCACACTACAAGCAACAAGGGCTGTTACTTTAACTTTGTCATGGTGGCCTGGCAGACTCCTTCCCCCTCCCAGCTCTGCTCCCGACTCTCAGCTGTGTCCACTCTGCTCATCATCTCGTCTGCTTCTCAAGGAGTCCTACCTCAAGTATTCTTCGCTAGTCCGTTAACACTGATGGTGCTTTACCTCGCTCTCAGTTACGCCTGGCCCCTTTGCTTTGTACCACGCTCACCTTGTGTTGTGTTGCCTCAGGTTTCGTCTTCCACGAGGGACACCGGAGCATTCCATCCTCCAGAGCAGAAGCCGCCTACACTCAAGAACTCCAGCCACGCCATTGCCGCTCCTTCCTACCACGTCTCAAGTTAAGGTCTGCACGGCTGCTTTCGACTCATCTGGTTTCCACCACGCTGACAGCTCGCTTCGTCAAGCCTCACCTTTATCACCTCCGCTGGATCCGCTGGCTCCTACAAAATAAAACACCATTACTTACCGTTCTCTCACCTGCCTCCTCCTTCTGGGTTACAGCGTCTGGGTCTGTCACGTGATCCAATCATGACAAACTTGTCAATAAGGCATCAATACAATTGTCTCTTAATGTCGTTAACTGAGCCTTAAAAAGTGAATGTTTGTCCTCCCTGTTCTGTGCACTGGTATAGCTACAGCCCCTCCCAAGCAGAGTTTGCTTCTGGTACATTGGCAAAGAATGACTCCCAGTACAAGCAAGCAGAGAGGTCGGCTTAAGAAGTGACAGTAAAGGTTAAAATGCTTAAAATGTTGTTCAGAGACTTGAAAATGAGGAAGGAGTGACCACCACCTCCCAGAGCTCAGGCGTAAAGGGCAAAGAAAAAGAGTCTCAAAAATGAGCAATATGAATGTTAAAGGGACAGATCCAATAGATGTCACGCCTTCATGCATGTTTTTATAATATGATTGATGACATTGTTTATAATACAAACCTGTATGTCCTAAAAGGAGAAGCCATGATGGCATTAAGCTCAGAGGACCTGAAAATCAATCATAAAAAGGAACATGGTGATGTCGTATACCCAAGATCCAGAATGAACTACTGAAGTAATGCCAGAGAACAGATTTGAGCAAATTTTAGGCTACATAATGTATATTAGATCACATTTGTCAAGGACAACGTTGTCAAGCTGTTCTATGGAAGTCAGAAGAGAGGAACTTCACACGGCTTTCAGGCCCATAACCATGGGTGTTAGAAACAAACCAGAGCTACTCTCTGATTATCTTTAGGGTCTTTATATTGCACAGAGGCTTTTCCTCTGTGCAATATAAAGACCCTAAAGATAATCAGTGCCTTTGTCCAGTTGTTCTTCAGAGTTGAGGTGCAGTGGCGCCTCCAAAAATTTTTCATGGGGGTGGCCGATAGGGGGCCACATTAAATCTTGGGGTGGCACACAAAAACCATGAGCTATATATTTTTAAATTCAACAACCTTTAGAAAACCAACAGAAAGATAAATGCCTACTGATATTTTGTTCGGCTCTTGACGCAGAGATATATATATAATTAACAAAAAATGAATTCTGTTGTTCTGAAATAATAATAATACCCTTCCATGGTAGTTATTAATTATATCTGTTTACATTTCTATTCTACGGAGCCCGCCGGGTGCCAGTGGTTAAAAATAAAAAAAAATCCGATGAACTGTGCGCACGGAATACTAAACCGTGCGCACGGATTAGTAAACCGTGAGCACCATTTAGTAAAGCGTGCGCACGGATTAGTAAACCGTGAGCACCATTTAGAAAAGCGTGCTCACGCATTAGTAAACCGTGAGCACCATTTAGTAAAGCGTGCGCACGGATTAGTAAACCGTGAGCACCATTTAGTAAACCGTGTGCACGCATTAGTAAACCGTGAGCACCATTTAGTAAACCGTGTGCACGCTTTAGTAATCTGTGCGCACAGTTTACTAAATGGTGCGCATGGATTAATCAATTGTGCTCGTACTATTGCGCAATGGTGGCGCACTCACATTCATTGCATGTGTATCATGCTGAGCTACTGAGCAGAGCAGATGGCTGTTGGCTTCGTGTTTGCAGGGATGTGGGGGTGCTTTGGTACAGTGTGCGCAACAAATGAGACTTTGGACTGGAGTCCGTTTTTCCGGTTCTGCCGCCCGGACTCAGAAAAACGTCTGCCGGGACATTTGTGTCTCCAGACCGAGGACGGGCGGAGGCGGCTTTTTCAGAAACAGTCCTGACAAACCGTGCACACAATCATGTATATTTGTGTCACCAGTCGGGTCCAGACAAAGCAAAAGGCTGATGGTTATTATCCAGTTTAAGTGGATCCACGGCTAAATCTCTCATTTAGCACGGCTAATGTTGTTAGCACCTAGGTTGTATTAACCTATTAACTTAATCCCAACACTTCTTCCGTGTCAGTTCAGCCAAAAACTCACTGGGCGCACGGATAAAAAAAACTATAAGCGAACACGCACTTAGTAATAATCATAACAATAATAAAAGGCCGCTCAGAAGATCATCTTTGTTTACATTGGGACTTCTAGGTTCTTCCGTCATGGATTTATCCAGACCAATCACTATCGTAGACGTCATCGTCACATCGTCATCGGAACCGCATATCCGCGAGTCTTACGTCACATAATGCACCTGATTGTTAGCATTGAAAATTGAGAAAAATGTAACCCCTAAACTCCGTTATCTTATCACATTTTTATTGAGAGAGAGAGATATCTCATCTAGGACCGATCGATATATATATATATATATATATATATATATATATATATATATATATTCACGACCATAGGCACTGCGTTCTAGGGTACCGTTTCAGTTATGGGTACTTTTTCAGTATTATTAAATACAAGAAGCACACCTGGTTTTAAGGTGCAGACACTGAGTTGGTTGTAATTTGTTTTGTAGTTTTTTAGTCATCAATCAGCATCCAAACAACCATCAAAGTCCTTATCTTCTGTATCTGAAATGAACAGTTGGGCTAAATTTCTATCAAATACGCCAGGATCCCTTTTGTGTCATTGTCAGAGTCTGTCTTGTTGCTGCGTGGTTCCTTGTGAATGATGCCGGCTTTTCGGCACTAGGAAAGCAGTTCAAGCAGACACGTTAACCCAAGCATCTGCAATCCATTCACAAAGTCTGGCGTACCTTGCCCGGCGGTGCCTCCCAGTCTTTGTAAAACTGTGTCCGCAATTCGATTCATTCATTCATTTCATTCAGCTGAAACCTTAACAATCTTAAAACATCAAAATCTATCATGTTGTTGTTTACCTCACAAAGTTATTTCTCTCACAGAATGGATTCCAATTTTCAAGAATTCTTGCGAGAACAGCGGAAGTTGGATGAGGCTTTTATTACAAAACTGATCGATGAGAAGGTATGATGTCTTATACAGTAAAATAGATGGATCAAAGGCTCCAAAAATATATTTAACCAAGGGGAGAAAAGCTTATGTACATAGTTATGCCACTACAGTGCGCTCCCTGCGTTTTCAACACCAGTTTTTAGGGTTAACCCTTGTGCTATCTTAGATGACCCCACCCTTGCATTGACGTGTTCTCCCTACCATGATAAAGGTGGAAAGATTTCATGTAATCCATGGACACCAGTGAAGATCACAAATCATTGAAGAGAAAAGGTTCAGAGCACTGTCTTGTGGGTCTAGATGACCTCACTCCCAATGGTAAATTGCCTAGGATAGCACAAGGGGTTACAGAAGTGGTGAACTCTGGGTAAGGGGGTGGCCAACATGATAGACATTAACAGTCAGTAAAAGGTAAAAGATTATGTTGAATTTAAATCTTGCACAAAATTTTACGTTCTAAGATGTCTGGTGACACTAGGGTTGGGCGATATGGCTTAGAAATAAAATTAGATTAATTACCTTACCTTACCTTAAATTACCTTTAGAAAATGGTGCTACTCTCAAGGTGAATGTTTGTCTCCTTATAGTCTAGACTACAAAATGGGACTTAAAACACAGCTGGGACTTTAAGTAAGTAAGTAACCTATTTATTTTGGACAAGTGAAAAAAAGTGTGGAATAACAAAATGAGACAACAATTATATAAAACAAAAAAAGTCTATACATTTTTTTCATATCCATAGCTATATCGCCCAGCCCTACTAAATGGTGTATGTTTTTTTCCCATTCCCCCAAATTTAACTATTATTTCTATTTTACAGATTGACTGCCATGCTGTCAGTGAAATGACGGATGAGCAATTAATGACTTTTGTGCCCAAAATTGGGGATCGTATAGCAATACGACAATACTGTAGAAGAGAAGTGGCTGTTCTGGAGGGGACCTCATCTGTTTAAAAGGCAACAGCCAGTCTAATGTCAAAACTCAACCAAAGGTCAAATGCAAACAGAAGTCACAAATATCAGCGTGGAGAAAAACTGTCCGGTAACTTAAATGCTATGAAAAACAAGCGTTCTTTTCAAATGGGCCTCTTTGAAGATGTTGATGGTCATCTTATTCAGGTCAGAGAAAGAAGAGGAGGTGGTACCAGACAGTTAAAAGCATTAAAGACTGCCACAATGGCACAACTACTAGAAACTGGCAAAGAACTTTTTTTCCCAAATGGAAAAAGCAGGCTTGGAGATGTGGATGTTTTTGATTTCAGTATTCGGGATTTCACAGAGGAAGAACTTGATCCAATGACGAATTTGGGTCAGCAATATGAGAAGCGAAAAGTTAGAATGCTACGATTGTACTTGTCGTGCAAAAAGAAGGAAACAGAGTTTAATGACGCAAATGATGCTTGTGCCACCAATGTGGGATCACAAAATATGTGGGCCTTTGAACATGAGACTCCACATGCATCTGAACATCAAACTGCTCATACAGAAACAACTGTACAAGGAACCCCTTTGATGCAAGCAACATTACAAGACACTGCTTTCCCAGATACAAATACAGAAAACCTTGACAGTGTTTCTTGCTTATCAGCAGAGCATGACATGGATAAAGAGGAGGATCTCATTTTTTTAGCACATGCATCATCCTCAGAAGATGAAGAGGTAGTGGTTGGACGTGCCTTCCTTAATGATGACTTTTGTGACTTGGATGACACTCTAATAATGGATCCGGTTCAGGTGGAAAGTTCTGTAGCAGTTCTGGAACCCTGCCAACCACCGAAAACCACTAAGCTAAGGCTTCACAGGGGAAATGTTTTCAAAGAACTAAATGCTGCCTTCAGTAATGGACTTGTAACTGTTCATGAGTGGCTCCTGGAGATTGAGATGGTCCAGCCCAATGGTGCTACTGAAAAAGGTGAAGACAATGGTGGAGTTCTGCGTGATGCACTCAGTGAGTACTGGGAAACCTTTTTCATGAAGTGCATCTCTGGAAACATGATTAAAATTCCGGTAACAAGACATGACATGAAGAATGATTGGGAAAACATGGCCAAAGTCATGTCCCTTGGCTACAACTTAACAAAGTACTTTCCAATTGCACTACTCAAGCCCTTTCTTTCACACTGTCTGGGGCTCGAAGTCACGGAGGATGAGCTGCTATCTGCATTTTTAGAAACGATTCCCTCAGAAGAAAAAGAAGTTGCTGAGCAGGCCATTAAGGACTTTAAATCTGTCTCCGCAACAGAAGAATGGCTGGACTTCCTGGAGGCCCATGATGTCAAAATTTTCGTTAAAGAAGCTAATGTCCAGAAGACTTTACTTGAAGTGGCACATAAAGAACTAATTCAGGATCCTGCATATATAGCAGAGTGCTGGAATAATGCTATCAAAGGGCTGAAAATGCCCCCTGGAGGATTGGATGAAGTTTTTTCCAGTCTTACTCCTGCTCCCAGGAAGGTTATAGCCATGCTTGACCACCAAACCCGCAACAAGAAAGAAAGTCAGATTCTTGATTTCCTCAAGAAGTTCTTGTTAAGTTCAAGTTTACATCTTAGAATTTCTTTTTTCAGATTGCAGTAAAATGAGACCTCAAAGATTCTTCCACCTTGATACAACTGTTCAGTCAAAGCTGAAAGTGTTGAAAGAATAGAAAAATGACAAAGACAAAAAAGTTAAATGTAAGGAAAGTAGTTTCATATATCAGTTATGTGATTAATGTTCTGACAGCACTGGATGTATGTGTTTTACAAAAACAATACATGTTATAAGGATTTGGATGAGTGCATATTTTGTTTGTTTTGTTCTTTAAATGAGATGTGTGTTACATCAAGAATTATGGTGTTATGGAATCAAAAATCAAATCTATAGCACATGGAGTTTGTGTATTTTTATTGGCATTAGTGCCAGAGTCAAGATGAGGCCTGGGTACTCGCTAGAACTGTTTGACCATATTAATGCACCGATATGTGTCATAAGCTTATTACTCATGTTTATTCAAAGAAATTACCATCCCCATGAGATATTTTACTGACTGAATTGGCTAATTTAAATGCAGAATATTTGTGCTAGGAATGTTATTGGACACACTGCCATGTAACAAAATGCATGTTGTTCTGAAGAGTTGACCGAGGCGTTGTTCTGAGGTTCGCCACTTGAGGACGCGGCCATTTTGGCTTGATACAATTAGAAGTTGTAAACAGAGCACCAAAGGCAATGTTTCAAGATGTTCGGATTTATAAGCATCCAGAGAGTGAACTACACACACATACCCATATAAAAAATGGGCATGGATGTAGCTTCTATTTTAAATCCAACTCTACATTTAAAAAAAAAAAGGGAGAGAGGTCATCATTTGGTCTGTCGTTGCTTGGAGATTATACACACACTTGACCAGTGTGCTCTCTGCAATCATCAATATCCAGAACCCATTAGAGACAGAAGTCTTCAATAAACGTGAAAAACTGAAGGAAAAAAAAATCTTAAAGCCCCAGTGTAATTCTAACCTTTATGTTGTGGATTGAGGTGAGCGGCAAAGCAGAGTGCTGAGTCCAACAGCCATCTGCTCTGCTCAGTAGCTCAGCATGATACACATGCAATGAATGTGAG
Source organism: Oryzias curvinotus (assembly GCA_023969325.1). Lineage (NCBI taxonomy): Eukaryota > Metazoa > Chordata > Actinopteri > Beloniformes > Adrianichthyidae > Oryzias > Oryzias curvinotus. The sequence goes on from CM043715.1 coordinate 10,283,982, forward strand.
TGCGCCACCATTGCGCAATAGTACGAGCACAATTGATTAATCCATGCGCACCATTTAGTAAACTGTGCGCACAGATTACTAAAGCGTGCACACGGTTTACTAAATGGTGCTCACGGTTTACTAATCCGTGCGCACGGTTTAGTATTCCGTGCGCACAGTTTATCAGATTTTTTTTATTTTTAACCACTGGCACCCGGCGGGCTCCGTACTATTCAGACTAACAATCATGACACATTTTTATTATTATGGTAACATAATTCTAACTTCACCTATTGGTCCAGGAACAGGTGGAGCCCCTTTAGCTGAGTTCTGCTTTGTTTCTCTGACCAATGATGCTGACTGTCCCTCGTCTGATGCCGTCTCATCTTTGTCTTCCTCATTCTCTTCTGTCATTCATGCTGCTCTGTCTCATCTTCCTCCTCCTCACTACTCCTCTGTTGCTCCCCTACCATATCTTTCACTCCTGCTGGACTTTTCTTCTTAAAATAAGAATATATGTTGAATTTCTCTTCATTCTCTGAAAATTGACAGACACAGGCATCAACTAATGACTTTAGGTAACTCTGTGGAAACAGGACAAAAACACATCAAAATGTTGCGGTAACAAAACAACCAGTGCTTAAATAGTGCCATGAAATAAGAAGCGCGTGTAACAGGAAAAATCCTTTTTTACGTATTAATAAAAAGTAATCACACATCCACCACCGCTGATGATGTGGGGTCACACAATACAGATCAGGTGATCTAAAGTAAAGTAAACAGATTGTTAGAGACCCACAGAAAATATTCAACAGGAAAAGAAATGTAGCATTTTGGGATGTGTGCTTGTGTGTGTACGTGCGTGCGTTATCGCGCGCACGCGTGTGTACGTGCTGAAACCGGTGTTCGCGCGATGCAGGAAGAGGGGGGGGGAGAGCGCGTGTGAGTGTGTGGAGCGCATACATGCACGGTCAGTCGCCGTTTTGGACTTAAGGAAAAAGGAATAAAGAACGTTCACCTTTAAGAACTGAGACTGGTTCTTTTGTCTGACCAGGCTCTGAGGGTTCGAACGCGGAAGTGAACCCAGCGTCTTATTCATATTCTGCGTCCAGCGGCTCGTCTGTAGATGTCAGCCCACTCAAAGGCAGCAGGAAGGGGAGGGGGTGTGGGCCGGTTTAGGTGATCAGAGCGACTTGCCCGCTTGCTGGCTGTGCATTTGGGATGAAACGCACAACTGATGCTACCATAGTTTATAGTGGCTAGTGGGGTGGCCGTGGGGTGGCCAGGTATCGGAGAGGGGTGGCCGTGGCCACCCCAGGCAACCCCCTGGTGGCGCCACTGTTGAGGTGACAAATTAAATGATCACAGATCAGGCTATGCATTTCACCTCTGGCATGATAAAACAACTGCAGATGAACTGGGCATCAAAGGCAGAAGGACAACCCCAAACTTTCCACAAACTGATGATTTGATTGCAAGTGTCAACCGAACACTAAAATAGATGCTCCTTAGCTTTATGTCAGATATAAGCCATGATTGTGATAAGTGGCTGCCTTTTGTCCTATTTGTCCACGGGTAGGTCTTTTAAGCATCAACTGACTTCTATTTGTTTAACATTAAGAAGTATCGGGATGGTGCTGTAGTTATTGGGTTGTTCGGACCTGTGGAGGATGCAGGTGCAGGTGTGGCCACACATATAAGACACCCCTGCAGAGGTTCGTGTAGCCACTGTCACGGTTTTAGGTTCTTTGCTTTTGTGTTCTAGTTTTTTTTTTGTTTGGTGTCGTTTTGAGTTTAACTTCCTGTTTTATTTTGTAGGTCTTCCTGTTGTGTACTTTGGTTTTGAGTTTTACTTTGGTCCCCATCTTTCCTGATTGGTTTCACCTGTGTCTCGTCTGTCCTGTATGTATTTAAGTCTTGTCATTCCCTTCCTCCTGTGCTGGTCCATAGTTCATGGTTCCATAGTTTGATGCAACTTCCTGCCTTCTCCTCTCTGCGCCTGGGTACTCCCACAACCCCCCCCCCCCGTCGTAATAGCCACCTAATGAGCCATTGTGAAAATGGGAGGTATCACTGTTGTGCGTCTGGTAAGTATATTGTGAAGTAGTTACATGCACTTATGACGCACAAGTCATGCTGTCATATTCTGTACCCTAATGCTGCACTCTAGCCATTAGTAAGATGCTCACACTGACCCCCTATGTTGATATTTCCTAATTTCTAACAGTAACGTTGCAAGCCTAGAACACGCAAAGGGCGCACAAAGAGCATGCACTTATTACGTCCAGTACGCTAATGGGCTCCTTTTACACTGCACAGGTTTTGGAGGGTTAAAAAAATGATCAATAAGTACGACATACCTGTGTTTGACCTACTTCACCCATTCTCTGTTGTTTGAGTGTTTTTGGTACGACTTGTAGCCTGCAGCATGCTTGTAGAATGGCTGTGTGCCCCATACAGGTTTGCCCATTTTTCTTCCACAGGCATCCTGTATATCCACTCATAAGGACAGCTGTGACTGAGGCATTAATTAAATTAATGGACACTATTATACCTTCAAAGCGCAGCAAACAAGTTTAGCCATCTTTACAAATCAATTATGTTGACAGTGCATCTCATAGTCTTTAGTTGGAGTTAATCGAGCTTCAGACTTTAGGTCAAAGATCCTGGGTCCTGCACTTGAGGCCTTCTACCGTCTGCTTTCCCCTGACGTGATGCCACACAGCTTCTACTTTACGCTGCTTCTTTCATGTCTACAGTCCCTAACAAGTCTTGTGCGACAAGACTACAGTCCCTGAAGTCTTGTCGCTTATCCATTTTGTAGAAACAAAAGCATATAACCTCACTTTTAATGAATGCATTGGTTTTAGAAATGTCTCATATGAAAGCTAAAACCCTCCCAAATTATGTTCAATATAGTGAAATAAAATTGCTTCACTGAAGAAAGATTGATCATTTAATGAACACGGAAAGGTCACATTTTGGCAAGACAAAAGTTTTGTCGCCCACAGAGAGTAATGTGAAAATGTAACAAATAATTTACTTCAAAAACAAAAATATGTTGCATAACATCATTGAATTAAGTAGTGCTACTGTGAGATCCATATTTAATATCTTGTATGACTTCCATGGGCTTGAAGGACAGCGCCCATGCGGTTTGACAATGATTCATACAATTTATGGATGAAGTCATCAGGAATAGCAAAGAAAGCAGTCTTCCATGCCTCCCAGAGTTCATCAAGATTCTTTGGTTTGGTCTTCCATGCTTCCTCTTTCATTCTACCCCAGACATGCTCAATGATGTTCATGTCTGGTGACTGGGCTGGCCAGTCCTAGAGCACCTTGATCTTCTTCGCCTTGAGGAACACTGATGTAGAGATGGAAGTATGCGATGGAGCACCATCCTGCTGCAGAATTTGACCCCTTTTATGGTTGGGGAATGTAAGAGGTAGCTAATACTTCTTAAATTTTTAGGCTATTGATATTGCCTTCCACCCTGCAAATGTTTCACACACCCCCATACTGGATATAACCCCAGACCATGATTTTTCTGCCACCAAACTTAACTGTTTTCTGGGTGAATCTTGGGTCCATGCGGGCTCCAGTTGGTCTCCTGCAATAATTGCGGCGGCTGTGATGTAATTCAACTGAAGACTCATCTGAGAAATCCACCTTCTGCCACTTTTCCAGCGTCCATCCTTTTAGCAGGCTGTGGACCTTGGCAAATGCCACACGTTTTTTCAATTGCCTTTTTTTTATTGCTGGTTTCTGGGCACTGATTCGAACATGGAGGCCATTTTGAGACAGAATTCTAAAAACTGTTCTAGTTTAAACAGGGACTTGAGGTGACCAGGCCTGGTGGAGCTCTGCTGCAGTGGAAAACGGGCTGGCCTTGGATTTTCAAACCGAGCAGTTGCCTTGCGGTGTCTGCCGGACCTGGGCTTGTCAAAAACATCTCCAGTCTATTCAAATCTTTTTCTTATTCTTTGTACTTGACGCTGAGACACATTGAAGGTGTCAGCCACCTCAGCAGTGGATCTGGTCTTCAGCCTCTTGATAATCAACGCTTTGGTCTCAGGGTTAATCTTAGGCATTCTGTCAGAGGTCAAGTTGCAGTTGATGTGAAGGCCTGGTGTGCTGGGGTTCTTTTTATACACACCCACTAATTGATTGATCAGTAATTGATCACAGGTGAGGCTGTAATCTAGGATTGGGTGCATCATATGACAAGGCGACAAAACTTTTTTCTTGCCAAAATGTGACCTTTCCGTGTTCATTAAATGATCAATCTTTCTTCAGTGAAGCAATTTTATTTTAGTATACTGAACATAATTTGGGAGGGTTTTAGCTTTCATATGAGACATTTCTAAAACCAATGGATTCATTAAAAGTGAGGTTATACGCTTTTGTTTCTACAAAATGGATAAGCAACAAGACTTTTGTCAGGGACTGTATGTTTGGAAGCACCTACATCTGTGAACGGATGTTTTCTATCATGGATCTAAACTACATCCTTTTCCTTAATCTGGTGAATGCAAAGACATTTCTAAAAAAAAGACATCAACAAGATACTTAAAAGGTTCAATATGCAAAACTGTAAATCTAAAGCCTCCCTGTGATTAGAACCTCTGTTGCACGGAAAATTGTATGAAGACGAAATATATTCAGTTATTGTACTTAGATCAGGTATTTATTTATTTATTCTAAATGTAACTTAGGGTAACAATCTAACACTTAAGTGTTCACATAGATTTAGAACATAGAGCACATATCTTCTTTTAATATTCAAGTCATATATAATCTATCATAAATACATTAAATCAGAGTTAAAGGGCCTCATGGGATGTTGCAAATCTACCAGCTTTCTCCTTCGTGAAAGTTGCAGCTGAATATGTCAGTGAACCATCTTTACTCTGAGAAAAACATAAAAATGCAAAAATTACATATTTGAATACAATTAAGACAGATAATGATTTAGGCATCATTTTTCATTTTACCTTTTGATGCTTTCGGTCATCTGAGGAGTGTAAGACATCTGCTTCCAAGACAAAAAAAATGTTTTTTTTATCATATTTTTAAACACTTGGTATTAAATCAAGTAATAAAACATGGTTTACCGTTGCCGTAACTGCCTGACTTCCTTTTAATTTTATAAAGTAAGAAAATTATAACAAAGATGCTGGCAGAGCAAGTGGCAAACAAGACAAGGAGAACAATGTTGGCTGTTTGTAAATCCCACATCTGGAGTTCTGAAAAAAACACACAGTCAATCACTGTAAAAGATTTAAGAAAGTTGAAAATAGAAATTTTTTTGGATGTTGCCCTATTGTGCTGAACAATGAAAAACATATACCGATCAGTGTTGTCCCATTTCCATAAAAGATCTGTCCACATGCAGCCACAGCTACATTGATGAATTTAGTCAACCAGTAATGTGGATGGAGGATAACACGCCCAACTTTCTTTTTAAAACGCCATGGCTTCTTCCTCATAAAACCGTGACTTTTTCCTAATAATTTTACAACTTTGTTATGCCCCGCAGCAGTAGAGGACCGCAAGGACCATATTATTTTCCCTTTGATTTTTTTTATGGTGGCCCTAATATTCCATCATAACAAAATCCTTCTGTAAAGATAAAAAAAAAGATTAAAGAAATACCGGTCAGTGTTGTCCCATTTCCATAAAAGATCTCTCCACATGCAGCCACAGCACAGTAGTAAGTCCCAGCATCAGAGGAGTTGAAGTTCTTGTTAAAGCTGTAGACACATTTCTGCACAGAGGGAGCTTCAGGACTCCTCAAACATTCATCAGAACCGTTCCCATGAGCATAAATAACATGAGGATGAGACTTGTTTGATTGGGTTTTAAACCAGAACACTCTCTGTTCTGCTGCACAGGTTTCATAGTCAGAGCTTGAGAGGACTGAGCACTCTAGAGTGACGGGGTCTTCTGGATAGACTTGATCAGATAAAAACCTCTCAGTGATAGCAACAATGTGTGGTTCTCTGCCTAGAAAATATAGAAAAATAATTATAGAAAACTAATCACTAAATATTAGTAATTTTTAAAATGGTAATGTTCTTACCTTTGACACTCAGAAATGTTCCAGTCAAAAATTTCAAATCCAGGTTTTTAACTTTAATGCAGTAATAAACACCATCATCACTTTCCATGGCTCCATTTATTTCCAGAACAAAGGACCCAGGTTCTTGCTTTAGGACAATGTGAGATTTCCTGATGTCATCATCAAAGTCAAAGTTCATTGTTCCTCCCAGAAGTTCAGGCTTTTTCCCAGAAACCATCCTGATCCAAAATAAGTTCTCTCTGTAGAGAACATATGTCTGGCGAGCACACGTCAGTTTAACATTTTCTCCAACAGGAACCGTCTTAGTCGTGAAATTATATTCATTTGCACAACCTGAAAAAAAAAAGTTTTAAAAATCCCTCATTATTAATAAACACAGTTATAGATTACCAACAGATGTGCTTATTTATTCAATTAAAAACACTGCAAATTCCAAAAAGTACTTACATCCATTTGTGATCATAAAAACTACATAAAACAGAATCTTCATTTTTGTATTCGTCCACTGGTGGCTGCAGAGAAATAACAGAAAGTCATAGCCTGAGCGATCTAAATGTAATGATGGAAAAGGGGCGGGATCACATATAAAACAACCTGATTGGACTTTCTGCATGCTGACGTTCCACTGTTAACCACAATGGAAATAATACCAGCCATTGTCAGCCTACTGATATTAGAACAATTAGAACGTTTCACATCTTTAGAACACCAACAAACAAAGCTTTATTAAATCCACCCTGGAAAAAAAGAAACAAATATCTGACTGACTAGTTTGGCGTCCTGGGCAAAACACTGGATGTCCAACCAAGCCTTACCCTTTAAAAGCCTGCATATAAATAAACAAACAAACAAACAAACAGTAGCAAGACTACATTATATAAAACAAGAAAATTAGTCAATATTAATTCTAAACACCAGTGTCAAGGGTAGAAATACTTTCCACAAATAAACCAAAATCAAATAAATAAATAGATAAATAATAAAATATATTAATACTTATTTTATAATTATCTTTATATACATATATATATATTATTTTATATGTAAATATAGTATAAATATAGTAAAATAATAGTTACTATTTAATTTTAGTATTTTAAAATTATTCATATTATGATGTTTTTTCATGTTGTTCTTAAACACAGGAAGTGTAAAAAATGTTTAAAAAAAACTGACTTTCTGGCCTTCTTTGGGAGGATCATCTATTACATTATCACAAGAAATCTTTTGTCCACATCCTCTGCAGTTGCCAGTGTGTTTCCCCTGCACCCCCCCCCACACACACACACACATACATGTTATCAAGATAAAAAAAACTCTGCAAATGGGAAGTTTTAGTCTAGAAAACTAGTGATAGAAGGGAAAAAAAAAGAAACTAGTGATGTTTCCTTTTTTTTTTTTTTTTGTGTGGGTGCCAAAAAAACAAGTACCTAAATTGCCCATAGCCCATATGTTAGATTTATCATAAATGTAAACAGGTATAGAATATTTGATTGCTTGCATTTCAATGTGTCACATTTGAACCTCAATTTGAGTAATGTTTTGGTATCCATCAATCTCAATGTAGGAAATGTTTCTAATTGACCTAATTACGGGCAAAAAGAACCCCGGCAAGATGGACAAAGGCCATTTTAGAAGGTCTAATTCTAAGCTTACCTTGATTTGGACTTTTGTGCTAGGTTCTACAAACCCAAAGTGGTTCTTCCATCGCTGAGGTAATCGAGATAGAAGGAAGCAGGATCTGTGTTGGTCTGAGACAACCAGGAGGAACTTTGACTCAGAGATGTGGGAGAGAGCAGGATCTGACCACCATAGGCAGCTGCAGTGTTGTAGTCAGCAGAATTAACACAGATTTGAAGTTTTCTTGCAGGAAATCTCAAAGATACATAACATTTGTTTAAAAAAAACTGAAGAAAAAATGCTATGAGCTTCAAAAATAGATTATGAAAATAGGATAGGTGAAAAAAATCTTGGCTTTAGCACAAAAGCTAGTAACAGAAAAGACATAAAATCTTTAAAAAAATTATAATAAAAAACTCAGAGACTATTAGAAATAGTGAATTAAAAATTAAAAACTAAACTGAGTTCTTAAACCTTGCGGCTCCTTCTAAACCAAAAGCTCTTTCTCTCTGCTGATCCTGGTGAGCAAATATCCTCAAAGGTTGTGACAGATTCTAGTTTCACTCAGAAAACTTTGAACTGTTATTTCTCTTCATCGTTCTGTGCATGCACATTAAATGTGGTTTTATTGCAGAATCAGAGTGAGAAATGCAAAACAAGCATGAACTACTCTCGTGAGTAGCACGAGACACCTGAATGAAATAAGCTCCAATTCTGTTTAAAAGTAACACAAAAAAGTAAACAGTTCATTGAAAGCTTTATACTATATAGACTTTTTAGTATTTTTTTTCCATTGGATTTAATGCAATAGAACACTGAACATGCAGTTTCTATAAATTACTCATGGTTTTATGTAAACCTGTATTATCAAGTCCATGACAAAAATCACAAAGACATGTTTTGGTTAATATATATATATTGTTATATCAGCATGATGTCTTTTTCAATCATATTCAGGATAGACTTTATTTATTATTTATAATGATTTTGAGAAATAATAAGATCAATGAAATCATTTTTGTCATTTAGCATTTCAGACTTTTAGTCATAAAAATCAACAATTCCAAAGAACCAGGAGAAAGGTTCCCATAAAGGGAGATCCTGGCAGATCTAAAGTATAATTTCTTTGAATAAAACATTTTAGGTAAACTCTGGCTCTTTAAATCTTTACTCTCATTCAGTGCTCTACTTATTAAAGACCCACTCCAATGATAATGGTGTTTTGGGTGTTTTTAACTTGTTCTTGAATAATATCTCTCAAATATTAAGAAAATTAAAATGGCATTTCTGAGAATTTCTTTATTAAAATAGTTGTGAACCAGGAGCAGATGAACAATTGGAAAAACCCTGTAGCAGCAAGTCTCTCTGCTTTGCTCCAATATTATGCATCTGTTTGTACACGACTAGATCCTTAATGTTCCTCGTCTGAGCTGGTATCAGGCTCAAAACTGCAAGGCTGGAAAGCTCCAATGTAGAGGGCTGCATTGGGATCGGGTCCCGCCGGGTCCCGCGGGACCCAACCCAAATCTCGCGGGATTGGGCGGTTTGAATTGTACTGCGGGCGGGAGCGGGCGGCAAAAAAAAAACTCAGCGGGACCAGTGCTGCCATGAATATCTCATGAATATATATTAGCGGACTACGTTAGGCTGAGCGGCTGTTGGAGTCTTATGTACTGAATCTCCGTGAACGCACCAGGTAGAGACGCCCAATCGCCTCTGTCATCTAACCTGTTGTTGGGGGTGCGCCCCGCCTCTTAGATATTGTGCTCTTTAAAGCCTGACACCGCGGTCGCGTATGGGCGGAGCTAAGAGCTAAAGTTATGGTCTGATCGCTGCATGGAGCAATGTGTGCATCAATGCATGGTAGACCCAAAGAATGTGGAGAGATCCGGTTTATTATTTTGAAGAGTTCTGCTTGGTAATCATGTTTCCATGTTTGAGTTCATAAAATCATCCCAGAGAAAGTCTCTGCTTCAACTCCCGCAGTGAAAGCTGCGTCTGTATCATATCTGACGCCCGTGTTTCCATCTCTGACAGAGTTTGAAGCCAAAGCCCCTCCCCCGCCTCTCTACCTGCTTTTCCTCTCTACCTGTTCACCTGTTCACATCCTCTGTAGCTGAGTTGTTTTTTTCCCCGCACTCCCAGAGTATTCTACACAGAGAGCGTAAAATACGGTCATAGCAGGTTAACACGTTAGTCGGGACGCTCTAGCGCAGCAGAAGGATGAAAGAGCTGTCAATCTATCTGGCAACACTGCGCGGGATAAGGAGCAGGTTACCTGGCAGGGACATGATGTCAATGGATAAAGCAGAAAAGAACCACAAACGAGGTTCATCGTGAGACACGCATGGTGTTCAGATCTGCCTGCTGATGCCCCACTGAGGCGCAAAACAGCAAAAACGGGAAAAGGCTGAAGCTAAAAAAAAAAAAAGTATTTTTCCGTCAGGAAAAAATTAATTCATAGATTTTCAGCTCTGTTGAACCATTAATGTTTTTCTTTCTCCATAAATTCAAATGACTTTGACCTGCATCTTTAACAGCTGGTTCAGCGCTTCAGGCCGTCTGTCTGCGCGCGCACACACGCACAATTTTAACCGAACAGGATTTGTGAAAATATATTTAATAATTAAGTTGCACATTACACAAAGAGGAATGGATGAAAAGATGAGGCTGGAGGAGGACATGAATCTCTTTAATAATATCAATACAAATAAGTGTTTTTTCCTGCGGGACGGGAGACGACACAAAATCAATGCATCTCTATTACTGTGCGGGACTAAATTATTTGAGTTTTGCGGGTGCGGGCGGGAGTGGACATACATATTGCGGGAGCGGGCGGGAGTGTAACGCATACTTTGCAGGAGCGGGCGGGATTGGTCAGAAATTCGGCGGGTGCGGGCGGGAGCGGGATGAAGAAAATAGTCCCGCGCAGGGCTCTACTCCAATGTTGCTTGCCGTTTTTGTTGAGGGCTTGACAGGCTATAAGCTGGCAGGAGAGAGCGTAGACAAAGGGACAAAGAGAAATACGGGCAGGCTTACTCTGCGCCAACTGTCCCGCCCACAACTCAGAATTTCTACTGAACTCCTGCAGCTCTACAGAAACTATGTCCTAGAAAATGACACAGGTTTTTTTATTTAGGCTAAAAATGACACAATCGTAATCAAAGAACTACTGGGAACACTTTTACAACAGATCCAAAAACGTCTTAAAGTATATTGGTGAAAAACACTAAGACAAGTGGAGAGGAATAAGTACTTTTGCTCGTTTATCATTTAGTGTAAACATGCATGTCTTGAAGTGCGAAGACGCCAGAGAGCTTATGAAAGGAAAATTTATTCAAAAGTCTTTGGTTAGCAAATTATGTCGTGTCAAAGAATCCAAACCCCATCAAAAAAAGTTTCTAAATCAGGGTTGTCAAACATACGTCCAGATGGTTTAATCCGACCCACTCATGACGAGTAAAAATTATAAGGATGTTTTAAAAAAAAAACAAACATTTCTAGTCCATTCTTGCGACGAGTTATGTTTTTTTTAAAGAAATTACCGAATTGAGCAATTACTCCACAAGGGGGTACCAAGCAATATCAATCCAGGTGAAACAGCACGTCTCTGTACGTGCCAAAAGTGAATCCTAACAGCTCTGCGTCTGGGTAAGATACAGTTTGGTTCCCTGTGAGCCGTTGCTATAAGAATGATCAGTAGTGACACACTAATGACCAAAATGTTCTCAAAAAGAAAAAAAGGTTGAAGTGGAGGGCTGAGCTTTCCAGGAAAAATGGAAAGAGTTTTATTTGTTCACTGAGCTGAATGCATGCTTGTCATGTCACCAACAGGTTGCAGTGCTCAAAGAATATAACATTCAGCACCACTATGAGACTCACCATAAAGAAACGTTTCCCCATTTGCAGGGCAGTAAAGAAAAGAAAAGATTTACCAAGTATTAGCTGGACTGAAAAACAAACCTGTGTTGCTGCACAGGATTTGAATCCTGACATTGATGGCCGGGTGAAGTTTCAGCCGAGAAAGGAGGTTAACTTAAAGTTCTTACGTTCACAAATGTTTGCAAGTTGAATTTAGTTTAATTTTCATTGATTTCCACATTTACATTTTAGGCAGGGTGTTTTTTTTCTTCCATAGCCCCCTCTTGAGTTTATTATCGGGATTGCTTCAGTGTCAGATGTAACATATTTTACCCTTGTGCTATCCTATGACCCCACCCTATATGTTAAACATCAAAGCGATTAGTTGGGAAAAGACCATCACAGTCCAAAGCAGTTTGGGTGTGAATTTAAGGAGGGTCACAGCAAGGTGTTAGGGTACCAGATGTCAGTTAGACAATATACTGTTTTTCGGTATACCAGTCTCAGTTAATCTTAAAGTTTCTGTATGTACTTTTGAGGTTAAGGAATCGCGATTATGTTGGAATCAGCACCCATCTTCAATATTATTGTTTATGAGGGATTTGGTCTAAAATAACATACCATCACAAATTGTTTAGACCAAGGGTACTCACTTTTTTGCTACTTTTGAGACAACAAGCACCAAAAGATATATATATAGGCCTCTACCTACCTACCAGAGGCCTGGTACACCTTAGGTCTTGTCTGGTGTGGTAGATCTGAGCCTCTATCGCTCTGGTGCTCAGGGCTTGTTCCTGAGCTGCCTAGGTGAGCGCTTCAGTGCTGTCCTGTAGGCCAGCCCTTTCTAGCCATTGGTAGGACTTCTTGATATTAGCCACTTCAGTTATGGTCCGGTGGTACATCCCATGCAGGGATGACCCCAATAAAAGGTGAGCAAACAATTCTCCTTAGCAAAGAGTGAAAAAACAAACACCAACAAACTCAAGTTGTTGAAAGTTAAGTGAAATGACATTAGATACAATAAAAGAATAACAAAAAGACCTTTATAAGAACTAAATACATGTTTACATACAGAAAAAAAAAAGATGGCATAAAAGTTGTCAGATAAAGTCGGATCCTTTTTACCACATCTTCAGTTAAAAAAATAAAAGAGGAAATGACCAAAGTCTAAAATTGGTTTGTTGTTTATCACCGTTCTATTTGTCTTAGGGTATTTCTTTTACGTAACAGGTTTTTCAGTCCAAGTGATGCGTTTCGAAAACCCACAGCTGGTGCATAAGACCGCATGATTTTTGGTGCGATAGCTGGAGCTGCATTTCTGTTGAACTGTGGGGTCCCGTTTCCTGTTTGCTTTTTACTGTACACCTTCTTGTGAAAAAACAAAAAGGCTTGGTGTGAACCTTTTTCTAATTCTGTAGAGGTGATGCATCTTTTAACCAACGGATACCTGCATTGGTGGGGGGAGTTTTTGTGCATTGTTCTACATAAATAGAAAGATCATACAGGAAGGGTTTGTCGATATATCCTACCTCGATGCAACAAGAAGACAAAGCAGTTAAAGTTCAGCAGTAGTGTTGGACGTTTTCTATGTCAAGCCTGAAATGAGTTTTAATGCTCATTAAAAGAGATTATATATTATTATTGGTGACCAACATTTTCTTGAGGGGGAGATAAGGCCGCAGGCCATTGGAAGCTTAATGTAGTAGGCCCTGTACTCTGCCTGTAAGCCACAGCCCACGCAGATGATGGCGATATGCTTTCATTGTATTGACTGATCATCCATCATTATGGAACGAGAAGGGCTTGGGGGTTGTTTGTTAGAGGTAAAGATGAATTTTGTGTTCCACTTAGGTCAGCCTTGTAAGCCCGTTGTTTCTGCAGTTTGATTTATGTTGTGGTTTTGCAGTGACTAATTTTAAGCAAATAAAAAATCAACATTGAAAATCATATACATTTTTTTACTATAGCAACCTTTTATAGAATAAAAAAAGAAGAAAGTAAATGCAAACTTCCACATCACATAAGCTGCTCTTAAAATTTAGAGCGTGGTTTCACAGTGGTTCTTTTTCCTGTCAAGCAAACTGTGCAATCTCAAGCGAATAGTCTTTGAATGAGTGTCGTGCTGCAGTGAATCATAAAGCTTTTCATTGCTGTACTTATAGCCTTGATTTTTTTTCTTCTTTTTTTGGAAGGTGGGGGGGGTTGTAATTGAGGACACACTCATTTTTCAGTCAAAGCACAATTTTGAAATGTCTGCTGAGTGTGCAAAGTCTTTTGAAATGCCTTTTTAGCACAAAAACCACAAGTTATTTTATTTTAAATTGTTTATTAAATACAAACAGTAGCATATATGAATCCAAATTGTACCTGCAGGAGCCTCTTTATAATGCGGTTCATGTGCAGTCAAGTCTTTTCTGAGTAAACAGCCACTGTGGTTTATCAGAAGAACAAAGTCACCACAGATGTTGTCTTACAGAGTAGCCGTATGCAAACAGACACATAAACACTTGCAGAAATCAAATTCATTGAAATAGCACTTTTTAATCAAACATATGTTGACAAAAGTCCTTCCTCATTCCTATCACCAATAAATAAATAAAAATAAAATAAAAATACAATGCAACAAATAAAAAGGTTATTTAATTGAGAAGAAGAAAATATATAATGAAGTGGCGTCAAATATCAATGAGTACAGATAAATCTTGAGGTTTGGCCCTAAAAATCCTAGTTGAAGAAACAGTCCACACAGAGACGAGCTTAAAAGTCCACAGCTTTGAAACTGCAGCTACCTTTTAAATGAAACGACAGGATGGGGGTGGTGTTGTCTCTCTTTTTGAAGCAGGCAGAGGCAAATTAGAGATGTCAGTTTGTTTGATGCAGCTTGGATTTAAACTAACCCAAACCATTCAAACAGATAGAGATGATGGGGAAATTATTTTGCTTAAAGTTGATTGATTTGGACAAAGTTGTAAATACATGTGTATTTCGTAAGTTTGAATGAAAAAAAATGATGCAGAGTCCCGGGTGTGATTTCTTTTTTTTTTTCTTTTTTTAAATGACAACTTTAAAAAGTCTTATTTCAGTCATACGAAACTCTTGCAGTAGAATACATTTATTTTCACATACTTAATTTACATCTTAGTTGGCATTCACAAACTTTGATTGGCATAAGGCTCCGTACAATTCCATGAGATAACTTCCATAAACTTTAGGGTAAAAACCCCCGAACGGAGCCCACAGGTGGAAGCCGGGGAGGAGGGTGGGGCGACGAAAGCGGCGCTGCGGTAAGAAAGAAAATGAACGCTGCACACCTGGACTTAAATAGGAGCTGAACAGGTGAGTTAATTAACTACCGCCCTAGGGGGGAAAGAGACTGCCGAGTTCCGGTGCCTGAAATGCGAATATCATTCGCTATTTTCTTCATCTGATTGATAAAAGGGTGTCCAAGTGTCGTTAGAGTTGCCTGTATTTTCTCTCTCTTATTTGAATCCAAACAGGTGTCCAGTGACGCTTTTGCTCTTTGTCCACTTTGTCCATGTTCTTCACCATCCTGTAAAATAATAGATAATGATGGGAAGCATGACCAGCACAGGGAATTCCTGTGCTGGTCAGGCTTCACCATCAAATCATCAAGTCTCACATCTGATGTGAGAACTTGTAATATAGAATGTGAGAACTTGCACACTAAAAAGCTGCATCTGTGTGAAAAATCTTCTGCTGTAAAGTTTGACAAACTAAATTACAACTGACAAATTCCCATTTGCATGTGTTTATTTAGAGTTCCAACCTCCAGTCTGTGATTAATACAACGGCTCAAATGTGCTGCTGCGTGAATCTGCTGGCGCAAATCACAAGTGCGCTACAACTGTGCTCTGACTTTTGACACATTCCTAGCGAGAAACTTGTGAGGAGCCTTCTGGGCGGGGGGGGCGGGCTCCTCGCCTCTCCTTTCTTCCACGGAGCGCGGAATTATTAATCCCAACGGGGATTAATTAAATTGATCTAATCTAATATATTTTTTCAAATGTTGATACATATGATTTATAATAAAGGTGCTCAATAGCCCTGATGCTATTGTCCTGCTACAACAAAGAGGATTTTCCTGCTGATGGTCCGTTGGTAGCTGTCTCGCTGCATGTCTGCATTTAGATCACGAACAGATCATTTCTCCTTAAATGCAGGAAAAAAATGACTTTTTGTCTTGGAATGCATTTGTAGTTCACTCTCTGTGTTAATACAAAATGATTGAGATACTTGCTGTCACATTTGAACGTTTATCAGAGTTATTGAAGCACGAAGTTCGAATCTGTGAAGAGCTTTCTAACTTTACCTAGTCCTCCGAGTCCTGCACTCTTTTTTTTTTAACTTGTCCTGTCCAACAGCTGGGCAAACAGATGAGAGCTGAGGGCCTCTTGTGTTGGACATATTTTACTTTAAAAAAAGGGGTTATTAATCTTCAGACACACCAGAGGTATGACTGAATAAACCCCTTTTGTAATTGAGGCCAAACTTTATTGATTTCAATCATATTTGAAAATCTTTGGTGCTGGACCGGACGGAAAAGGAAAGGAGGGAAGAATAGAGAGGGATGCTGGGGGGGGGGGGGGGGGGGGGGGTGTAATAGGAGGGGTTGGGGGTAGGTGGGTGATAATAGGAGAGGCAGCCACCCACCCGGCCCACGGTTGGTCCAGGAAGGAGCAAGGCAGGGGCCAGCCATCCCCGCCCAGGAGGGGGACACCCCGGGGGAAGGGGGGACCCACAAGGGGTGTTGTAAACATGGCCCCCACAGTGATATGAACACCCCCGGCTCAGGTGTGATGTGACCCCCCCCCCCCCCCCCTGCGCGCGGAGAGAGCAACGCCGGGCAAAGGAAACCGGCACCCAGGCGACACGGCCGCCATTGCCAAGGGCCCAGTACCCCCCACCAGGGATGGGGTAGGGGACAGATGGACCTAGTTCCCACCTTCCTTGCAAAATGTTTGTGCGTGTTTGCGAGGGTGTCTGTGTTTGTGTTTGAATGTACATCTTGAGGAGTAAAAAAGGTGTGTGTACTAAGGGGGTGCAGTTAAAATTGGCGGGTAGGGCACTGGGGGACATTCCCTGATTACTCACAGTAATGTCCCCTCAACCTCCCCACCAAGGGTCCTTAAGTGTCTAAGGTGCGGTTAAAATTGGCGGGTAGGGTGCTAGGAGAACATCTTCTGCTTGCTGGCAGTGATGTCCAAGCACCCCCCCCTACCAAGAGCCCTACATGTCTAAAGTGCAAATAAAACCTAAAGAGGGGGGGCCCACTCCCTATGGCAACCATGGGAGGGGGACCACTGCCGAGTAGCCCCACTCCCAAGGCGCATCGTAGGCTAAACCCCCCACCCCTTCACCCTAATATGAGGTTATATGAGGAAGGGGGTAGGTTGGGGACAGCTGGTATACTGTCCCACGGTGGTCAAACAGCCATCCCCCGGCCCCCCCCAGCATAGGGCCCAGGTCCCCCAGCCCCACCCCCCGAGGCGCCGACGCCCCAGGCCCAGCACCGCCCACCCCACACAGAGAGAGAGGAGCCAGAAAGCGCCGCTCCACCGGAGCAAGCGAGTCCTGCACTCTGATTAGTTAACTCCCCCCTCCTCTAACGCCCCCTCCCACCCAGTTCCATTATGGGACACAGATCAGTTTCTCGCAAGGAATGTGTCAAAATTCAGAGCGCAGTTGTGATTTGCACCAGCAGATTCACGCAGCAGCATATTTGCGCTGTTGTAATCACAGATTGGAGGTTGGAACTCTAAATGAACACATGCTAATGGGACTTTGTCAGTTGTAAGTTTGTCAAACTTTACAGCAGAAGATTTTTACACACAGATGCAGCTTTCTGGTGTGCAAGTTCTTACATTCTATAATATTACAAGTTCTCACATCAAATCTACAAGTGCGTACTTTTTGAAACATATTTACCGTCATAACAGTTTGCCAGTCCATTGAAGGGGAACACAAACATTGACACAAATTCACACCAAAGGGACTACAGAATCACCAATCAAACTATGAAGCATATTTGTCAAATGTGGGAGTGTGAAGAAAATTGTTTTATTATTATCATTGTTTAAATATATGTTTAGATGTTAACTCAGATTGACCTTTTTAGAAAACAGCGTTTGTTCATCTGTTTCTCATCCCAGGTAGGAAGAGGGGGTTTGACGACACACTGTCCTGAGCTGATAAGGAAAACTGTTTGAACTTAGAATCCACCCAAATGGGTCACTAAACGACACCCCCCTAATGAACTTTTCTCTTTGTCTGGAGATTGTCACCTCCTACTTGTGTTCTTAATAAAAGGAGCAGACCTTTGAGAAAAGAAATGTGGTGGACGTTTTCTGCCACATTTGCTTTTCTCCGTCGTGCATGAGAAACTTGATTCTTGTTGTGGTCTGTTGTTTCCAATTGTGTTTTTCTTTAATATCTAGATGCATTTATCTGACAGGGAGGAAGCCTGAGTGCCCACGTATAAACGAGGAGAACATGCAAAGTCCACACAGAAAGGACCCAGCAGAGATTTGAACCAGGGCCCGAATGATACAAACCGCTAGATCACCAGACATCCCAACAAAAGTTTGTATTTGACCATTTCTGTCTCTTAAGTCAGACAGTCATAGTGCAAATCTCGATAAAAAGACTCAGAAGACCATTGGATTATGAGCAACAACATTCTGATACATAAGTACTGCTTTGCTGCCAGTAAAGGGATGGAAAGAATGATTGCTGCCACCAATAACAGATTTGTGAACACCTCACTGCAGGAAGGTAGGCTTTTGCATATCTTTCTTTCTATCAGCTATTTTACCCTACAACAACTTAAAGACACATTTGTAGACTGAACTTATGAACTGGCATTTGACCAAAAAAAAAAAAAACAAGTCATAATTTGCCTTCTGGGTTGAAGAAAAGCTGTTGTTTATTTTGAATTCTGAACTCAAAAGATGTGAAATTCCTTGGAAGTCAAAACACAGATATGTAAAAACACATATTTGTCGTTTAAGTCCATGTATCCAGAACATATATCCCAACTCTAACCATTTTTTAAATTAATTACTCATGTTTGTATAGGTGACCCAAAAGTAGAATAGCATGACCAATGTATAATGACTAGCTGCAACATAAGATTGTAAAATCTTAGAAAAATTACAGAAAACAATTGTTGTACTCTCCAATTCCCACCCAAAAGAAATCACCATGGTATCTCAAACTACTTCATTTTGTTGATTGGAAAATCTGACTCAAAAGAGACCACTTCCTTTCCCACAGTTCACTGCTAAGTGTTGTTGCTTAATGTTGAAATTGTGATGACAGACGTCAAGCAGCACGTATTTTTAAAAAATGACCTTGATTTTTTTCAGGCCAGAGTAAAGTAGCAGAGTAAATCTGAAAGTGTCAAAGTGTCAAGCAAGTGTCTTACACAACTTGCTTTGGTTGGAAATCACTCAAACTTTTACTCTGCTGATCTCTTTTAAAGTTTGATTTCCGTCATTTATAAGTAGCTTCCAATTCACACTAAATTTACTCTTCTGTGTAGTCTTGGAAAATATTCATGTTTTTTCCCCAAATTTCTTTTGTCACGTGGAATTTCTACACAAAATCAGATTAACTCCAACCTGTACCTCAAAGTTATACTTACCAAATCCTTTCATCACCCCTCAAATGATCTGTCCTGCTCAGCGAGACCCGAAGCTTTTAAGTCTTGTTTAAGAGAAAAAGAAAACATTTCAAATAAGTACAAGTCACTCCACATGAACATTTAGGCAAAAATTTGGAGCTTAAATGCAAACAAAACATAATTGATGTAATCCTTTTAGATATGAGAAGAGTGAACAGTATGCAAACACTTAAAAAGCATGAAACGTTTTGACAGGTGCATGACAACCTGACTACAAAATTGAAGCTACAAGCAATGTTTTTTTGTCTTAGTGTTTTAAACACAAAGTCATTCAAATTTTTAATCTTTGTGTACATACTTTTAAAGCTACAAAAAACACCAAACATGTGACACATGTCCCTGAATGGTCAAAGACCGCCTGAACATGCTTTGCCAAGGACAGTGTGAACAGTACACTTGGTAAAAATGATACATTTACCTACATCAAACGCCATTGTGACTTTTGGTACTTTATATGTATGCAACTTTGTACACTTAAGAGTAAATAATGTACAAGTAAATCATGTAATACGCAGTAATGCAAAATGCCATTCCAAATGTGTGCTTTAGAAAAGATTTACTTCAATAGTTGTTTTATAATGTATGTTTCTGCTTCTGTTAGTTGACCACATAAAGCATCTTGGAAATCCCTCAAACAATGATAAATAAGGTGTAAAACGTAAAACTCTACACAAACTCTTTACAGTGTTTGTCCTACCTTTGCACTGCTTACACTTTTGCTTTGTTCTCATCACAATTAGAGTGATGTTCACGAGTACACAACAGGCTAACAATGTTCCAAGGACGATGGCATCAGGGCGGACTTGTTCTGGAACCAAAAACAGTCATTTGAGCTGCATTGTTCTTTTAGGTACATCAAGATTTTTAGTGACTTTCGATGTATTTGATGGACTTTTATATAAGCAACAGTTAGATGCATTTTCATTAACCTTTGTGCTATCCTATGGGGTCAAGATGACCATTAATGTGTTATCCCTACCATGATAAAGGTGGATAAAAAAAGGTGGAGAGGATTTCATGTAATCCATGGACACCAGTGAAGATCACAAATCATTGAAGAAAAAGGTTCAGCGCACTGTTTAGTGGGGGTCTAGATGACCCAACTCCCAATGTCAAAGTGCCTAGATTAGCACAAGGGTTAAAGAGGAAAGCATGTACCGATTGCTCAGTTATTTTGTACTGCTGCCAAGTTAAGAGTCACACATTGTCTCAAACTGTAAGATAACCTAGTAGAGCAGAATTCTTTCCTAAAAGTCTTGTGTGTCAAATGTAGTTCAGTTGTCAGCAAAAACCATTAACTGCTTATTATTAAAACATCGTTTGCTCTTGAAAACTTCAAACATATGTGGTTTCATTAGAAAATAGATGGAATACAGTAAGCATACTTATCTGCACTTTGGTTCCTTCACCGAACAGGATTTCTCCACACGAAACCACAGCACAGTAGTAAACACCAGAATCCGACAGGCTCCTTATTGTTTGGGTTAGATTGTAGATACATCTCCTTCCTTTTTGAACATCACAGCTGGAACTGGTTGTGTAAATAAGGTGGAGATGCGATTCTGATCCAGCTCTGTACCAGTAAACTCTGTGTTTACCTGAGCACTGGTCTGGGTTTTCTCTGGTGTTTAACAAAACCGAACAGAGGAGATTTACTGACTGGCCTGACAGAACTGCCTCCAAATTGGTACTTTGGTTTACAAAAATGGTTTTAGGTTTCTTTTTTGGATCTGTGGAATTAATAAAAAAACATAGAATATCACTTAGAAATGTTAAAATTTTTTAAGAAATAAAGCAAATTAATTAATAAAATTTACCTTTCACCATCAAATGATTGCCACTGATGAAGCGGAGTTTGTAGGCTGCTCCTGCCTGACAGATGTACATGCCTTCATCCTCTTTGCTAATATTTCTTATGTTTAGGGAATATATGTTACCTACATTCACGATATTGAATCTTGGGGTATCAAATTGTTGCTCCAGTTTTAGTTTACCAAAATTCCCTGAACTAAACATTTGGAACTTGTACCCATATTGAAACTTGTACCAAAAGAATAAACCGTGATCAACACCAGAAGTTAAGCAAGTCAGAGTCACATTGTCACCAAGTTCAGCTGAGATCTGCTGAAGAAGCTCCAGGTTTTGAACCCCAGCTACAGAGGAGATGCAAAAAAACATAGAATGTCATCAGAGTCATCAGCACTATGACTGTCTGTCATCAAAGTACATACAAATGTTATTTTTATGCACAGCATGACAGTGTACACTTACTTAGTAAATTGAGCAAAATCAAAGCAGCCAGTCCTCTGATCATTGTTGCATTTCCTTCTCTCTTGCTTGAATGCGGACGACAGATAAAGCACTTCCTGCTATTTTGTGGTGCTAGACAGTTTTTACACCCATTTCTTACACTGATGTTGAAGCAAGATTTCAACAACATAACCAACAAGCAAAAAAACGATAACAATGAAGACATTGTACCATAAAGAAATCAATTTGACGATTTGTGCTTTTCCTTAAAAATCTATGAAATATGATCAAAACTAATACTTGACATCATTGTCTTGTTTTGAAATGAGTGTAAAAGTTTAAATTGGTTTTTAACAGTTTTATTTTATTTTTCATAGATATGTACATACTTCTGACAAAAAAACAAAAGATAGTACACACACCATTATTGAGCTTTTACAACACATTTCTTTGGGATT
This sequence comes from Oryzias curvinotus, assembly GCA_023969325.1. Taxonomy (NCBI): domain Eukaryota; kingdom Metazoa; phylum Chordata; class Actinopteri; order Beloniformes; family Adrianichthyidae; genus Oryzias; species Oryzias curvinotus. The sequence goes on from CM043715.1 coordinate 10,305,937, forward strand.
GCTTCTATGCTTTCATAAAAACATTTTTGTTCTTTTGCTGAAGTTGCCTTAAAGCTCATCTGGGTTTAAGACCCTCACCCTAAATGGCTAAAGATTTTACATTTTTAAAAGTTGAAGTTAAAATCCCATTACGTGTCACGTCTTGGTATGTGACATTTGTTCTCCACATTTGACCCATCCACTGGGGGAGCGGTGAGCTGTGCAGACACAACTGCGCTCAGGAACCATTTGGTGGTTTAACCGCCCAAGCTAACCCCTTAATGTTGAGTGTCAAGCAGAGTGGTCCCGTTTTTAGACTCTTTGGTTTGACTTGGCCTGGATTTGAACTCATGACCATCCATTCTCAGGAAAGACACTCATCTACAAGGCCACATGCCTGTTTAAAAATAGCACTGTTACAAAATAGGCAGGTACTGACAGCAGTTCTAGCCCTCTTGGACCACAAGAGACATTTACTACAAAAAAGGTCAGCAAATAAAGCACAGATTGTCAGTAGCAAAGTGGACAGCTGTGACCTTAATGTCATCATAATCACCTTTTTGTGTAAAACAAGTCATAACTCACAGTCCATTTATGTTTCAGTGCTCCTCGTGAGCAATTGCCCTGCTTGTTTTGCAGAATACCTTGCTTCAGTAATTACTGGTCACCTGGATCAGGTGTTTAGAAACTGGGCTCACTCGATCCATCTGATGAGGAATCAGCTGCAAAACAAGCAGATCATGAGGAACAGGATTGAACATGCCTGGAACAGGAACCCACCAGAGTTTTGAAATTCAAAATAAAATTTAAAAAGAGCCAATTATTGCTTCAGTCATATAGTTTTATACATTCCTTCAACATTTTAAAAATGTCCAAAAAATACAAAGGAGCATTGTAGCGATGGGCACTTCGATTCTTTCTCGAGAGCCGATTCTTTCAATTCAACTCTTGGGAAAAAATTGGCACTTTGGACCCTCAACTCTGGACACTTTACCAATGTTTTTTTGTGGGCCTTTATTCTACTGTGACTTTGCAAAGAATAATGGTTTATATGTAAAAAAAAATGCTAAAGGAAAAAAAAAAGTGTAGTGTATTCATTAGAAAACACTCACATATTATGATAACTTTTTAGTACTTAAGCTTTTCCTTCTATTGTTTTAAAGAATCAAACACATTTTTAAGAATTTTCTGGTCTTCATTTCAGAAATTGTAAAAAAAAAAATTATATTTGATGTAAGGAAAAGAAATAAAGATCTAATAAATAACAAAACTTATTAACCAGTTTGTAGACTTGTTGTCCCTTCTCGGGTTGGGCCCTGCGTTGGGCCCTCCCGGCGCGGCGGGGGGGCTGTTCTCCTGGCTGGGCGGGGGCGGCACTCTCTTTCCCCCCGTGCCTCCCTGCTCTCTGGGGGCCTCGTGGTGGTCCTGCTGGCCCTGGTTTGGGTGGCAGGTGTGGTCACCCGGGGGGCGGTGGTTCTCTGCCTGCTGCCGTATGGCGTTGGGGGGTTCTGGCTGCCGCTACTGCTGCGGCAGGGGTCTTGGTGTGGGGATGGCTGGGCACTCCCCCTCCTTCTTTTCACATTCCACCATCCATTTTAGAAGAACATAAACACTCACCTGAGCACAGGTGTTAGCTCACCTTTACACTAATAGCTTGCATGATTGAATGAATGAAATATTTCACACCAGTTAGTTTGAAGGCATGGGGGTGCGTGAGAGAACCCCATTTGTTTTGTATACATGTTTTGTGTACATGTTGACAGGTGGAAATTTCTTCAGCTAGCAGGTGTGTTGATGGCATTTGAGTGTGTGTGTGAACAGGCCCCGCCCTTTGAGATTTGTACTGCACTTGAACCTTACCGTAATGATAAACATCCAGTAAACTTGTTGCTTTATGCTGCTTCATGGTTCTACACCCCCCCCCTTCTATTATCACTCTCCTATCCCCCCCCCCTCTCTAACATCCCTCTCTCTTCTTCCCTCCTTTCCTTTTTCGTCCGGTCCAACATCAAAGATTTTCAAATATGATTAAAATTAATAAAGTTTGGCGTCAATTCCTAAAGGGGTTTATTCAGACATTCCTCTGGTTTGTCAGAAGATTCAAAACCCCTGTTGTTAAAGTAAAATATGTCCAACACAAGAGGCCTTCAGCTCTCATCTGTTTGCCCAGCTGTTGGACAGGACAAGTTAAAAAAATAAAAAAATAAATAAGACTTGTTGTCCCACATTAACCCCAGAAGGTAAAACTAATAATATTGTTAGAGGAACCTTTTTTATTGTCTTTATGAAAATGTAAAAAAATATTATAAAATTAAGGACCTGGCTCCCTCTTTCTGGTTATCATCCCAGGTGCTGCTGTAGCGGGCGTGCTAGCTCCAGTCCCATGGGGCTTGCACCAGTCTGGCAACCTGTTCCGGATGTAGCCCCCCTTTGCCCAACAATAGCCAGGACAGGCTTCTGGCAACCCGGCGGCCCCAAATGGGTTGATTGATATGACACGGCGATTTGCCAATGTTCTATTTGATCTCTTGTGTGTGGATCATGTTTGGTGTGAACAAGCAGGAAAAGGGCCCGCTGGGGCAAAAAAAAAAAAAAAGGAAAGCGTCAGCTTCCATCATTTCAAAGTGGACTCTTTCGACGCATTGCCACACTAATATTTGTCTGACTGAAAATCTTGGTGTTGCATTGTAGAAGACATAACACTCAAAATTATTATTATTATTATTGTTATTATTAGTAGTAGTATTTAATATTTATGTATTTATTTATTTAATATGAATCTCATTTTCGATAATAATTTCAATAATAATTGTAACTATAAGTTTTCATAATTTAATATTCCTAATATTTAATATGAATGCCATTTTTTATGTCCTTTTTTATGTTATATTGTATAGATTGTTTTTGAATGTCGTTTTTACTGCCATAGATATATGTAATTTCCTCATTGTGGGATTAATAAAGTCATCATCATCAAAAGCAGATTACAGATAAAATAATTATTGATACATTTCACTAAGTATTACACAGGTAATTGGACAGTGGAGTTGTTTTGGCTCTGGTGTGCCTGGGACAGTTTCTGTGTATGTGTCCTCGGGAGTTTGGATTGCTGATTTCTGTTTACTATAGGTGTCTCAACTGTGAGCTGTGCATGGACCCTTTTCCACTTGACACTCATGACACTGTGACACCATAAAGGCAGTGGCTTATGTTATACCCTCTCTGGTGATCAGCCTTTCTAGTGATCTGAAGCTCCAACTATTGTCCTCAACTAAGGCCCACAACACAGACGTTGGTCCTACTGTGTCAGAGTAATGTGTTAAAGACTTTCGTTTACTTGTTTATTGATGTTTATGGTGACGTTTTGCCGTTTTATGTGAACCAACTGTTCTTTTATTTGAAATCTGACAACCCTTTCATTTCTTTATGTTACACCTTCTTCTCCCTTTCCCTGAGTCCGAGTTTGTAGCATAGCATAAACTGTAGACATATACACTGACCAAAAATATAAATGCAAGACTTTTGTTATTGCTCCCATTTTTTATGGTATGAACTCAAAGATGTGAAACATTTCCCACATACACAAAATAACCAGTTCTCTGAAATATTGTTCACAAATGTGTCTAAATCTGTGATAGTGAGCACTTCTCCTTTTCAAGAATTGTGTAGAGATCCTTGCAACATGGGGCCGTGCATTATCATGCTGCAACATGAGGTGATGTTGTTGGATGTACGGCACAACAATGGGCCCCAGGATCTCGTCACGGTATCTCTGTGTATTCAAAATGCCATCAATGAAATGCACCTGTGTTCTTTGCCCATAACACATGCCTGCCCATACCATAACCCCACCACCACCATGGGCTACTTGATCCACAACATTGACATCAGAAAACCACTCACCCAGACGACGCCACACACGCTGTCTGCCATCTGCCCTGAACAGTGTAAACCGGGATTTATCCGTGAATAGAACACGTCTCGAACGTGCCAGACGCCATCGCATGTGAGCATTTGCCCACTCAAGTCGGTTACGACGATGAACTGGAGTGAGGTCTAGACCTCGATGAGGACGACGAGCATGCAGATGAGCTTCCCTGAAACGGTTTCTGACAGTTTGTGCAGAAATTCTGTGGTTATACAAACCGATTGTTTCAGCAGCTGTCCGAGTGGCTGGTCTCAGACGATCTTGGAGGTGGACATGCTGGATGTGGAGGTCTTGGGCTGGTGTGGTTACACGTGGTCTGCGGTTGTGATGCCGGTTGGATGTGCTGCCAAATTCTCGGAAACGCCTTTGGAGACGGCTTATGGTGGAGAAATTGACATTCAATTCCCTAGCAACAGCTCTGGTGGACATTCCTGCTATCAGCATGCCAATTGCACGCTCCCTCAAAACTTGCGCCATCTGTGGCATTGTGCTGTGTGATACAACTGAAGATTTCAGAGTGGCCCTTTCTTGTGGCCAGTCTAAGGCACACCTGTGCAATAATCATGCTGTCTAATCAGCATCTTGATATGGCACACCTGTGAGGTGGGATGGATTGTCTTGGCAAAGGAGAAGTGATCACTATCACAGATTTAGACAGATTTGTGAACAATATTTCAGAGAACTGATTATTTTGTGTATGTGGAAAATGTTTCACATGTTTGAGTTCATACCATGAAAAATGGGAGCAATAACAAAAGTGTTGCGTTTATATAATTTGGTCAGTGTATGTAAATGGACCAACAATCGCTGATGTTACCCATAGGATTTGGAATAATGAGAATGCACCCTGCTAAAAGCCCTTAAACCAAAGTGCTTTATGATATTTCGTAATAAGTAGGTCAAAGATGTATTGACTACAGTAGTTTTTCCTGTAATGAACTCACCTGGCAAACTATCAGTACCACATCTGTCGGAAATTGATGTCAGTGATCCAAAGAACCTCAAGACGCAATATCATCGATGGGTTCAAATGAAAAATAAAGAATTTAATCTTTTTGACACCTTAATACTATTTGCATAATAATTTGAGGACTTTAGAGTGGACCAGCTGCTCCTCCACATCAAGAAAAGAGCAGCCATATGAGGTGACTTGGGCAGGTTGCAGAGACTGACCACAGGTGCCTTAGGATCTCCCTGGAAATCAAGGATATCTGCATCTCTGCTCAGACTGCTGCCCTCACCATCTGGCTCTGGGTAGACAGCAGAAGATGGATGGAGAATCCGATGTGTGAAAAATGTGTCTACCACACAACATTGCAGCACTAAAATCCTTTTATAATTGATGCATCACAATGCCTATTTGACTGTGCATCTTTCATTTCCCATACAGTAGAATAGCTGCAATTTTGTGTCAAATCAGACTTCTAACACACATTTAGAGAATTGTTTTTCACAAAATCTGATTTATAGGATATAAAGAATGTCTCTGGATTAAATCCTAGTTTTAAATTCCATTTTTAAATGATATTACATATTGCGATCGCCTAACTTTCATTAGAATTGATGGAACTAGCCTTTACACAATAACATTGGATTCATTTTGGGCAACCCAATGAAACTGTCCAGGTCACACCAAAGGTCTGAAATCATTTAGGCAACTAAAAGAAAACAAAGAAGTCATGATGAAATAGAAACAGAGAAAGAAAATTACCTACCTACACTCATCTGTTTACATGCTCTCCCTCTAGCTTATCTATTAGTCTGCAAGTGGAAGCATTAGAATAGAGTGGAGCAGGGAGAATTAACATGCAATTGTCTTTGTCTCAAGAAAACAAGTTAAGGAAAAAACATTGGCAGAAATAGGAGTTTTTGTCTTTTGTAGTCATTAAAAATCAAGAAAAAGATAGTAAATGTAACAGGTTAGATTATACAATCCTCCAAAAAATATTGACACAGGCAAACAAACTCATATATTCAAAATAGTATCACTTTTAGCAAAAATGAAAACTCCCCTAGACAATTGCCTGATGATATACAGAAATACAAAATGTATAGATGTCATCCTCCTAAATCATACATTTACAGTCCAAGTACACAACTTTTAATAATCTGTTTTGTTTGCATAAATACAGGTCTCCTTTGACTCCCTCATGCTTCTCTGTCTTTTTGACTTCCTCGAGGAGAACTCAAGTGCGACATAATGCAATCCGTCATCTTCCTCACCCTGTAAAGAAATGATAAATTATAAAAAAGGTGTTAAGATGTTGAAAAATTCTGATAACTATAACCACATGTGGATTGTCCCAAATAAAGCTGTTTTTCTTTATTAAAACAATTATTAGGGCTCAGAATATAATCATGTATTCACAGTCAATCATTACACATTAAATAAACCAATGCTGCAAGTAAACATGATGCAGAAACTACAATCTCTAACTGTAAATTGGTCATTGGTAAACTAATTAGATACTGAATGCCTGTCCACACAAACCACAATAACTATAAGAGGTGAAACTCAATTAATATTCTATGGCACAATTAGCATAAATAGAAATAGTAGCATAAAAAATAGAAAAGGGAAATTAATCAATTATAATTTTTCCCCTTTTACAACAACTAGTCCTAATTTTTCATTTCACATTATCTTACGTATTTATATGTGTGTTCAGCAACCTGAGATATGAATAGACTGCCACTGACATCAGTTACTAACGTAACAAATTTGCAACTTTTTAGCAAACATTAAACTCTCCAACAATTAGTTTGACTGAATATGGGTGAGTAGTCCAAAACAAATGAGCATCCCCATGTATGAGTTAGGCTTTTTCTAACCTAAATCAACTGGGCTGTGACCGCCATGTTTACTATAAATTACATTTCTGCTTTTTAAATTAATCAACTACTGGTACTTTTCTTTTGAAGCTTGAAACTTTCTTTTATGATGTATAAATTATATTTACCAAGTCAGTCTGTTGATCCCAAGCTGGTCCATCATTTTCAGCATTAGTATAAGCTTTACCATCTAAGAAAAAAAAAAATAAAGTTATTATTTAAGCCCATGTAGTCTTTAAATATTTACATTTCTTAAGCTGCCTTCCAATGTGATTCACATGGTTTCAATGTTAAGTCAATGTACAGAGGCATATGAGCTTTGGGGCAGCTCATCAGTCTAGAAGCTTCTTGGTTTGAGCGTCACAGCGCGGTTAGGGTGGTGTATTCAGAGTTTGAAAAAATTGAACTTTGGTAAAGAAGATGCACTGTGTGAACCAATCAGAGACTCAGCTTTGGTCTGTGACGTGGTCAATGATGCAAACAGTGGGTGGCGTCCAAAATCAACGTGGGTGAGAAGCTGATCTTTCTCCTCCTAAACTTTATGAACTTCTTCTTATTTAAATTGAGACAATAATAAAAAAGTGACTCTAATTTAGTTCTTGTTTTTGTTTTGTCCCTCCTCTGACTAATGCGGGACAGCACGTCATCAAACTGGGTCACAGAGAGATGGAAGTACCACTGAAGACAGCCGTCATGCAGATGCAGCTCCGGTGGTAGATGGTGAACCTCACTGACCTGGAAAAGTCTCTGAATGATCTCATGAACCCAGACGTGGAGATGTGATTACCAATGCGTTTGTAGAGCTCTTCCATATAAATAAACCTGATCTATCCTCATCACCCATGCACTATAAATATATATGTGTTTAGATATACATAGATGCTGCTATATGTAGCGATCAGGCTATAAACATCTGGCAGTAGCTCCTCCCACACGCATATAGGGCATCACGTTTATGAAGCATTTTTGTGAATTTTCTGCACATCCAAATAGAGGCGACCGGCAGGATTTTGAGATACGAAAAGCACTCGGTGTAAACATAGCAATGGAATAAAATCATTTTGCAGTAGCAGACTACTGCTGGAACAGACCTCTTTTATTTCTGGTTCCCTGACCCTCAGATCAAGCACATTTGTTTTTGAAGCTTTTAGTGATAGCTGCAGCCTTAAATCACATCGAACTTGTCTATTTGTCTTTTTCATGTTTAAATTGCATAATATTTGATAACCTTTATCTCATTTAATAATCTTTGTTGTCATTGCACACTGTTTTAAAACTGTTAATAAAGTTCTCATCTGAGAACCTTGGTGTGATTTTTGGGACTCTGCAGTCATTAATAATGGATTTGATTTATCTGTGCATTTCCAGATGCTTAAAGCGCTCACAAAGTGTCCATTTTTCATTCATACTTGGTGATGGTAGTACTGTTGTAGCCACAGCTGCCCCGGGGCAGACTGACAGAGGCGTGGCTGCCAGTTCACGCCTATGGCTCCTCTGATCATCACCGGGACATTCATACACATTCACACACCCGTGGAGCCACACTGGAGGCAGGGAAGGTGAGGTGTCTTGCCCATGGACACAACAACAGATGAAAGGGGGGAGCGGGGATCGAACCGCCGACCCTTCGGTCATTGGACGACCTGCTCTACCTGAGCCACTGCTTATGGAAACATTTTTTAGCATAAAGATATGTGACAACTGCTCTCATGCAATCGAAATGCTATTTTTGTAGACATGTTAAAAATGTTTGCACGACAGTGGTTTATTTGACCTAAGACACACAACGAGACACGCGACTACAATCTATACTCTGGTGCTGCGGCTTTGTGTGGGTTTGCGGCCTTCGATTTGATTGTGCTATGAGATTGTAAAATTGCTGAGCAGCGTTTTCTTTTCTTATAGCAGATAAAATGATGTTTTTTGACGTAAAAAACACAGTGCCACAGTTCTAGTAGTTATCTAAGGAGCGTCAGTCAAATGGGTCTGTACTTCTTTTTATTATTATTCATTTTTGTGGCTTTAGTTTCGATTCCTCTGCTTAAGACTAATTGTTATTATGTTTGATATCATGTTTGAATATATCTAAAAGTCTTCCAAAACCTACCTTTGCACTTGTCACAAACTGGATTTTGCTTTTTCCAGGTCACAATTAAAATGATATTTGCAAGGACACAGCAGGCCAGCAGTGTCCCGAGTATGAGAACATACGGACACACGCCTTGCCCTGGAATCAGACAATATCACATCCCATTACTGTACTGTGCAGTCAGCTCATAACTCACTTCAAGCATCCACATTATAAAAGGCAATTGTTAAATCAAAAGCAGGTAAACAATGTGTTATTATTGAGGGTTCCCTTCCTCCCTCTACTACCCTGGTCTATTTTGGGTTGGGGTTATCACTATCATCAGAACAACCTAGATGAGGTAGAAAGTCATTTTGAGCGCTCATTTCACATTATAACAACTTAATAAAACAAAACTTACAGAACTGTTGCACCCGAGCTACTACTATGCTACATATTTGAATGCTAAATGGTAGATGGTGTCTACTTATTTAACGCTTTACTACCTTTTTAGAAGGCTCAAAGCATTTTACAGTCACAGTCCCATTCATCCAATGAGGGGTTCAGCATATTGCCCAGTGACATTTCAACACATGGGCAGGCCAGGCAGGAACCAAATCAGCGATCTTCCACTCAGAGGTCAACCGCTCTACCTCTGCATCACAGCTGCCCCACTTTCACTTTTTATGATTTAATTTATATATTTTTTATTAGTAAAAAACATTTGAGACTTCCAGGTTTTTTACAATAAATGGCTATAAAAGTACATTTTAAAGTACATTTTTACCATTTACACATAACTTTCCAATACAATAAAAAACCAAACAAATATGTTGACATAAATGAACTAAACTGAACGAAATTTCGGCTGTATCTGTGATGAATGTTGAGACATAACATGATTGGAGCACGGCTACAGAAAGTTAAACTACGATGAAATGAGCTTTCATTGTGACAGCAGATATCCTTAGAACAACATAAATATATAAGAACAAACCCTAAAGATGGAGAAGATTCACAACAGTCTAATACTAGAAGAATCATAATATTGGTGCAGATTTCAGTGACGGCATTAAGTTCATAATCAATAGAATGCTCCGTAAGGCATATTTAATATTTTATCCTTTTTATAATGTGGTTGCAACAATAAACATCAATGACATAATTTGTTTAGTAACGAGTTTCCCCAATTGCAGCCTAAACTATACAGCTTTTTTCTTTTGAAGCAAAACCTTAGACCTGGAAAGCCAGGCCAGACTTCTTTCACAGGAATCACTGGGTTACCTAATTGAAAAACAGTTTTCCTTCATTTTTGCACATTTAAATTTTAAACTTCTTTTAGTCCACATGCTTTTACACTTAGTATATCGGTGGACACAGTGATGCTTGTTGAAGGTACACTTTGGTAAAATGATTAAAGAAAAACATCGGACAGTTGTAAGTCTAAATATTTACCGCATTTGTTTGTACTAGGTTCTAAAATATTGCTAACAAGAATACTGCAAACCTTAAAACGATTTGTTAGGTTTGACAAAACCGCCTGCTAATTTTTATTTTGCCACATTTTTACATTCTGCGCCACATTAAAAAGGATCATTACGTAAATTTCACAAGCTTGTTTCAGTTTCATTTGATTTTCCCATTTCTTGTGATTTACTCTATTTCTGACAATATTGACCATTTTTCAAGTGATTTACTGAGTACTCAAACTTACAGCAGCACTAAGATAACTTTCTTCTGGGCAAGAAACATTCACTTATCACGTCAACGGAACTAACAGGTTCTTTGGGGATCAAAAAAATAAATCATACAACCCATCTGTGTCTAATGGGTTGCTTACAGCATACCCATAGAAAAAATGTACATGAAGATTTTCTCTCGATGGGCTCAAAGAGGCGTCTACGGCCATGCTATTTTGTGCGGCCCATCTCTGTGCCCTGTACAAGTTTGCCTATTCTTTGCCAGAAGACGGCCCGATGTTCCGCCTCCAGGTGGCCTGCATCTACCCATAAGGGCAGTTGTGAATAAGGCTTTAGTTCAGGATGTGTATTTGGTTTCCATGACCTCCCAATTTCAGGGCAGACACTCATCACTAGACAACTAAGCATTTGCCCAGGAGTTTAAAGTAAAAACAAAAAAACGAGTCACAAAAAATGAGAATTGGGACAAAGTTTCCATTTGCTTGGTTTTTGGTTTTGTGTCTTTTACAGTTTTATTGCTGTGCAAACCTTTTTTTATCTTTTGAAGATCCTTTGCTTATCGTGCTTTTGTAAAATGAGATTTAAAACCATTTTTAAAAGGACCAATGACATCAAATATATTTCTTTATCTGTTCAACATTTTTGAAGGTAATTTGCAGAATGTGGCAAAAAGTTGACTTGTTTTGTTTTCCAGTGTGTGCGGCATGTCCCAGTCCCAGTCAAACTTTGGCCGCAACACTAAGATTAATACATAAAATGTTGAAGACAAATTTGATATGAAATTACTTTTTAGGTTCATGAAGAGCAATTGCATAAATTGCAATCTATGAACTTATTTAACAAGCAACCAATGAAGTATTTTATATCAGCCAAACACATAAAACATTGTGACCATCTGGTTTTTTTTTTTTTTTTAGAAATGTTGTTATCAGATTGATTTTTTACTGAACTATTTCTGACACTGAATAATTTAGACTGGTGTGATATATGGAAATGAAACATTGTAAAACTTACCTATCTGCTCTTCAGTATCTTCACCAAACAGGATCTCTCCGCAGGAAGACACAGCACAGGAGTAGAGGCCAGGATCTAAAGGGTTCTTCATAGGTTCGGACACATGGTAGACACAGCTCCTGCCTTCTTGATCATCACAGCGGGTACTGGTTGTATAAATGATGTCTGGCTCAGACTCAAATCCTGCTCTGTAAAGGTAAGCTCTCTGTTCTCCCAGACACCCATCTGGGTTTTTCTTGGGCTGCAACAGAAGCAAACACTGCCGATTCCCTTTGCTTCCCGGCGACACAGATTCCAGATCGGATCCTTGTTTGACAAAGACAAGTTTTGAAATATTCTTTTTGTTTTAGTAAAGCTTGTAGAGTAAAGTGAACAATGTGTTTACCTTTTACGACCAAATGACTGCCATAAATGAAAGTCATTGTGTATGACGTTCCTGCCTGACAGAAGTAAGTTCCTTGATCCTCTTTGCTGACGTTTCTTATATTGAGGGAATACTCGTTTCCATTTTTTTTGGCATTGTATCTAGAATTGTTAAACCCTTCCTTAAGAGGTAGGTCTGGACTACTGCCAAACGCAATAGTTTGGATCATAAAACCAAACTGCAGTTTATGCCAGTAAACCATTCGCTGATCCAACCCAACAGTTGTACATTTCATGATCACATCCTCACCAAAGTGAGCCTCAGTAATGGAGATCTTTTGAGAAAGCTGCAGGCTCTGTGGCACAGCTAAATGAAATACAGAAAAAACAGACTTGAATTTGCAAAAATACATGACAAAATCATGTAGAAAAGTGCGAGCAATACCAAAATAAATGCAGTTAAGCATTTGTCTGGGTAACTCACCGACTACACATAGAAAAAGGCAGGCAGCAAGTCTGTCACTCATTGTAGCAACTGTCTTGCATGACTGAGGTCTACCCACTCAGAGGGAAGACAAGTTAAACAACTTCGGCAAAGAAGTGTCATGATGATTGGTTGAAGAACCAAAAATACACTTCCGGCAATTTTGCAACTCAGCACATTTGTACCTTTTTTTCGATGCTGTTGAGAAATCAAAAATGATTTGTTTATCAGGAAATAATTTCAAAACATTTTTAATGTGAAACAGATATTTACACAGAAAAAGCTGTATTTCTGCTTTTTGTTGAATAAGCTTTACATATTAGAATTATAAATTAAATAATTATTTAATTGTGTGTCTATTTCTATTGTATTTTATTCTAATGAGCTTGACAGACCTTTTACTGTGTTACTTCACATTAAACTAGTTTAAAAAGGACTTCATTAAAACTATACTAATATGCTGTTGAACTATGTCCTTTTTTTTTACACTTTTGGAGTTTTTGGGGGTTTAATTCATTATTCCTAGCCTTAGCAAAAACTAAAAGCAGATAACTAGTGTTAATGTTATACTAGTGTAAAAGATGATGACCTATAAGGAAAATGTCATCACTGTTTTGATGGACAAACTAAAATGCTGCTGCTCTTCTTAAGTCGTTTAATCTTCTGGAGCAACATTTTTACCATTTGCGCAATTTGTTAACATATTTTTTTGTTGATGCAAAAACCACAACCTCATAAGCAGTTACCTTAGCGCTGTAAAAGATAGCACAAAAATAGGTCAAGAGACTCTTAAGCGGTGCTGTCACCATTGTTTCTTTTGAAATATACAAGATAGGCTGTGTGTCAGCCAAATACTGCTGACATTTTCGGATAAAACTTTTGTGTTTAATGTGAGCGGATGCATGGTTTTTTCAGATCAGTCAAATTCTTTATTTAGACGCACAGTTTTTAAAATACTTGATTATTATATGGCAACACAATTAGACTCTAAACTGTTTAGATTTTTTGTACCTCTATATACAAGATGAGTCCATCAGGAACAAATTTACTTGTTAACATAACTTCTTTCCCATTAATAGCTCAGCAGTTATAAAGAAATGCAGTCATCGGCTAAGAGTGCCGGTCAGGTTGTTTTAGGATTCACTGGGCCTTTTTTTCACCCTCCCCACTGTATCAAATCAAATCAGATCAAACTTTATTAATGAAGAGCTCTTCTCATACATTGCGCAGCTTAAAGTGCTTTACATATAAAAAAACAAAAGCAGCCGGAAAATTAAAAAAAATCCAACCTACCCTTTACCCTCCCACCTTTCATCCGTTAACACACTGTGACACACTGTGACCCCCTACACACAATACTTATAAAGGTTAACTTCTAAAAGAGACAGTCACTCTATGCTATGTGATTTCGTTCTTGTAGCATTTTTCTGATGGAAGACACTTGTAAAGAATAATAAGATTAAAAGTGTTTTTCTGAGTATATCTTTATTCAAATCATTGTGAATCAGGAATAGACAAAAAAACTGCAGTTGTAAAAAACTAAACTACAAAAAACTCAAACTACAATATGCTCCACTCAATTCTGATACATCCACTTCTTCCGATTTGTCTTCATTTCCTTCGTCCCGTTAAAACTGTACGGCTGGATAGCTCCGAAATTGCTCACCATTTTTGTTGCACAAGTACTGTTGGCTTGGGGGTGTGAGGCTAGCAGGAGTGTGGATACAGGGATTGTGGGAAATATTAGAAAGAATTTTTTTCCGTCTGCACTTGTCCATTAATTTATATCCCTGCTCTGATGGGGAACTTGGTGTACAGTATTGAGAAATGTAATTGACTTCCTTAATTTTGCAGCAAACAAAGAGTGAAAATTTTAAAGGGAACACTTTCCATATTGTGCTGTTAACATTTGAACCTTTGGCATCCATTGTTTAACTGCACAAAATCTTTGCTTTTTGTCAGAAAAATATTTGCATTTTCGCTCTTTGTTTGGCAGTCTTTATGTCTGTATGTTTTCAGAATTTCCAAATGTTGTTTATTTGTTTGACAATAATGGGGCATTCAGCTCCTGGTCCCGGACCAGAGTCCACTTGGGTGAATTCAGACTGAAAATTTGTTATGGATTATTGGGGGAAATGAACTTTGCTTCATTTTATGTGAACTAAATGTGTCTGAAAACACCCAAGACAGTGTTTCATGAAAATGTGTTTTTCTGTTGCAGAGGGATTGTTTTCCTTTTTTGAAAACATCTAGCAACAAGCAATAATTTTTACTGTTATAAAATAAAATGACTCCCTACCAAAACATAGCATTTTATTTTGCTGCTGCAGGTTTGCATGCCAGCACCTGAGACCCAAAAAGCTTCAAACAAAGTCACGTGCACTTAATAGTGCTGAGCTGTGAGATTCATGCTGTGTTCAGCTATTTCTTTGCACAGGGCAGTTGCACCGGCAGCTGTTTGTTTACAGTAAGTGGTTTAGAGGAAGTCTGTGTTAACAAATACAATCAGACCAGCCGGTAACTTCAAAAATAAACTCACATGCTTTGGCCTCCCCTATAAAACAGTGTGGCTGCAGTTTATTCAGGTTTTTAGGACATTTGCTTAAGAGCAGCTTGTATATACTCCAAATATATTACTGCAACCTCATACCTTGAAAACATGTGGCTAATTTGCATACAAATGAAGAACTGCAGATGTCAGGGTAGACATATTGTGATATCAGAGTCACTGAAAATAGGGATTTGTATTGAATCAAAAAGCAAAGTGTAGCTGTTCTTACACAACGCAATTTTGTTGTTTCATTTCTGTACTTTTGATCTTGCCCACTGGGGATCAAAGAGTGTTCTTGTTGAGCTTTATAGTCAATTCAAGTCAAAACTGAATGTGTGTCTCTCTGTCTGTGTCCAGGGTGCATCCCACTTTCATCTAAAATAGATGGGATAGGGTCCAGCAAACCCCTCAACCCTGGACAGGACTAAACTCTTTGTCACAACAGCATTTACAACTAGATGCCGGTGAAAAATGGTCATGAGCTGTGAGATTCACAATGTAACTCACAATGTAAGAGATAACCTTTGCACATTTTTATTATCTATTTATTTAGTTTTTTTTTCTATTTTGCACATCTCCTTTGCACATCTTTTTAAATTTTGCACTGTTCTGTAAATAGCTTTTTAAAATATATTCCCTTAGATGTTTGCATTTATGCTACATCTTCTTTGTTCTTGTTTTTTTTATACCGTTCTAAGTCTTTTTTTCCCCTCTGCTGTAAGTTGCTATGGTGACAAACACATTTCCCACGTGTGGGATCAATAAAGTATTTCTAAATCTGATACCTACAGGGGACGCATGTAGCCTGCACGAAACGTCTAGTCGTAGACAAACCGGTGAGCCTATAGGGCTAAAATGTTCATTCACAATTTTTCTATGAACATGATGAGAGCATTAACTGTATATGAAAACTGGACTGAGTGAGTGTGACGTCATCAATAGAAAATGGCTAACTTCTGTTAGCCCACAACTGTTAACCATGTTTACAACAACCCTCGTTGGCCCCCCTTTTCCCCGGGGTGCCCCCCTCCTGGGTGGGGTCGGCTGTCGCCTGCCTTGCTCCTTCCTGGACCAACCGTGGGTCGGGTGGGTGGCTGCCTGACTCGTACCTGGGGTTGGGGCGGGGGGATGCCCAGAACTCCTGGGTGGTGATGAGGTGCTCGTCTGGGGCTGTGGGCGCCCTTCTCGGGTGGGGCCCTGCGCTGGGCCCTCCCGGTGCGGCGGGGGGGGCTGCTCGTCTGGCTGGTCGGAGGCGGCACTCTCTTTCCCCCCATGCCTCCCTGCTCTCTGGCTCTGGGGGCCTCGTGGTGGTCCTGCTGGCCCTGGCCTGGGTGGCGAATGTGATCGCCCGGGGGGCGGTTGTCCTCTGCCTGCTGCCATTTGGCGTTGGGGGGTTCTGGCTGCCGCTGCTGCTGCGGTGGGGGTCTTGGTGTGGGGATGGCTGGGCACTCCCCCTCCTTCTTTTCACATTCCATCATCCATTTAGAAGAACATAAACACTCACCTGAGCACAAGTGCTAGCTCACCTTTGCACTAATAGTTTGCATGATTGAATGAATGAAATATTTCACAATGGTTAGCTTGAAGGCATGGGTGTGCGCGTGTGAACACAATTTGTTTTGTGTACATGTTTTGTGTACATGTTGACAGGTGGACACTTCTGCAGCTAGCAGGTGTGTTGATGACATTTGAGTGTGTGTGTGGACAGGCCCCGCCCTTTGAGATTTGTACTGCACTTGAACCTTATCGTAATTATAAACATCCAGTAAACTTGTTGCTTTATGCTGCTTCATGGTTCTACCCCCCCCCCCCCCCTCCTATTGTCACCCTCTTACCACCCCCTTAACATCCCTGTCTCTTCTTCCCTCCTTTCCTTTCCGTCCGGTCCAACATCAAAGATTTTCAAATATGATTGAAATTAATAAAGTTTGGCCTCAATTACAAAAGGGGTTTATTCAGACGTTCCTCTGGTTTGTCTGAAGATTAATAACCCCTGTTGTTAAAGTAAAATATGTCAGACACAAGAGGCCTTCAGTTGTCATCTGTTTGCCCAGCTGTTGAAAAAAAAAAAAAGAAAATGGCTAACTTCTGATTACAATAATCTTAGGTCAATTCAGTCACCATTTTTTCTCAAAACAGATGCTGCCATGTTGGAGCCAAGCTATGTCTGTAAGTCATCATTCTAAGTCATCATTTCTAGGGAATCTGTCAATCAAATGTTTTGAACATTTGACATTGAAAACTTTTATTGAGGCATCTGAACTTGAAAAACTTGCAATAAAGAAAAATTCCCCCCCAAAAAAATTTGATTCACGAGAACATGTTAAAAAAGTAGAATCATTATTCTGAATGACTGAGTAAAAGCTGTTTATATCTCAGTTTGCAGCCTGCTCTTTGCAGGCTTCAAAGAGCAGATGGCCCAACTGTTAAAAACAAGGATTTTAGACAATCAGAGCAAAGTTTGTGTGGGCATCCTATGGGTGTCTTACAGGCACTTACATATCACCCCAAGTGCAGTGTTTTTTCAACATCACCCATACGTCATAAATGCATGTAACTTATGTTAGCTTTACAAATACTTTATGATACACTACCACAAGCATCTCACATTCCACATTCCATTCTCACATTCCATTTTAAATGACATCCCTTCGGGTGGCCATAACGAGCCTCAAGGGAACTGCAAGATGCACCTGCGCTCTCTTTAAGATTTGGCTGCTCGTCTCTACAACTCAGCTCTGCCGCTCAATACTGGTGCTCGTCTATACCCACCAGGAGCAATGGGGCGTTCACTGTCTAGCACAAGGACACTTTGACACATGAGCGGGGAGGGCGTTAACGGAAACTGCTATCTTCTGATCAGAGGTTTACCGCTCTACCTCTGCACCACAGCCCCCATAATTGGTCAACGACACAATTGTAAAGAGCTGAAATCAAAGTAACCAAAGCTACCATCAGTAACACACTATGCAGGGGAGGACTCAAACTCCCCCTGCTAGAGCCAGTACATGTCCAGGCCCATCTGAAGTCTGCTAGAGAGCGCTGAACCATATAAGGATCCCAGTGGCTTGGCCTGTATTGGTACATGACAGCTAGACGATTTTCTCTGTGAATAGGACGGAGGAAGGTAGAAAACCACTACATGAACATACCCCAATTACCAGTTGATATAACTCTCATGTACAATGGATGGATTATCTCAACAAGGTAAAGGTTTTCAGTTGGAGATTTAGACAAATGCTAAGGCAGTTTTGAAGAGAAGTGGGCAGAAACATGTCAAATGTTTGCAGTTCTCGAGATGAGACTGGCACGCCACCTTCTTTTCTTTCCAATGCGGGACTTTCATGAAGTGAAGATTGTGGTCGGGATGAAACAGATTAAGAAAGATTTCATCCCACAGAGTGGTTTCTGGTTTGGTAGTCACATCCTCTTCCTCCTCAGTCTGATAAGCTCTAAATACAGCACAGGCAGAACAGCTTTCAAATATCACACGCATCCCCCTGGTGGTGCATTGTGTACAAATACAGGTTGACTTGGTTTGACAACTGTTTTGGGTTCTGCTTTGTTCTACCCAACCAAAACTGGAGGCATTAACACCCTTGAACATAAGAAAGATATAGTAAAAAGTAGGCTATCCTTTAATCCATAACATATTTGTGCATAATTTTTGTAGGTAACATAGCCTGTTGGGTCTCCATAAAAGTGTTGTTGTTCATACACAGTAATTTTATTCAATTATCCGTCATCTTCATCAACAGGGTAACAGTAAAAAGTGTTTGGAGTCAGGGAGAATATCTATTTTGACTTCCATAGGTCTGTCAATAGATAACCTCTCAACAATAATTATTTATAATGAAAAAAAAACAAGACAAAGTATGTTTTCCTGAAACCACTCACTTTTACAGTTTTTTCAATAAATTAATTTAACACATGTCACACCTGGATGTATTTTTATCTGTGCCATAGAATAATATTCATATTACCCCTTGTGCTATCCTAGGTACTTTAACATTGGGAGTTGGGTCATCTAGACCCACTAGACAGTGCTCTGATGCTTTTCTCTTCATTGATTTGTGATCTTCCCTGGTGTCCGTGGATTACATGAAATCCTCTCCACCTTTATCATGGTAGGGGGAACACGTCAATGGAAGGGTGGGGTCAAAGGATAGCACAAGGGTTACAAGAAAATTAGTTTTTCACAGGTATGTAAAAGAAAAGCAGAGAGGACAGTACAATGAACTCTAAAGGATCAGTTTAGTGGTTGACCCCCTCAAATACTTAGATAAAACACTTGAAAAGACAAAATTCAGACTACAACAATAAATGGTCTGACTATTTTGAACACCCAGGTCAATGACATCTCCAGCTCTAGAAACCAAAAATGACCCAAACTCTTTGTTATGTAATATTGTCTCCATTTATGTAAGTATAGGGGATAATTGTTAGATTTGGCATCTATTTGTCCTTTTTGTTTTGCTAGTTTATTTTTTTTTCCTCCTCTTAGTGAACTATATCTTAATTGTGGACTCTGTCCTTGTGTGGAATATTGTAATTTTGTCTTTAAAACAAAGAAAGTTCAAGTCATTAAAAAGAAAAGACAAAATTCAATTTGCAACCCCCCACAACCACCACACACACGCACACCCAGACACACACATTCAGCCAAAGAGCTATGCATTTACTCTAAATGGAGCTTCAGTAACAGCGATCAAACAAGCATGCATGTTTTTCCACTGTGGGGAGGGGGCCAAGAACAGAAATCTCACACATGTGCAGAGGCAACAACCAAACCTCACAAAAACACCGAGTGATGGTTGGACTAACCGCAACACCAAAGATGCATTGATGATCTCTTCATTGCAACTGCTATTCCTGTTAAAATATATTACCACTTTCTAATCCCTTCATCTGTCACAGACTAAAGGATGTGCATTTATTTGTCTGTCCTGCAAATGTAGCACATTTGTTATCTTTCTTATCTTGTTATCTTCTAACTGTTTTCAAATTATTTGTAATTAAATTTTAAGCAAAATCCGTTTTTCACGCAAGTGTAACTAAAATTGCGCTGAGATAAATCTTAATGAAAGCCATCTAATAACTTACACATAAAATTTCACTAAAATAATGTATTTGTATTGGATTGTGGATGTTATATGTGAATTACGTTTATTTTTGATAAAAATTAAAAACAGAGTAAAGGTTGTATTGCTACATTCAGTGCAAAATCATAGGTCTTTGTTAAACTAAAGGAAGTGGATTTTCTGCCCGTCAGCCAATCACCAGGCTTTTTTTTTTCTAGTGTTTCTCTCAGGCTGAGTTTCTTGTTTCTTTGAGAGAGGGGAGATCAGTTGAGCAACAGAGGTTTGATGTGCCACAATGATCAGAGGGCTGGCTACTTTCATTCTTCTAGGGGCAGTATGTGAGTGTGGAATGTGGTTCCAGAAAAAATGTACATAAAAAGCATTTAACCATGATTTTGTCCTGTCTTTCATATTTTGTCATTTGTCTCTTTTTTTCAGTTGTGGTTGAAACCCTGGAGCTTCCTGAAGAAATCCCCTTGGTTGAGGCAGAACTTGGCGATAATGTAACTTTCACATGTTCCTCTCAAGAGATTGACCAGGCACTGATGTACTGGTATAAGTTTCAAAATGGGTATATGATCCATACAATTTTAAAGAGCAGTTTTGGAAAAATTAATGAACATTTTGACAACTCAAGAATCTATGCTGCAAAAAAGAATGATGACAAATTAATTCTCACAATAAAAAATGTCAGCAAAGAAGATGAAGCCACTTACTTTTGTCAGGCAGGTTCTTCATACGACATGGAATTCATCAATGGGATTCATTTATTTGTGAAAGGTGGAGTATGTTCTTCTTTGCTTTTTGATGCCACATTGGAAACAACTGTCTTAATCAAAATGTGTTCTGGTGCATTTCGCAGGTCCTAAAAATAAACTGAAATCTGGATCTGTGAAACAGAGTCCAAAACTGGAGTTCGTCCTGCTGGGAAACACAGTGAATCTGCAGTGTTCAGTTCTGTCCGTAAAGAATCTGTGTGCCAGAGAACGCAGAGTTTACTGGTACAAAGCTGGATCTAAATCTCACGCAGACATCCTTCATGCAACCAGCACCAGCTGCGATGATCGAGAAGGGAGATGTGTCTACAATCTGTCCAAAACCGTACAGACTTTCTCCGATTATGGCGTTTACTCCTGTGCTGTGGTCTCCTGTGGAGAAATCATGTTTGGTGAAGGAACCAAAGTGCAGATGGGTATGTTCTACTATCTAACATATACGCTTTCATGAAATTTTATATTTTAAAAAAATGAAATGTTTCAACTGTAAAATATTGTACAGTCTATAGAAACAGGAAACCATGTGGGTGTGGTCTCCAGCTGATGGTAAATGCAGATGGTTCCCGCTCTGTTGTTCTTTTTGTCTGTTAGTGTTTTAAGTTGCTCGTTCCTGCCCTTCTCCTCGTCACATCAAAGGCGCTGCTAATCCATTTTTATAGTATGACATAAACAATATTTATGTTAAGGATATTGACAAACTCAAAATGAAATAGCAGTCCCACAAAATCACATTTATAATTATTGTCTTGGACTTGTTAAAATAAAAACAATGTCTTATAATTAGGTAATTGGGCTGACTTTCCCTTAACGCATTTGAACTTTGTCTTTAACGTTTGTATCAAGGGAATGTTTAGAACATTTCCTTTTCTCTCATGGTGGACTACAACCTAGTCCACCATGAGAGAAAAAATGTACCAAGTTAAATACAAATTTACTTTAAGAAATTTGACAAAAATTTAGGATAGAATATATAAATTATCATAGTCATTTAAATTATTTAAAAGATACCTTGGAATTATTTTATTTAAACTTAACCCTAACCGTAACTAGTTACGCTGACCAAACTATGAGTTAGTTGGTTTACATGAGCAAATGTAACATTAACATTTCTGCATTTCTCCTGTTTTTTATTTCAGCACAAGACATGTTATGTACCAATGCTAAACAACATATCAGCATATTTTGGACACTGTTAGCCTGCAGCGTACTCGCAAATGCTGCATTATTTCTTGCAAGAAAGAGGCAAAAAGGAGTTTTTGGGCTCTGCAAAGGTGAGTTCATTATCTTATTGCATCTATTGTCAGTTCTAAATAGCTTTTCAGAAATATATTTAAAACTGAAATACACTATAAGTTGGCAAATACACATTCAGTCTTTGCTGTTTTTGTTCAAAGTAAGTTGAGGCTGCATTCAAGGGTGCGGTCACTGCATGTGTGGATAGTTTCAGTCTGTAAAAGCTGAAAGCTTCTCCTTTTCACACGTTTTCAAAGGTCACCTCTTTGGGAGGATATGTGCAGAAACACAAGCACATCATAAGTTCATCATGAGACTTACGCTTCATGTTACCATGCAGCTCTGCATTACTGCTATCCACTAAAGCAATTTTTGTTGTCCGTCTGTAATTTTTTGCTGAACGAATTTTTATTAGAATAGAATCTGTAAAATATTTTGTAAAAAATGTAATTGACAAACTATGAAACTATACATAGTAAGTGTGTTATGATTGTGATTATTACAATTTGAATTATTTCATATTTAAACTAATGAATGAATATTGTACTTTTGAAGTGTATTTGTGAATATAATTGTGATAAACAAATTTACGGTGGCCAAGAGGTGCAAGACACATTGACATTTAATATGCAACAACAACAAATCCCAATAAAAATGAACAAAAACTAAAACACAACAGCAAATCACAGAATAAATTACAGTCCTGAAACAGAGAGGCAAATCCGGGTGCAAAAGACCAAATACTGCATCACAAAAAAACAACCCCGTTACAAATGACCAAATTCAGAAACACAACAACGAAAGCAGAGACAACCGTGACCAACCGTGAAGGAATTTTTAAAGTTATTTATTACTGTTTTCTTTATGTGGACATTATAAATACATGAAACAGTCCAAAAGCATTTTTTTAACTGTATTACTGCAATAACAATTAACAGAAATGGAAATATTAATAAACATAAGGAAGAGATGCAAAAACTTTACCTTCCTAAACATTGTGTTTCAATGCCACCAAAAAGAAAAAGTAAAATTATGGGATTTTAAGTCGTAAATTTATGAGAAAAAAAACTCCTAAATTTACGAGACTTTAAGTCATAAATTTATGAGAAAAAAAACTTGCACATTTTACAAGATTAAAGTGGAAGTGAGCATATAGAGCAGCAAGTAAACGTCGCGCAGCAGCAGACTGACTGACTAAAGTCTATTGAACAGGTGAGCTGAATGTTTATTGATAATGTTCCAAATGTTTGGAAGCTCGTTTGTTGGATTTATGATTTATCAATGTTTTATTTATTGATGGGCGGTTTGCAGGATCTCTGCAGCCCGATGAAGCCGTCTGTGTCCCTGCAGCTGTCCACTTCAATCCTTTCTTCCTCCACCAAAGACCAGATCTCTCGTAAATTTACGATATATTTTATCGTAAATGTACGACTTCAAAGTCGTAATTTAAAAAAAAAAATGTTTTGTAAAGTGGCCCTAAAACTCTGTCAAAGTTTTTTATTGTTTTAATACAATTTAAAAAGAAATGCTTTTACACTGTTCTCTGTATCTATTATGTCCACATAAAGAAAACAGTAATAAATAACTTTAAAAATCATAGACAACTGGTTTTATATCACGTCTCTTTCTGTTAGAAGCCGTGTCTCTGCTTTCGTTGTGTTTCTGGATTTGGTCATTTGTAACAGGGTTGTTTTTTTGTAATTCGGTATTTGGTCATTTGCACCCAGATTTGCTTTTGTGTTTTAGGACTATGTAACTTGTTCTGTGATTTGCTGTTGTGTTTCAGTATTTGTTCATTTTTCCTGGGATTTGTTAATGTTGTATCTTAAATGTAAAGATGTTTTGCACCTCTCTGCCATTCCACAGATTTTTAAAATGCAATGACCTTGAATAATTCATTTCATTTTTGCAGTTGCAAACAAAAAAGATTTTTTGTTCCTGTTTGAATGTTGCATCTAAGTTTGATGAGACCAAATAGAAGTGATTACATTCCAGAGATAGATTTCTTTTTCTCTTCCCTTAAGACCCCAACATGTCACGCAAAAGCGAAACACTGGTGCAGTGGTTAGCACTCCTGTCTCACAGGAATAAGGTCCTGGTTCAAATCCTGGCTTGGACCTTTCTGCGTGGAGTTTGCATGTTCTGCATGCATGGCCTTTCTCCGGGAACTCAGTCTTCCTGCAGTCCAAAAACATGCTCCAAAGCAGGGGTGTTAAACTCATTTTGGTTCGGGGGCCACATTTAACCCATCTGATCCCGAGTGGGCTGGACCAGTAACATAAAAGCAAAAAACTGCTTTTTTGTTTTTGTTTTTACCCAGTTGGAAAAAATTATTCAATTTTATACAGACTGAATATTTTACATCTGACACAGAAGCCATCCCCAAAAATCAACTCAAGAGGGGCTGCGAAAAAAATGAAACCCCCTGACTAAAATGTAAATGTGCAAATCAATGAAAAATTCAACTAATTTAAGCTTGCAAACATTTGTGAACATAAGAATTTGGAGTTAACCCCCTTTCTCTCCTGAAAATTCACCCGACCATCAATATCTGGATTCAAATCCTGTGCAGCAACACATTTACTGTCATTCAAGTGAGCAAAACACAATGAAATGTCCAAGAGTCTTTTCCTGGTTTAATGCCTGAATTTTATGATAACTGACCTTTCATGGGGCGCCATCAGTGACCAGACTGACGTCACATGACCAGTTCACTTCAACATCGTCTGGCACAGTAACTAGAGAGCTGACTATGTCATCAGCTGTTGTTGTGTCCGTCAACTCAAGAAACTCCGCTGTGACAGTCACTTCAACACCGCTAATAAATATGCACAGCTGTATATATCTGTGATGTCGGTGCTTTCATCAATAGTGTCTGAAAATGCAGTGAATGACTGGATTCCTTCATTTGGCTGCCCAAGTGTCCTCAGAGATGTTGTATCTGCAATTTTAATCCTCAACAGACTTATGCTATCAAAGGTGGACTGCTTTTTGGGGCACAAGACTTCTGCAGCCTTCAGCATTTTTCAGTAAGTTCACCATCCAAAAATGGTTTAGATCAGTGGTCCCCAACCACCGGGCCGCGGAGCGGTTCCAGGCCGCGGGAAATTTTTGCACCGAGACGCACAGAAAGAAAAAATAATTTCCATTTTATTGTTTTTTTTTTCCGACAAAAACGTTTTATTTTGAAAAGTGACCGGATTCACTTTGTTACATCTGTCACACTTAATGCACGTCAAAGTCGCGACACCAAACATCAGGTGATAAACCCCACTAAAATTAAACCCAAACAACCAAAATGAGCAAAAAACAAACTTCTTTAGAAAGTTGCTTTGACAAGGGGAAAATTATAATTATTATTGTTATTATCATTATTAAAGAGAAAATACCACCCCCGGTCCACGTTAAATCTGTCTTGCGTTGCACCTCAAACCCCCCCCCTCACTGGTTTAGATGTTTGCTCCAACTTATTTGCAATAAGGTGTCTGTCACTGCTCGATCAATGACGTCATGGCTGCAGTAAATGGGATTTATTTCTTCAAACTTTATGCATTTGTTTAGTGCTTAATATTCCAGTTAACCCTTGTGCTATCCTGTGGGGACAAGATGACCATTGATGTGTTCTCCCTACCATGACAAAGGTGGATAAAGGTGAAGAGGATTTCATGTAATCCATGGAAACCAGTAAAGATCACAAATCATTGAAGAAAAAAGGTTCAGCGCACTGTCTTGTGGGGTCTAGAAGACCCCACTCCCATTGTTGAAGTGCCTAGGATAGCACAAGGGTTAAGCACATAGCATTTTACATAAAAAATAAAGCAAATACAAAATAAAATGCTTATAAAAAACGGAGTGTGTAAAAACATTTAAAAACCAGGACATTCACACAAAATTAGCACCCTCCATTCCCCGATTCCTCCCTTCACCCAAACAGTTCACCATACATTTTGGCCCCCACCTTAGGAACCACTAAGAGTGATTTGGCTTTGTTTTGTCACTTGCCCAGCTTTGTCTGAGAGAACACACAGCCTCTTTCAAGTGTGACTGCACTTTTCATGATTAATACCCAGTTTGTACTAGAATCACTGGTGTAATACATTCATTCATTTTTGTATTTAATAGGCGACAATGCAAGTTCCAGCCAGGCTGAACAGCTTAGATCAGCTGAAGACCAACCAAACCATGGGGTAGGTATAATCCAGACATTATTAAACAATTCAATAGATTTCAATTGAAACATTTGACTTTGTAATATTTTAAAACTTTGTAACAAAGGAAGAACAGATTTTAGAGTTTAAATGTTGTGAAAAGTGGAATAGACTAAACTATTTCATACAAAAATAAAAGTAGCTGCCCAAAAATAAAACAAAAGTAAGTAGTACAGTAAAGAAAGATGTGACCTTGATGTAAAAAAAAAAAAAAATTCTTGAACTAAAGTGAATCATACAGAGTCATTTAGAAGAAAACTAAGAACGTGGTTCTCTTATTTCACTTTTATGATCCAGACCAGGGTTTGGATGAGCACGCCTAATCCAGACTTCTGGGGAAAAAAAACTCTGACCCACGTCACCCAAAACAAGGCATTAGGTGTAAATAAAGCCAAAGTGAGCATTCCTTTTTGACAAATAGGGTGGGCTCTCTTCCAAAAAAAAAACTTTGTTACAGATAAAATGAGGTTCAAACCCAAGTTTCTATGTTATAAATTTATAACAATCTATTTTCATAAATAAATTAACGAAAATCTTACCTCAAGCAGGCTTGCAGCAGTCAATTTTTGAGCGGTTCAGAGAACACGATGACATGTTTTTCGCTCATCCTCCATTAAATCCATTGTGCCACCTGTGCAACAAATCTGTACGTGAAATTTCCTCGCTCCTAAATATTCCACAGTCAGCTGTCAACTCTGTCAGAACGATATGGAAGAGTTTGGGGACAACAGCAATTCAGCCACAAAGTAGTAGAGCACGCAAACTGATGGAGAGGAGTCCGCGGATGCTGAAGCCTATAGTGCAGAGATCACCCACTTTCTGCACAGTCACTTGCTACAGAGCTTAAAACTTCAACAGACCTTCAGATTTGTCCTAGTACAGTACACAGAGAGCTTCAAAGAATTGGGTTTCCATGGTTACTCAGCTCCAACAGTCCCACCCACAACTCAGAGATGAATTTCTATTGAACTCCTGCCACTTGGCAGAAACCATGTAAAAAACAACACAGGTCTTTTTTATTTAGGCTAAAAGCAACATAATCATATTTAAAAGACTACTGGGAACGGTATTACAATAGATCAAAAAATTATTGGAGTTGATATTCAATCTAAAACACTAATAGATGTTTTCTGCAGGGTTTTGGGGAAGCTGATATGTGTTATGCAGCCTTGGATTTCACTCCAGGACAATCAAGAAGACCAAAAATCACGGAAAACCCAGCAGAGGACTATATATACTCGCAGACGATTTTTAAAAGAAGAGTTCGTGAAGAGTAAACAGATTCTTGTGACATTCAGTGACACCAAAAAAAACCCACTACTATGAAGTTTAAAGTTAATCTAAGCAAATATAAAAAGTGGAATTTTGTATTTTACAGTTTTTTGTAATTTTTTAAGTTTTGCAATTTTCTTAAAATAAAAATCTAACTTTATAATCTGAGGACATGTTTTGTGTGTGTTTTATTGTTTTATTTTGAATTTTCCATTAAAGAAGTTGAACTTAAGAACATCCTTCCAAATTTGGCACCATCATTATTATTCTTCAATCACAAATGTATCTTTCCATTTTTACCGCTTCCTCAGAACTCGAGATTTGCACCTATTTTCATTGCATTAACCCACAGGCATTCTACCTTACAGAGCCCCTTAAAAGCCATGGAAGTAAATAAATAAGTAATTGGCTACTGGTTTCTCACACGCATGAGAAAGTATTTGGTACTTGAGAGAAACTAAGTTGACATTCGCACAACTGAGACTTTTTACTTGAAAATGACATTATGCGAGAAGGTGACGATTTCAAAAAACATTGACCGGGGTTGAGGGAGGAAGAACAGTTTACTTACAAATTTGTCACACAGAGACTATAAATCCATCCTGAATTGAGTCTGATGCTCCACCAAACAAAAAAACTCCTTTCTCCATTTAAAATGACCAAACTGCTCCAAGAGGCGTGCATTGTGACCACCCCCTCTGTTGATCTATCCCACTTCCCTTTCTTGCTCTGAGTCCTGGTGCCATGTCCCTCTCTCCTCCAAGGTTTTGCGCTTGGAGGAGGTGGTTTTTGAGGCGTATCAAATTTGACACATTTCTGAGTGGCGTTTATACTTTTCAAGCGAAGCAACTGTCTCCAGGGTTTATTTATAGAAGGATTTACATCCCGCTTATGAATTGCAAACACACTGACGAAGAGGAGGATGGTGTTTTCATTCACTCAGTAGAAACACGCAATACAGAGGCAGAAAAAAAGAGGCAATTTGCATTATCTAGTCTAGTGCAAAATATGAGATATATCTACTGTATTTGTGATACAAGATGTTTCCATTTTTGCGTTATTATTTTTGTCCACTCTCTCTGTGACTCTGTTTGTGTGTAAAATTAGGTATTTTCTATAATTTCTTTAATTACGTTTTCATCATCTTCAGTGTTAAAAAGACAGAGTTGTGGACTGTGGTGGACTGAGCATTATGAGGCACGGACAACAAAACATTATATCAAAAATATTTACATTTATTTTTAAAACATCTAGATTGAATATAAGGTCAAAGTAATAAAAATAACTGAAGCTTTAAATCTAACAGAGGAGGACAACTGAACAGACCAACAAACTTACATAAACTGACCGAACTAATTGAAAACAAAAAGGAACATAGTGGCTAGTCCGACCAACTAGACAGACAGGGGGAACTCAAAACAACTGAGACAAACTACAGCAAATAAACAACAGTAATGGTCAATTAACATACAAAAATAATTTAAAATAAACTAATGAAAATCAAAAAGAAATTAAATCAATATTCAACACAAAAAGAGTTTCTTCTCCCCTCGGGCAATGGTACAGTCCAATTAGCCTGCTGAATTAGCATCTTCCGATTTGCATGCATTGTTGTGTCAGGCCTGACTTAGTGGTTCCAGCAGCAGATGGCAGCAGCAGCAACAATGGTCCCCTCAACACTGGTAACTCAAAAAAACAACAACACATTAAGTTAATGAAAGTAAACTTAAATAAAGTACATTTAAATGTGTTGGTAAATTTTATATTAAAACCAAGCAAAAATGTTGTAGTGAATGACATTATGTGTTCATCTGTTCTGTGTTGCTCTCCTCAGTTAGTATTAAGTGACTATGTTGTGTTCTGTGTTTACATTGGTGCTCCGGTCAGTTAGATGAATGGGAGTGGAAGGAGTTAACTGATGGAGCAAGTGAATATAAAGAAGTGTCTGTGTGAGCAGAAATCGAACGAGGAGACGGCATCAGTGCAAGTCCTTCATTTTGGGCTGTGTTTGGCGCGGTTGCAGCCGACAGCGATCACTTTAGCTACATTAAAGGCTTGACGTTTGAAAACGGCTGTCTTCGACTTTTTTTTTTTTTAGCTTGTCCTGTCCAACAGCTAGGCAAACAGACAAGAGCTGAAGGCCTCTTGTGTTGAACATATTTTACTTTAACAACAGGGGTTATTAATCTTCAGACAAACCGGAGGTATGTCTGAATAAACCCCCTTTGTAATTGAGGCCAAACTTTATTAATTTCAATCATATTTGAAAATGTTGGACCAGACGGAAAAGGAAAGGAGGGAAGAAGAGAGAGGTATGATAAAGGGGGGGGGGGGGGTAGGAGGGTGATAATAGGAGGGAGGGGATAGAACCATGAAGCAGCATAAAGCAACAAGTTTACTGGATGTTTACCATTACGGTAAGGTTCAAGTGCAGTACAAATCTCAAAGGGCGGGGCCTGTCCACACACACACACTCAAATGTCATCAACACACCTGCTAGCTGCAGAAGTGTCCACCTGTCAACATGTACACAAAACATGTACACAAAACAAATAGTGTTCACACACGCACACCCATGCCTTCAAGCTAACTGGTGTGAAATATTTCATTCCTTCAATCATGCAAACTATTAGCGCAAAGGTGAGCTAACACCTGTGCTCAGGTGAGTGTTTATGTTCTTCTAAAATGGATGGTGGAATGTGAAAAGAAGGAGGGGGAGTGCCCAGCCATCCCCACACCAAGACCCCCACCGCAGCAGCAGCAGCAGCGGCAGCCAGAACCCCCCAACGTCAAACGGCAGCAGGCAGAGGACCACCGCACCCCGGGCGATCACACCCGCCACCCAAGCCAGGGCCAGCAGGACCACCACGAGGGCCCCAGAGCCAGAGAGCAGGGTGGCATGGGGGGAAAGAGAGTGCCGCCCCCGCCCAGCCAGACGAGCACAGGGCCCCACCTGAGAGGGCGCCCACAGCCCCAGACGAGCACCCCATCACCACCCAGGAGTTCTGGGCATCCCCCCTCCCAACCCCAGGTACGAGCCAGGACCCCCCAAGGGAGACCCGCTCCAGGCAGCCGCCCACCCGGCCCACGGCTGGTCCAGGAAGGAGCAAGGCAGGGGACAGCCGACCCCACCCAGGCGGGGGGCACCCCGGGGAAAAGGGGGGCCCACGAGGGTTGTTGTAAACATGGCCCGACCAGGCTCGGCCATAGTTGGAGATTTGGCAAGGCCCAGCACCCGGGGGCAAGGACCAGAACCCACCCCACAGGGACACGAACACCCCCGGCTCAGGTGTGATGTCAACCCCCCCCCCTGCGCGGAGAGAGCACCGCCGGGCAAAGGAAACCGGTACCCAGGGGACACGTTGCCAAGGCCCAGTACCCCCCACCTGGGACGGGGCAGGGGACAGATGGTCCAAGGTCCCACCTTCCTTGCAAAATGTGTGTGCGTGTGTCTTCGACTTTTCATTACATCCTGACATTACAGTGTTTGTGTCTTGTTTAAAAATGAAAACATCTAAAAGTGTGTGCACAATATAAAATGAGAAATTACATGTATATGTAGGGTGTGGTACAGGTGGTTACTGCCCTGATGGGGGCAGTGTAGGCAGTTATAACAATCACATTCATTTTCTAAAAATGTTATGTCTCTTTCGGGGTAACGGAGCTGCCTACACCCTACTTCTGTTGCCTCTTGTGCAGGGGACATTCTGGACAGGTCGCCAGTCTGTCACAGGGCCACAACCACACACACTCACATTTACAACTAGGGACAATTTAGAGCAACCAATTAACCTATGAAGCGTGTTTTGGGACGGTGGGAGGAAGCCTGAGTCCGTGGAGAAAACCCACGCATACACGGGGAGAAACTCCACACAGAAAGGTCCCCCATTGGTTTTCTGTTTCAGGTCCCAGGGCAAGGGCGCTAACCACTTGTTACGCCCCTTTTTAAGCCTTGAGGTAATTGGAGGGGCATAACATAGAGGTAATAGTTTTGGCCACCAAAGTTAAATGGACAAAAACGCCAAACAAATGTCTCCATACAAAATGACACATTTATTTACAAATTAATGAATAAAAACCAACAAGAACTTAAAAGGGAAGCAAAACGGCTTCAGGGTGAACCAAGGCCAAAATAACAAACAAAACCCCACCTAACTGAAATGTGTCATATTACCTTTAATTGATAGAAAAGGGAAATCAATGACAAAATACTGACCTCCCTAGACTAACAAAAACAGGAGAAAACAAGCAATAAAGAAAATGGCAGTTCACCCCTACAGCTTCACTTACACAATAACTACAAACCAAAAGACTAAACAGAGTGGGCCTGGAGAAAAAAACCACAAAACTACAAAGAGCAACACAACCAAACAAGCAGAGGGGAGAGGGAGAGGGGGAGAGGGGGAGAGCAAATTCCTGAAGCACCTTGGTCTGAAAAAAAACAACCCATTTAACCATAATTTAAAAAAGGAAATATGAATTAATCAAATTTTCAACAATTGTAATACTTACTTTAAGTGTTCTAAACTGTCTCCTGTTGTAACAGTAGAACTGTTAACTGACAATATTAACTAATGGACACATGTAAAGAGAGAAATACAAATGCAGCAAGGTAAGCTTAAAGACGAACAGCTGTTGCTTTGATGTTATTTTTACCAATATCTTAAATAATCATTTAGTTGGTAACAGTCATTTTATTTTTCCTACTTTTTTCCTGGTTTGAGCACAAGAGAGGAAGAAGTCAAACTGCAGCCTGCTAGAATGACGCCTTATGTCAGCCCCTAAAGAAAACCTCTGAAGCACTGTATCCAAAGAATTATCATCGTTATCTCCTTCAGCAGACTTCCTGTTCATTTGTACAAATGTTTGCTATCACACCATCTGAACAGAAGCAACTGTTACTCAACCACAATGTTGTGTAACATATTTTTAAATATATTTGTTTTCTCAAGACAAAAAATGCTTTTCCTGTACAAGAAACGGAGCTTTCTTAATGTGATTTTAAAAACTTTATTGTCTTTTAAAAATGTGAATAGAAATTTAAAAAAGAAATCCCAAATTGTATCAACAAAAACCAGGACAGTCAGTCTATTTTATGTTTTCTGAGGACAGAAAACTGATGAGAAATGTGGCACCAACTCTTCTTTGAAGCACATCAGGAAGCAAAATGAGTGCTTTGTAAAAATGTCTTCAGGATGATCGGTGGGCTTTACCACTTCAAAGATCTCAGGAAGTCAGAACGCTGCTTCAAATGTGGAACGCACAACTCTGTTCTCAGATTCTATCAAGTCGGAATACTTTTTTAAAAAACATATCTACTTTTTTTTTAATCTGGTGTACCATGAATGTGATACTGTATTTTGAATATTTATGTCAAATTTTGTTCATCTTTTGACATTTGTGTTTTAGTCAGGGATATTGTTTAGACCAATACTTTTAGATGTTTTTCAAGAAACTCACTTTTAGTGAATACCAACTGGGCAAATACAAAAACAAGCACCCTTGTGAAAAAAATAAAAAAAATACTGGTTAAGGAATAAAAATGGTAACTTGTTTTTTGTGCATTGTGGCATTTGTGCGTCATTACCAGTGAAACACTGACAAAGCCACATGTGCTTTGCAAAGGAGCTGAGCTGTATAATGTAGGCTGCGGCAGGCCATTTCTGTGTCAGACAGACCAAAGATTATTGTTACTCAGAAAGAGAGTGGCTTTGACAACAGGATATTTAGCCACATACCTTAAAAAGCTTTATTTAGATATGAACACTTTGTCTCACAGATAAAGGTCTGGGCTTTGGGGGTTATGAGAAATGTACCTAACTGGCTTGAGTTTCATTTTGAGTTTATTGATTGTTTCAAGCATAGTCAATTGGAACATACTTCCTTCAACACAGGAATAGCACATATATAAATAAACAAAAACAATTCACAATCTGAGAGCATACATCCGGGTGTCTTACTTTTCATGATACAAACTAAACAGTTAGTGCTTGAAATGCTAAAGGTAATTAAACCAAAAAGTCTTACCTCATACAGAGTAGCTGATTTGAAAAAAAGTATAAAACTACTATGTAGATATAACAAATTATACACATTTTTACTTTTGCCTCATCTTTGCCCTTTTGGTTGCTCGCTTTGCAGCTCACCACAATGAACCAATCTAACCCATCCCCTCACTCACACCAACCACCCTCGTGGTTGATGCATCTTGCATCTTGACTACATCCATTAACCTCCTCTCTGGTCTTCTTCTAGACCTCTTTTTTGGTAGCTCCAACTACATCCTTAGCATTACTGTCCCTCCTCTCAACATGTCCAAACCATCTCAATCTAATTCCCCTTCTTTTATCTAAAAAAAATAACCTGACATGGGCTGTTCCTCTAATGTATGTTGATTCTTGATTAAATCCATCTAGTCACTCTCCAAAACAACCTCTGTCAGGATTCTGCCCTACCTTTATCCATACCCTACTTCTCAGCTTATATACCATGAGCTCCTTTCACTATTTAACAGAGTTCTCTTCATCTGCAACCCTTTCCAAAAAAACTTTGGAACATCTCAAAAGTTGTTTCTGCTTTACCATGATCTTGTAAAGTCCAGGGAGTGCGGCAGGTCTGGCACCGGTGGAGAGTGTGGTGGATCAGTCACCAGCGGGGAGTCCAAGGTTGGCGTTGGGTCAGGCAGGAAGTCTGGGGCTGGCCTGGAAAAGACAAGGTGCACTGGCGGGTCGGGCCTGTCGTTGGGCGCCGGCGGGTTGGGCCAGTTGTCGGAGTCGGTCAAGGTGGAGGCGGGAACAGAGGCATCCGCCAAGTCATCGGCCGAGAAGGCAAGCGGGTCAGGCCAGCAGTCAGCCGGAGAATCGGGCCA
The DNA here is from genome assembly GCA_023969325.1 of Oryzias curvinotus. Classification (NCBI taxonomy): domain Eukaryota; kingdom Metazoa; phylum Chordata; class Actinopteri; order Beloniformes; family Adrianichthyidae; genus Oryzias; species Oryzias curvinotus. Next base: position 10,340,294 of record CM043715.1, read on the forward strand.
GTTTGTTCTGTAATGTTAAAGTGAAGACCTAAGTCGGGGGTCGGCAACCCGTGGCTCCGGAGCCGCATGCGGCTCTTTAGCGCTGCCCTAGTGGCTCCCTGGAGCATTTTCAAAAATGTTTGAAAATGTAAAAAGATGAGAGAGAGAATATGTTTTTTGTTTTAATATGGTTTCTGTAGGAGGAAAAACAAGACACAAAAATTCTTAACATTTTCCAATGCTGTAAGAATGTGTAGAATTAAAATTGTAACGCCCAGCAGGTACGTCACTTGCAGCTGGTTAACAGTGGTCAAGCTACCTATATGTTGAGCTGTCAATCAACTGGCTGCGCAGGAGATCAGTCTGTGTCCTGACTTTGCATGACTCCGCACAGTCTCAGAGAGGAGGAGGAGGAGGTAGTAAGGGAAGCTGAAAGCATACACATAATACTCTCCTTTCCAATATTACCAGCCCTGTTTCTTTTGAACATGCAACACATTGAACATTGCACAGACGTCATCAGCCTCTCCCCTTCCACACTTATGGTGCAACAAAAAGAAACAAACATAACAGGAAGAAGAAACTAAGGTGGAACAACAAAACTGCCATTTGAAAAGAAATGTGGGCAAACAGAAATGCTCATGCTGAGCCCTAATTAGATCAGGGGACTGCGTCCCACAATCCCCTGCTGCCAACAGACCTAAAATGCACATGACCACCACTACAATATTGTAGCGACCTGGGGGTTAGCCCCGCCTTCAGCCCCCAAGGCTCATGGGAAGTGGGAAGTTTTGGGGTAAAACCTTGAGTAAGAGTGTTGTAAACTGAAGTGACATCCATCCTGTTTGGGCTGATTTTGTGTGACGGCATGAATGGACTTGATACTTAAAAGGAGATTTTTCCTCTTTTGCTATCAATCCGTCCCTCAGTCTGTCCGGGGTTGTGCAGTGTGTGAGGCACGGATAGCTCTCGAAAGAACCCTCTTGATGAGCGGTTTGGCTGCTGCTACCCCGCGCAGGTGACGGTCCGGCTGGGTCGTTACAATACTAAATTTCAACATTTCCGTCAACGGAGCTTAGCGTCATAGATTACGACACACGTTTCTACCAGCAGGGCTTTTTTTTTTACTTTTAGCGGACCGCTAAACAGGTGGCTGATGTAAATGGAATTGTCGTCAGTTCCGTGCATTGCTTGATAAAGTTGAAAGCGAATATTCTGATCTCCTGCACACAACAAAGTCTGATGGCTGTCCAGGGGTGACGTTTTGCGTCACTTTGTCGTCTGTTTAGAACACATGAAAACATTCCTGAAAAGCAAAGACCTGAGTTGAACTACCCGCAACTGGAAGATGCTGAGTGGCTGGAAAAGCTGCACTTTTTGGTGGATGTGACTGTGACAAGCCACCTGAACGAGCTGAATGAAAGTCTGCAGGCGCCGCAAATGCTTGAAGCTGTTCTGTCATTCGAGTGCAGCTGACTGTCATGGGGAACACACGTTCCATTTTATTGTTTTTTGTTCTAATCCTCAAAATAAAAACGACATCAAAAATCGGATTTCTCTATTACATTTCTTTAATTTTTTCAAAGCAATGAAACATAATTCATTGATATTGTAATGAAGTTAAACTTGCACAACAGAGCAGTCATGTGACGCGTCGTTCTCCGCAGAATGCACTGCAGGGCAAAGAAACATTTAATCATTAATGCTCATTATGTATTTGTAGCAAATTAATCATTTTGATAGTAGGCTAATATATTGCGGCTCCAGGAGTATTTTTTTTTTTTTTTGGCTCTTTCAACATTTTGGGTTGCCGACCCCTGACCTAAGTTAAGAAGTTTATATGAAGAGTTCAAAGGTTCAATTGTAGAATGGCGCTGTGCCCTGTGAGCTTATGAGGAAGTGTAATGTCATAGACATGGAGAAGAATTCTGTGAGTGGTGAAGGCAGAAGACTCTGATGCGAGGTTCGCCTATGCCTCTCTACAGGGGCTTCCCTCTGCGCCTGACTGGGTGGGGGGCGGTCCCCCCCCCCCCCCCCGGGCTGCTTGGGCCCCGTCGCCCACCCCCTCCTGGTCTGGCTGGTTGGACTGGGAAGGATCTGGTTCCCCTTATGAACACACGGTTCACTTCGGCAGCATGCATGTATCTCCACCCCCACGTGCACGTGCACACTGCCACACTGCTCCCTGTCTGTTTCAACCCTCCTCATAACCCACAGTGTATTGATGAACAGATATTTTCTTTTCATCTTCGTGTCAGAATTTCACCTTTGGATGTAATATTGTCTTTCCAGCAGATCTGGTATAACTGTTACAGCTTAAAATAATAACTTATTCATATCAGTGCTTGTATGCCCCACTTTCTCCACCTCTCTTCCTTTTATCCCCCCCCCCCGCCCTCACATTCCTCCCTCTCCCTCCCCACACACACTAAATGTAACAAATAAATAAAAAATAATAAAAAAAAAACAAAAAGGGGTTTATACAAATTTACACTCTGGTTTTTCGAAGTTATATAACCTCTTTTTGTCATAGTAAAACCTGTCCAACACAAATGGCCTTCGGCTCTAATATGTTTGCTCAGTTGTGGGACAGAACAAGTTAAAAAGAAAAAAAAAAAGACTCTGCGTGAACAGCGAGGACTAAGGGAAGCAGGCTCCATGCGTGAGCGTCGGGAGCTGAGAGCAGCAGATTCCGTGCGTCGGGAACTGGTTGAAACAAGGCAGACAAGAATTGTTAAAACTGTTAAACTAACACTTGGATTCAGCAAAAGGTGAAGAACCTTCACAATAAAACAGGAAGCAGAACTAAGGAATACAAAACCATAATCACAACAGGGTGGTTGGTGGGTGGCCAATATGTCCCAGCAAGGCTGTGATGTGAACAACGAGGTGGCGGAGTCATGTTTTGGGCCGGATTAGTGGGGAGAGAGCTGGTCAGCCCCTTCTGGGTTCATGAAGGTGAGAAAATGACCTCTGAAAAGTATGTGGAGGTTCTGACTGAACACTGTCTTTGATGGTACAAAAAGAAGACATGTACTTTCTGTAAAAAAAATCCTCTTCCTGCAGGAGGCAGTTCACATCCAAACAGCGACTTTGGGAGACTTTTGAAAAAAACAAAACAAATACTGTTGTCTTTGGGAGCAGCAGTGGCTCGGGTGGTTGAGCAGGTCGGCTAATGATTGAAGGATCTGTGGTTCATTTCCCACTCCCTTCTGACAACTCGTGTGTCCTGGCACAAAACAGCTCCCTCCCTCACTGGGAGTACTGGTTTTGCGCAGGGGGCCTTATGTGCGTACTGGCAGCCACGCCTCTGTCAGTCTGCCCCAGGGCAGTTGTGGCTACATTAGTAATTACCATCACCAAGTATGAATGAGGAATGAATGTATAATGGATACCCATTGTAAACACTTTGAGCATCTGGAAAAGTGCAGATAAATCCAATTTATTATTAATATTATGAAAACTTATAATTAATTATTAAATTATATTGTGAAAATTATGCTGTAATTTCACATTGAGTATTTAGAAATATCATAGAATAATAGAATTTGTATAGTAATTTGGGACACTCTGTAAATGTCTAGTTTATGAACACTGAACCAAGCAGCAAGAGATAGATTATGAAAAAGTGGAGGGCCGAGGTCAGAGCCTTGGAGGTTACCTGTTACGACCAAAGATGGGTCACAAGAGGGATCACATCACTGCAGTGGGATGTAGGAGATATTTTTAGAAAGATGCAACGCAGAATAATTCTATAAAATATAGCTTTTATATGTACAAATGTAATGGGCCAAAAGTCCTTCAGAGAAACTTTTTTAACTCTGACCAAAACTAACGTATTTTCAGATAGTTTAATAATAAAAGGAAATGTACAAAAGTTTTTTTACCTTGGGTAATTTTGTGTAATTTATTTGATGTTACGTATTCTGTTGCTACATACAAATGTCTGTTTCAAAGGTAACAGTGTGAAAAAGTAGTTTCAGCAAAAAAAGCAGGAAGTGTCTTTTTATTCTTTCAACCAATCACTATGATTTCCACTTTCTAAGCATCTTTCAAGTTGTGCATAAATCATCTCTTTGAGTGGAAATACACCAGTTGTGCAAGAGGAGGGAGATGTGCCATAATGATCGGAGCTTGGTCTGCTTTCATTCTTCTCACTGCAATATGTAAGTTTCTGTGTCGAACAAATAAAACGATTTTAAATGCAAAGTAGCTGTCTTTTACGCATCTTTGAATTGTTCTCATTGCATTTGTTTACAGTCGTGACCCAGTCGATGGAGACTCCTACAAAGATCGCTTTGACGAAGGCTGAACTGGGCGATGATGTGACTCTGATTTGTTCAACCGCTGGCACTGATAATAACCTGCTCAGCTGGTTTAAGTATGAGTTAGGATATGTGATTAAAACTGTTGGTAAAATTAATTATAAAACGGTACAAATGTCTGGGCAGTTTAGCTCTTCAAGATTCGGGATCATTTCAGAAGCTGATAGGTTTTCTCTCAGCATAAGTAATGTCAGCAAAGAGGATGAAGGAACATACTTATGTCAAGCAGGATCATATTTAACAATGAGATTTATTAATGGCAGTCACCTGGTTGTAAAAGGTAAAATGTGTTTATTTTGTTGAAAATCAACAGAAGCATTTTAATTTATAAAATTAAAATTTTTATTGTGTATCTCATAGATCACACAAAGAAACAAAATGCCATTCATGTGCAACAAAGTTCAGACGCGGAGTCAGTTTTCCAGGGAAAAACATTGAATCTGCAATGTTCAGTTCAGTCAAAGATCAGGAAGAACCCAGATCCGTGTTTGGGAGAACACAGAGTCTACTGGTACAAAGCTGGATCAGAACCTCATGCAGACATCATTCACGCAACCAGTCCCAGCTGTGATGACCATGGAAGAAGATGTGTCTACAATCTGTCCAAAACCATACAGAACTTCTCCGATTCTGGCGTCTCCTCCTGCGCCGTGCTCTCATGTGGACAAATTCTGTTTGGAGAAGGAAACAAAGTGCGGATGAGTATGTGTTGCACTTGTTTTATGCAAATTTGAATTACTAACTTTTCGAGTTATTAATTTCAACTGATTATCTTTTGTTGACTCTGAATAAAAAAAAATACTTTATAGATTTATGGAGAAATCACAGAAATAATTTAAATTCATAATGACTGAGTATAGGATGTTTTCAGGTGAGTCTTGGTACCTTTTGCTCCATTGTTTTCATCTTGATATGTCATTTCTTAGTGTACTCTCTTTTAAATCAGAGCTGCTCTTTCTTAGTGATTCAACACATCTATAATTTGAATAAGTAAAAAAAGGAAAACCCCTTAAAATCTTTTTGATACACTTTTCAAATTATTTGTAGTTTAGTTCCCTGTCAATTCCTGCTAAAACTAAAATATGTGGTGAAATTTAGTTTTTATTCATCGTTTAGACTAATCACAGTAAGGGCAGTGGGTAAAAAGTTCAAATTTGATAAAAATTTAAAGTCATTTGAGTTTGCCTTACAGAGGAAATGTAAGGAGAACATAGAGGTGCTCCAATTTTGAATTTTGGATTAAAATTTTGAGAAAAATAAGACATTTATGTGAAGCCCGTGACCTGACATGGGTCAAAAATAATTAATTCCCACCATATAGTAATATTCAAACTTATGTCTGTGTATGTCTCATTACAAGGCATGGGAGACATGCAGTTCACTCCGTCCTGCTGCAAAAGCTGCTTTCCGCCGCTACTTCCGTGTCTCTGTGACCCACATTAGTTAAACATGAATAAATTCAATGCAAAAATCAAACTAGGGGATCTATTTATTATTGTCTTGATAAAAATAAGAAAATTGTCATAAGATTTAGGATGCCAGACCTGGCTGCTTCCCCATCCCGCAGCAATCACCCTATAGTTAACAGAAACATCAATGAGGCAATTGCATTATATATTTTATTGTGGCTTTAAACCAGTTATCTTATTTACAATAAAGATGTAACCAGAAGCAATTAGGTTTATTTCCAGTTGAAAATATTGGGTGTGTGAAAGGTCACAATTATTTTGTGGGAAAAAATTAGCAAATTCGTTTTTACCTAAGAAACGACTGCATTTGTCTGGACAATAATTCAAATAAAAGACGCTTCAAACTGCATCATTTTCTTAAAATTTTCAACAACTAATCTGACATAAAAACTGCAGAAATGAGAAAATATTTGAAATTCTCCATTAACTTAATAGAAGTATAAACTGTAAGAACAAAATCAATCTTTTTTTTATGTCTTTCTCATCCCAGAAAAACCTGTGTTCCTTTATCTCCTCATACTTGGAACACTGCTGGCTTGCAGCGTCCTTGTGAATATGACTTTAATCTTCATCATAAGAAAGGGCTGTTGTAAGCACAGCAAAGGTACGTTTACATGTTTACTAAGTATCACATACTGCTATCATATACAGTACATATTTTGCTTGATGCATCAAAGATTTTTGTTTTTCAAGGATTTTAATTTATTGATACGTTTGTTATTTTTAATTTTTTTTTATTTTTTTGGGGTGAATAGAGAATCAGAGGTTAGGTAGGTAGGCAGGCAGGCAGGCAGGCAGGCAGGCAGGCAGGCAGGCAGGCAGGCAGGCAGGCAGGCAGGCAGGTAGGTAGGTTACTTTTTTTCCCCACGATGGGGAAATTAGGGGGTTTAGAGCAGAAAATGGAGTTAAAAGCCCGACCTCAGGCTGATTGCAGCATCATTAAATTTACGGACTGCAGGTTTAAGTTCTCTATCATGGTTCATATCAAAATCCTTAGTAAATAGGATTAAGTGCAACTTTGTTGTGTCACTGAAAGTGAAAACAAAACAGAATAAAACAAAACATAAAATCATTTTTGTGTCAGAGCTTTTTAGATTATTAAGTTTGATCCAAATTGAACTGTCATATTTGATTACAAAATGAATACAAATAATATGATTTATTATGCTTTATTGTTGTTGTGATTAAAGTTGAGAACAAAACTTGAATTGGGAGATGAACTTCCCAACAACATCCCACAGTATCTCAACCTACCCCACTTCTTCTGCTAATGCTCTGAAGTCGAAAAATATGGCAGCAAAGAATCTCACTCCTAAATTATGTCACACCTAGAATATGACGCAAGTTTAAGAACTTTTATTTCATGCGAGTTTAGTTCATGGTGTTTTCACTGGACAGCAGGGAGGGGCCTCTTCTTTTTTTTCTTTTGCCACTATTTACTGGAGCATTTAACCACCTGCAGTTGAAAGAGGCTTGTTGCAAACAGAAGCGCTGCTTCAGGTTTTTTCTTTCACAGCTCTATTTCAACATATGAAAGACTGTCATATAATTTTGGTCAGGCCCAAAGGGCAATTACTAATTTCTACTCCGTTATCAATTTTCAAACAGTTGGTACTTCTGTGAATTAAAGGGTACACCATCCATTTACCACTACCAAATTCGAGTCCCTGATTGGTCAAAATTTGAGGCTCTGCTTGTTTTGCAGCTAATCCTGCTTTAGTTATTCCTAATCAACTGGATTATATGAGCCCAATTTCTGATTTCTGCAAAACAAGCAGGGCAGTAGCTCACATGGAACAGAGTTAAAGACCACTGCAAGTATATGTGCTATGATGTTGCTTCTTCAAAAGGGGGCCCATCATATAACAATTAATAACCATAGTAACACAGCATGATGAAGTCAAGCTTGTGTGACAAGACATCGATAACATTTACTAGGTAATTGGGGAAAAAAAGCCTAAATTTGGTATGTCTGCTTCAGAAATATGAACTTTCAATGAAAATTCAATTTTTCTTCTTCTGCTATCCTTCCTAATTTTGAAGGTGCTCTTGTGGGAGCAGACTTTTTTTAATAGGAACTTGAGGAAAATAGGCTCAAAGTACCACACAAGGCTTAATCACAAATGTCTTAAATACAGCCAAATGTCTTTTTATGGCTTATTTTTATTAAATAGCTAATGCAGTAAATCCCATCATCTCCACTCTTGGTGGTCTCTGAACAGTCTGGTATGTGTCAACAAGCTACAGCAAAGACTTGCAGGTCATTGTGTCTACTGATCTGCAGTAGGACTACCACCAATGATAATAAGCCCAGATTTCACACCCCTAATAACATCACTTTCCTCATCTCCCTCTAACTTTAAACCTTCAATCTGACTGCTACAAGCAGAATGTGGAGCCAAACTAGATGGAGTATCGCTTGAAAGCTTTGGAGAGACATTTATGTAATCTTTAAATTATTGTTTAGCTTAGTTCTATTGACTGATCCAAACTGTGAGTTTCATCTCCAAAGATATCTTAGCTTGCAAGACATATTTCCTTTTCCATGACAACCCTGCAAATCTCTCATTGTTGACTTATGACTTTTGTTACAGACAAAAAGTAATAGGGAATAAGACAAAAGTGGGTACGGTCTTGTTTTGAAAGCTTCTTTTATAATCTAGGTTCTATCTTGATTGAAAAAAGTGATTCTAATTACTTTAAAGTTTGCCTCAAGGAGTAACCCACCCCATGTTATCATTCACAAACCTAAGCTTTGAGTTCTTCTGGGATGTGAACATGTCCCTATCGAGTATTACTTGTTGTTTTCAAGTAACTTTTAACCCCCTAGTTATGAATTGTCAGTACGAAAGAACTTTATTCATTGTTTTCTGTATGTCCCCCTTTTTTGGTTATTTTTAAAATCAGATGTTGCAGCTCCGAGGCCTCGTAAACAAGAGAAATTAGCAGAGGATGAACCAACCAATCTGGTATGTATCAAATTCAAATTAATGTTATTTTTATTTATACATAGCACCTTTCATGTTAAGAAAACAGCTCAAGGTGCTGTTGTCATCTACCATAGATACAATCTAAACGCTTTCAAACACAAAAACTCTATAATAAAAACAATATAAGATGCAGTGGTAAATTATAATTATTTAAATGTGTCAGGTTTTTGTCACTCTTTGTGGGGTGTAGGGGAGTAATGGTTCATCTCTATGACTGTGGTTTCCAGTACAATTCCAAGTCGATATTGGTGAATATAAACCATCCAATCCGATCTGAGTCAGTGACCTAAAATGGGTCCAGGACAACTTTAGCAAAACTTCAACCAGTGGGACTGAGATAAATACCTGCTACTGAACAGTGAGGGGAAGTTTGCCAGAATCCTTGTATTTCTTGCAAGATATCAAGTGTAAATTAAACAAGCAAGTAAACAAGAATGAATGTCAAATCCATTCATAATTTAGTTTCATATAGTTCAGCCCACTGTTGTTTTTCCACATCCAAAGAATCCAGAGGGAACATTCTTAGAACATTCTAGCACACTGGTCACACGTCTTTGCTAAATTCAAAGTGTTTCCACACTTTGGACTCGAATGATGGACTGGTCAGTTTTACTGCATCACGTGTTTGTTGTCCACTGTGATTAAACTTGGTCATTTTTATGTTAAAGTAAACTAAACCTACCATGTCTCAATCCAAATGGCATTTTCCATCAATAATAGATCAATACATTTCATTTTGAAATGCTTGTTTGAAACAAGAAGGGGCTTCCCAAATTAGGCTTATGTAAAGAAATGTATCAGACCTTAGTGACAGGATTACAGGGATTCCTAGGCTACATTTATAATCTGTAAAATTGTTCTTTTGCAGGATGATGAAGAGGCTGAGCTCAACTATGCAGCATTGAGGTTTCCACGGAAAACCAAAAACTTGAGGAGAGCAAATGAGTTTACAGAAGACAATTTCTAGTCAAACATGAAAGATATTTGCTAAAAAGATCTCAATATAAAGTGAACAAGCCTGAAAAACACCCCAACAATTTTGTGGGCTGTGGAGATTAAACAGATGTGATTAGAATTTTTTACATGTTTACATTTCATGGTAAATGGCCTACACTTATATAGCACTTTTCTACCTTCCTTAAAGGTGCAAAGCGCTTTACAATCACAGTGCCATTCACACACATTCACACACTGATGCCAAATACTGGTGCCAACCTATAACCAGCAGTAGCAATGTGGGGGTTTAGTGTGTTGCCCAAGGTGCAGGAATCAAACTTGCTATCTTCAGATCAGAGGTTGACCGCTCTACCTCTGCACCACTTCATGTACTCGGCTTGTTCCACATGCCAGTCTCAAATATTTTTACAAAAATGCCTGCATATTCTGAAGCTGGTGGGGCTTGAAATTTAAAACATTGCCATGTGTATTTACACTTACCGTAGATTTCTCTGTCCCATTCTGTGTGCTTGGATGATTGGCTGAAGCAAAGGCCTCCCTAAACTGCACCTCAGAGGTATGCACAAGTCAGGGGAGTGATAAGTACTGTTTGATGACATCATCAATAGTTGTCGGTCATCTACATTAGTGCATAACTGCCGTTTAGAAACGTTTAGAAAAAATGTCTTTTTTTTACCTGTTTCATCCCTTATAGTAATAATAATACATTTTATTTGTTAGGCGCCTTTTTAGGAACCCAAGATCGGCGTACATAAAAGTGAAAATAAAAAGAAAAGCAATAAAATGTACAGTAAAATATACGTTTAAAATAAGGTCAGGAATAACAAGTTATGGGGGGAAATATGCAAGTTGGAAAAGGTGATTTTTTTGTTTCTTGGTGAATTGTGAGAGACGGCCAATGTTTCTGAGGTCAGGATGTAGTGAGTTCCACAGCCGGGGGGGCAGAGCGGCTGAAAGCTCTGCTCCCCATAGTGACGAGGCGAGCAGGGGGGACATCCAGATGAAGGGAGGAGGAGGATGTGAGGATACGGGTGGGTGTGGCGACATGAACAAGATCTGATATGAGGGAGCAAGATTGTGGATGGATTTAAAAGTCAGGAGAAATATTTTTTTTGTAATTTGGTGTGTGATTGGTAGCCAATGGAGCTGCTGCAGAACAGGTGTGATGTGTTGGATGGAAGGTGGTTGAGAGATAATTCTGGCCGTTTTAAACATAATGTAGTTTTCATAGAGTTTTTTGTGGTAAACCAAAATTGAAGGGAGTTGCAGTAATCCAGACGGAGCTGGTGGTTTCTGCCATTGTTGCCATTGTTGGGTGAAGGCAGGGTACACCCTGGACATGTCGCCAGTCTGTCACAGGACCACAATCACACACTCATACACACACCTGGGGAGAATTTAGAGTTGTCAACACAGAGTTCCAAGACAAAACCCACACGTGCAAACTCCACACAGAAAGGTCCCAGTTGGGACTAGAACTGGGACCTTTTTGTTGTGAGACAAGGTCACTAACCACTGCACCACCATGCAGCACATGACAACAAGGGCCATGCAAAAACAGAAACCCAATACTTTAATTTAAACGTAAACTTCCATGCTTTAGAGCACACCCACGTGAAGAAAAACTTTTCTCCTCTGCCCACAAGTGCAACGCAGATGACCCTACTGGCAGAGGGATACCCACCCCTAAGTCGCTACAGCTCCTCCTTAAAAAAACATTTCCGGACACCACTACAACAGGAGCCAGAGGGGGTAGTTAGAGGGAGGAGCCAGAGGGGTAGGGAAGCAATTCGGATTCAACCTTAATGTTTTCTTCTTCTTTGAATTTTTTCATCCATTACTTTGGTCTCTCACGACTTTGTACATTGTGTGTGCATTTTGGACTGTGAGCCTTTTTCTTACTTTTCTGTGCACTGTGTTGCTTTTGCGATGCCTTCTGATTAAGTTTAATATTGCAAACTAGAAGTTAGGGAAATGTTGAACATTTCAGAAGTATTTAATTCCAGATTTGAATATGAGTTTACAAAATGTATTCATTATTGATATACTGCTTAAGAGTTTATTTTAATAAAGTTTTGATATATTTTTATTTGACAAACGTCCAACTTAAGAAACTGCATATCTGTATGTCTTTACTGTAAATGACAACTTCTTAGTTAATTCACTATTATTTCAGAATTTGAATGATGATGTGAAAACTTTGTTTAGGATAAAATCACGTTCATTTAAGCATTATGCAAACTTCCTCTCAGAAGTATTTTATGATTGTTTGTGGTTTTACATCACCTCTTATTCAACAAGAACAGAGTGTTCAGAACATTTGCGAAATAACATAGAAACATGCTTTTCTCCTTCTTAAATAGTTTAACTGTTTCTGACTAAAATATAAAAAGACGTTTCTATTGGCTATTAGATAAGTCCACCTTTTGGGTCAAAACAGTGATGAAACCTAAGAAACTGCACATTCTGAGAGCTATAAGTAAAAAGAGAGATAACCAGGAAAAGAAGTCTCCCCAAGTGTTTCCCAAGACCTTTTTTTTTTCAATTTATTTTATTCAATTCTTTACTGTTGTGGATTGCCTTTTCTACTATTCTGAAGTTTATCAACCTTTTTGCTTCTTATTTTGTAACTGATTAGATCATCTATTTTGAGACTAACTCCAGAAAACTTTCAATCCATCATGGTTGCCTGTCAACAATCTGCTATTTTTTGCTGAATAAGTCATGCTGACCACCAGCTTTCAGCCACACCAGGTCATAAGATCTACAAGAGACTACGACCTCGCTCCTCCACCTTTGAGCTGAAGCTATCCTGCTGCTTTTGTCCACCTCGTCGGCCTCAGGAGAACCACCTTTGTAAAGCTTTGAGTCAGTCTGGTGAGGAGACCCCATCAGCCACCAGCTGCTAGCTGTTCCTAGCTAGCTGTTGATCTGATATGAGCTGAGCAAGCATTTTTTTCCCCAGCTATTGTTTTTTATAGTTGACCTTATTTGTTTTTAAGATTACAATATTTTTTTTTGTTCATTTTGATGCTTTACTTTCTATTTAACAAACTTTTGCACACCTTTATACACAGAGACATTCTTACACCCACTATATTGAATTGGACCTTTTTTGTTGTTTATATTTTCATGCTAATCTTGTAATAAATATCAAAAAGGCAGTCATTCTCCATCTTGTTGTTTTTTTACGATAAGTTCATTTCAGAAGAAAATTTCAAATCAAAGTGATATGTAATTAAAATGACTATTTAATATTTTTTAGGGTTAAGATTGATACATTTTAATAAATGTGTACTTTTTATCTTCATAAAGTTAGACGATCGTACACCTTACAAGACAAATTACATAATTTAAGTTTTTTCAATTTAATTGAACTTACTATAGTCAAATTCCTGATTAGTTTGGAACCCTTTCACATCAATATAAGATGAGATCAGTGGTGGAGAGAAACATCTTAACCCTTGTGCTATCCAAGGCAGGTTAAGTTGAGAGTTGGGTCATCTGGACCCCACAAGACAGTGCCCTGAACCTTTTTTTTCCCAATGATTCTTGATCATCTTCACTGGTGTCCATGGATTACATGAAATCCTCTGCACCTTTATCCGCCTTTGTCCCAGTAGGGATAACATGTCAATGTAAGGGTGGGGTCATCCGGACTCTATAAGATAGCACAAGGGTTAAAGGCAACATAACATTGTGGCACAGTGTCATATCTCTGGTCTGGTACCAACAACAACTTCTTAGTGCAAGTTACATAAAGTAGCAAGATTGACAGATATAAGTGTTATAGACCTAAGACTTTATTAGAACATCAATATGGGGTGGACAGAATTTGAAAGCTGTTACTTTAAAGCTCCCCTCTGATCATGTTTTGATCTATTATCAAAGCTGGTCTTTTACTTAAGATTTACCCAAACAAAAAGGATAAGATAAGATAAAGATACTTTATTGATCCCAGCTTGGGAAATTCAGTAAAAAACAGGTGTCGGGTAGTTGTGAGTGGGACTTTTGGTGCAGAGTGAGCATGTCTACATTTCCCATGATCACTTTGTTTACTATCTCCCAGTAGCTTACAGCCCCTCATAACCCCAACCTAATATTAACATTGCAACAAAAATGGCGATATCAGAGCTATCCAGTCGTACAGTTTAGATCCAGATTCCAGCTCAGACAAAGAAAACAAAGACGTTCATGGATCTATCTTTCTGCAGGTGAATGCATCGGAATGGAGCAGAGCAGGGAGCTTATGGCCTGCCGATTGTAGTTTGTATGTACAACTACAAGCTTTTTTTAAATCACATTTTTTGTCTGCACTTATTCACAAGATTTAAAATCAAGAAATACTCAGAAATGCAATTTTGAGCTTTTACATGTCCTCCATCATGAGTGGGTCTTTAAGCTTATTTTCAATGAGGACATACAACTTCTAAAAACTGCATCATAAATGTTTCTGCTGACCCAGCTAACGATCACAATGCTTACATGAACTCAAGTCACTAAATTACTTGAGTAAGTGGAAACAGCACGTGTACATCAATATCGTCACTGGAAACTGTCCTCATTTGATCAGATCTAAATTTGATCACGGGGATTTCAGTAGGCTGCCAGTTTTCCTTCAGCTGCATGTTCTTGCTATCTCAAGATTGCAGAACATGCAGAAAAAAATGGAAGAAAATCTTTACCAGCCGAATCATAATAAAACAATCGAAAAAGTTTGGATTAATTACTTTTTTTCTAGCCTCTCTCCCATGCAACTTTGCTTTCTCACCAATCTGAAAAAAAGATAAAGGCATCAGTTTCTGTGCCACCAGTTTGCTTAGAAAAAAAAGGCTTGCCCTGCATTGTGAATGTGGGCTGTTTGCACCTTTTTATTCAAGCATGATTGGTGGACTTCACCACTTCAGAGTGCTCTTATCATGATGGCATCTGAAGCTGTTCAGAAAGGAAGAAGGTCACAAAGAAACTGCTTACCAATGGAAAAAAATACAGCACACTCTTGAAAACAATGCAAACATGGTGTTCTAAGTTAATGCGCTTTTTTAGGTGTAAAGAAAATGCCAACTTTTGGTACATCGTAGTAGTGTCTTTAAAATCCTAATGGACCATCCCAACCACAACTGAAGGTGTTTCCTTGAACACTTCAGAGTGACAGAATGAGAAACTTTCCAGCCTTGTGGTACCTGTGGCTGGAATACTTTCAAAGCCCCTACTCTGCATGCTGTTAGGTATGCAGACATTTTGGTCACATGAACAGAAGAAAGTGTTTACTTCAATTACTTGTTACAAAATCGAGAAAGGCAACATTTCGAAGAAGTCGTTTTTTTGCACGTTTCACATATATGTGAGCCTCTTCCTTTACAATTGCCTGGAAGGTGTTCATGGAGAAAAATTATATGCATCAGTGAGTATCTTAAAGATAGTGATTGGAGAATTTAATATATATATATATATATAATTCAACTTTATTTAAATAGCACTTTTCCTGCTAAACAGCATCCCAAAGTGCTTTACATGTTAAGATAATTAATGGTAAAAAATAATGAAAATACTATATCTGAAGTCTTGCTAACTGTACCCCAAAATATTTCACTAAGAGAATACGATGATAGTCCAGACTGTTAGGGCCACCATGAACAAAAACAAATAATTTTATGAGAATGAAGTTGTAATTTTACTTGAATAAAGTTAAAACTTTATGTGAAAAAAGTCAGAATTTATCAAGGAAAAAGCCATCCTTTTTAAAAAATATAGTTGATGGTGTAAGCCTCCTTCCACATTACATGCTGATTAAGTCCATCAATGCAGCCATTTATGTTTATGTAGGAATCTATGTTCTATAGGTTATAACACCTTTGGACTGCTGCAACTCTACAACAGATGACATATACATTTCAATGGCAAGAATCTTCATCTGAAAAGGTTGAGTCTCCTGCAAATTCTTCTAAAATATGCTAATACATACAAAAAGTTAACGTTGTCTCACTGAAAGACTTAGTGTTTCCTTATTTGTGAAACAAATGCTGAAGTAACTGCTAACAATGTTCTCTTTTTGGCCACCCCCAAACAACAATCACAAGCAAACATGGCTGCAGTGGGCCCACACATTCACAAAGACGCATTTTCAAGAAGTCTTTTTCTCTGATGAGTGCCGTTCAACCCTGGATGGTCCAGATGGATGGAGTAGTGTGTGGTTGGTGGATGGCCAATATGTCCCAGCCAGGCTGTGACATCAACAATTAGGTGGCGGAGTCGTGTTTTGGGCCTGAATCGTGTGGAGAGAGCTGGTCGGCCCCTTTTGGGTTCCTGAAGCTGTGAAATGACCTCTGAACAGTATGTGGAGGTTCTGACTGAACACTTTCCTCTGTAGTACAAAAAGAAGAACCGTGCTTTATGTAAGAAATTCTTCTTCCTGCATGGCAATGCACCATCTAATGCTGACCTCTGCATCATTGGCTGCTGTGGGCATAAAAAGAGATAAGCTGATGGTGTGGCCCCCATCCTCCCCTGACCTCTACTTTATTGAGAACCTTTTGATCATCCTCCTGCAAAATATTATGAGGGTGGGAGGCAGTTCACATTCAAACAGCAGCTTTGGAATTATTTTCATGACAAAGAAGTATAAAATATTTAAAAAAAATACTGTTATCTCTAGGAGGTTTGTTCAACAACTTTGAGTGACAGTGGCTCAGGTGGTTGACCGGGTTGGCCAATGATTGAAGGCTCATTGGTTCGATCTCTGCCCCCCCCCAGACAACTCTTGTGTCAACTCTTGGGAAAGCAAAACACAAGACAGTTTATGCTTCCTGCCTCCAGTGTGCCTTCACTGGTGAGTGATTGCATATGAATGTCCCGGTGATGGTCAGAGGGGCCGTAGACATGTACCAGCAGCAGAGTTTCTATAACTAAATCATAGCTGCTACGGGTATAAAAGAAGATAAACTGAAGGTGTGGCCCCTGACCTCGACCGTATTGAGAACCTTTGGAGCAGCCTCAACCAAAATATCTATGATGGTTAGAGGCAGTTCTCATCCAAACAGCAGCTCTGGGAGGCTATTCTGACATCCTGCAAAGAAATTCAAGCAGAAACTCTCAGAAAACTCACAAGTTCAATGGCTGCAAGAATTGTGTAGCTGCTAAGAAATAAGTGGTCCTATGTTCAAATAGAACTTGATCTACTTTCAACATTTTCAATTATTTAGAATCTATCAAATCTACAAAAGTTAAACAATCTCCAGACTTTTTATTAGAACACCAAAATTAGAAGCACTCCTTTATCTTTGACAGGGTGTGCAATTACTTGCAACCCAATATATGACTGAGGAACACAATTTTAAAATCCATTTTACCAACTGAATTGATGGTCTGATGGAAGTTGTTCAATAATTTTCTTTCACAACTTTTCAACTTGCTCCTAACTATTTTTACTTAGTCAAAGGATTCTGTTGGAGCTCTTTCAGTCACTATCAGATTAAATGCCAGGTTGTCAGTGTTACAATTTGCTATAGTTGTATATGCAAACAATTTAAAGTAGTTTGTGAGAGCTATGAACAAAGCTGCGAGTGGGTTGCAATGTTCCCCCGCACGGAATAAGCTGAACCTTTTTCCTTGTTTGAAACAAATAATAATATTATGAACTGTATTAAATGTCAGAAATGGTTTCTTTTCCATTGTGCTCCGCTTTATTTGACCATTATAAAATTGTTATGATCATGATTTTTTTTCATAGACAAGTAGATAAATTAACTGTACAGAATGTTCCAGAATGTCTTTGATTTTCCAGTTATTTTTTCAACCGAGCAAGAAAAAAAGATTGCCTAAAATGCATAAATGCTACTAAAAAGAATTGAAAAATAAGATGATTTTCTTTGTC
Organism: Oryzias curvinotus; assembly: GCA_023969325.1. Lineage (NCBI taxonomy): Eukaryota > Metazoa > Chordata > Actinopteri > Beloniformes > Adrianichthyidae > Oryzias > Oryzias curvinotus. The sequence goes on from CM043715.1 coordinate 10,357,887, forward strand.
AAATATGCAGGAAGTCCATTTAATGTACTTCAGCCAATCACCACCATTTCCCCTTAGAAAAGTTTCATCAAGAGTGAGTAGAAAGGCTCTTTGAGTGAGAAATCATTTGTGCAAGTGAAGGTTTTTGTGTCACAATGCAAGGAGGACAGGTCGCTTTCATTCTTCTCTGTGCATTATGTAAGTGTTCTTGATATACTCTATGCTGTAATGTATGAAGGTTAAGGTTTGTTACACAGTTATGAAAATGGGCAAAATGTAATTATTTTGAAGTTTGTAATTATTTGCCTGTGTTTTTCAGCAGTCACTCAATCCCTTGCACCTGAACAGGTCTACACGATTGAGGCTGAGACTGGCAGTAATGTGACTCTGACATGCTCAGCCTCTGGAACCGACCAACAGTTGTTCTTTTGGCATAAACTTCAGTTTGGGTACAAGATTCAAAGTGTGGCAAAAGGCAACCTGGCAAACATAACGCTAAAAAAAAGTTTTAAAAGCTCAAGATTTAATGTCACAAGAGTGGGGGATGTGTATTCTCTTTTTATAAGAAATGTCAGCAAAGACGATGAAGCAATGTACCTTTGTCAGGCAGGAGCATCCTACGCAGCAAAATTCACTAACAGCAGTCAGTTAGTGGTAACAGGTAGTCTTTTTAATTTTGTTTAGAGTTTAAATTTAAAAATTAAACATCAAATGAGATGTGTTTTTCTATGTGTTTTGGTTGAATCTTTCAGGTCCCAAAAAGAAACAAAAAGTTGTTACACAGAGTTCCGACGTGGAGCTGGTTCTGCCGGGACACACAGTGAACCTGCAGTGCTCGGTCCTGTTGAACACCAGAGAAAGCTCAGACGAGTGTTCAGATGACCACAGAGTTTTCTGGTACAAAGCTGGATCAGAAAAACATCCAGACAATATCTATATAGCCAATTCCAGCTGTGATGTTCAAAAAGAAAGGAGATGTGTCTACAATCTGCCCAAAATCGTGAGGAATTCTTCAGATACCGGCGTTTACTATTGTGCTGTGCTCTCATGTGGAGAAATCCTGTTTGGTAACGGAACTGAAGTCCAGATAAGTATGTTGTTTTACTCCCTTAATTCAATTTTTTATATTTTATACGGATTTAAATTAAAAAGACAGAGGCAAAAAGGGTTTCTGCTTTTGCCTGTTTAACTAATCTTTGTAATTTGTAGGTTTTTTGTATTTGTGTGCAGTTATGTCTGTGCCACTAAGCACTCTGCTTTAACAATTTAATCTGACCAAAAAAAAAGTTCTGTTTTTCCAGACCTTTCCTATATTAGTTTTAACATTAATTTGATATATGTATTGATATGATTCTGACCATAAAGTTTGTAGACTTTAAACTTGAAAGCATCTAAATTACACACAAAAAGGTTTTTCTGACACTTCCCAAGCACACAGATGTTCCCCTTACCTTATAAGAAAGATGCAACTTCCGTGTTAAAAAAAAGTTTCTTGTCTACTGTATTTTAAGATAAAAAATGCATGAAATGACTTATTTTAATTAACCACTTTTTTTATACAGTCTGCTAAGCACTTGAAAAAGTAAACTCAGAATTGACACATAAACGAGGTTGTAACTTTAACAGAAAAACAACAGCACAGACTGCAAAATTAACCAATCTGTACATTATCAGATGGATTTTCATCACAGCAAGAAAAAAATGGAATTTATTCACAAAAGGTCCAAGAAATTAAAAAAAAATAATTGTTTAGAGGATAGGGGTCATAATTTGTGGTTAATGATACAGTTACAGTCAATATTGGTTCATTTTGAACAATCCGATTGACTGACCTAAAACCGATCCAGGACATCTTTATCCAAAACTTTAACCAGTGTGACTCAGAAATAAACACCTGGTACTAAACAGTGCAACTGAAAATTTCCAGATTCCTTGATTTCTTCAAGATAATCAAGTATAAATTAAATATGTGTTCAAACAAACAAAAATGAATGTCAAATCCATCACATTTTAGTTTCCTAAAGTTCAGTCCACTGTTGTTTTTCCACATACAAAATTCCAAAGGGAACATTCTTAGAACATTCTAGCACACTGGATGGTCACACCTTTCCACACTTTGGACTGAAATGATAGACTGATCAGTTTCTGCTGACATCACATGTGTGTTGTCTGCATTAATGCCTCAATCCAAATGGTATTTTGTAATATATTTTATTCCTTTTTTATAATTAATGTATTTCATTTTTAAACAAAAATTTTAGTGGTTTAGGTGATTTGATTTAATTCAATACCAACTTAATTCAGACAGATCAATCTGGTTTGAATAGAAATTGATTTACGGATTTATCATTAATCGCTATTAGACAACTATTTAGTGATATTATGGCAAAAACAACGAACAGCTTGGCCCCAGCACATACTGAGCAACAACTCCTTTCCTAAACATCCAGACAGAAAACCCGTCCCACATTTTTACAGTAGAATTAAAACATGGGTCGGTTGTTTGGACAATTACAGATATGATTTGCAGCTGACCAAAGGATAATCACTCAAATATGTGTCTGTAAATGTAAATGGGATTAATGTTTCAATAACTGTGTTTATTTTCTGACTCCAGAAAAAGAACTCTGCCCGTATCTCATCATATTGGGGACACTGTTGACCTGCAGTTTACTTGTGACGTTCTCTATGATTCTTATAAGAAGAAAGCAAACAGCAGTTTGTGAACAGTGCAAAGGTATGTTCAAATTCGATTGATATTTAGTAAATTGATGCGCCCCAAAAAAAAAACATTTTAGAGAAGCTACTAGTTCCAGTATGACAAGGAGCCAATATTCAGTGTGAACACTGCTGAAATTAAATGTAAATATTCTGAAGACAATAAATGCACTTTCTCACATCCTCAGATTTTCTCTCAACCTTTTTTTAAAAAAAAAAAATATTGCATGAAACAGTAAAAGCAGTCGTAGTAAAGTGCATGTATGTATGACTTCAGATGTAACTTCAAATGTACCCAGCAGTTTGCTTAGCCACACAGAGGTAAGAGACAAATACATAAATAAAGAACAGGGGGCATGAAGTAACACAAATGTTAAGATTTGTGTAGGATATGACTTCAGTTTGTCAATTTATTTATATATTTTTTCTTTGTTTTTGTTTTTCATTAGGGGTTTTATTGTGAAACTCTTAGAGCTGCTTGAAAACATTTAACTATTCACCCTGTAAAATTCACCACGTCAAAGAATCCACTGAAAATTCAACTCTTTTATTAAGATGTTCTTTAAAGCCTTTGATAAACTGTACAAAAATAATATTTTTCATGAGATTTAGAAAGTGTCACTTATGTTGGGTGATTTGGTACGTTTTTGCTCACAACAATTTAAATATTGACATGAGTGTTGGGGGGGGGGGGGGGTCACTGTTATTAACCTCTGTCTCAAAAGTAAAACACACATTTATGAAATGATGTAATTGTATTTTATAAGCATAAAATGTAGATAAAAGGCAACTCTTACAATACAAAACTTAAGTAATTTAAAATTTGCAAAACTTTTCCTGCCAGAAGTGTTTTTGAGATTTCATGGCAGCAGTCATTTTATAAGTTATATTCAATGGGTTTTTAAGGAAAGTTTGAATGATACTAATTAGATAGGGGTCTCAGAATGGTTATACATAGGGTTAGGTAGAGGCAAGTCACTGTTATCTTTGGCTAAAATGTTACACAGCATATTGGAAATATCACAGAATACAAATGGAAAAGATATAAAAATATAATATTTTGAGGCCTTTATACATTCACTTTTGCCTGTTTATGACACTGTTTACACAGTTAGGACTTTATTTGCATCTACCTTCCTCCTCTGTAGGCTGGTTAAAACATAAATGGCTACATTAGGGAGTTTTGACAGCATTTTATGTTTCCTTATTACGCCTTGCAACCGTCACATGTAGGTTGATGTAAATGCCTTAGCCTCTTTAGAGCATATCCTCTCACACTGTAGATGTCTGTAACAGTGCTGACACAGACCTTTCTTTTTGTCTGCCATCATTGCTTTATTCAGTTTCCAATACTGTCTCTATACTTCAAGGGCAGTTTTAAACAGACCAAAGACTGGCTTGGGGTACTTGACCTCTTTTTTTGTTTTATTTTTGTGATAAGTACCTGTCATATCAGAACACAACATCATATCCTCTCAAGCCTTTACAGACATTAGGTTTTTTATTATTTCTAGAGGCATACTAACCTGTTCTATACTATTAATGCTGGATATGTATGTGTTATCCACCTCCATCTAAACCTGTACTCTCTCTTCAGGCTGGGTTGAAAAAAATCAATTGATCAATCTGAATGATCCAAGCTTAATAAATCAATTATCGATTCATAAAAGTAGAGATTGCTTACTTGGTGCTAATGTATAATGGAATTTCCCATAGAATGCCAAATGCAAACGCTCAGTCGACCTAGACGTACATTGCAGACTAAATGAACAGCTGTGTATACTCGCAGGCATGAATTTTCCAAACTCTTTAAAGGAAACATTTTTTAAATGTTACCATTTGTGGTCTAAAGCAGTGTTTTTCAACCAGTGTGCCGCGTCACACTAGTGTGCCGTGGGAGATGGTCAAATGTGCCGTGGGAAATTGCCCTCATTAACTGATCTAACAACATTTCCCATCTCCAGGAAATCAGCTCTTTGTTCATCCAAACAGGCCCTGATAAAACACTGAGTAGTTAGGAATATAAAAGATCATGACATTATTTTTTCTTTGTGTTTATTTGATTCTATTAAATACATTTTGATAAGAATGAAGATACAGCGATTTAGCTGCAGCTATACCTGTTAGCTATACCAGTGCCGCCCCTTTAACTGTCTCCACCAATCATTCTTGAAGGCTGAATCACATGTCATCAGTCTGACCAATCAGAAGTGGTTAAAGTCTTCACTTCCTTGTTTTGATTTAACTCAAAAAGTCTCTCAGTTCTAACAAAAATACCAGCTAAAGCTCGTCTATAGCGGTGTAGCTTTCCACAGAATCCAGTGTCAGACCGTGGAACAAGAGAACAACACCATGAAGCTCAGAGAAGCTGGTCTTTCTGCGGTCGGCGGATTTACGGCACTACATCTCCCATGATGCATTGGGTTAGAACGACTGTCTTAGCGCACAATGAGCCTCTCCTCTTAACGTCTTTAAACAAGGAACACACATCAAACAGTTTTTGAATCTTTTAACTTAACTTTTAATACAACTTTTAGAAAAAACAGCTGCAACTTCCAGCTTTTTCTGGCACAATTATCATGAAAATGCACGTGAGATTCCGGGGGACGGGGGGCGGCTGTCGATCAATACAGACTGAGTTTTTTCTTTTTTTTTTTGGATGCTGGTGTGCCGCGGGATTTTTGTCAAGGCTAAAGTGTGCCGTGGCTCAAAAAAGGTTGAAAAACACTGGTCTAAAGCACATTTTTTTTCCTCAAATCATCTAGAATAAAGTGTGATAGTATGGTGCAAGCTCCCGCTAAGTGGCCAAACTGAAACGCCATCCAAGAGAGGAGGAATATAATGATCTGCACATTTTTATTGGAGCTTCACCGTTTGAGAAACCATGTAACTCTGAATCGTGTTAAAAACCTCACTGGTTTATTGTTTCACTCGTATATTTTACAGTATGTGTACTGTATCAGACTAATATGAATATCTTCAAAACATATATAGATCATTATTGTGTTTCTATACAAATATGTCTAATTGTGTAATCCCTGTAAATCATAAATCAAATCAAGTGTATTGACAGAATCATAATTCGAAACAATCTAGGCTCAGGTGAATCAAATTGATTCTACAAATGATTGGTGATACCCAGCCCTACCCTTTATCGTCTTTGTATACACTGTCATGTCCTTCTTCTCTACATCCATGAACCTCCTCTTCGGACTCTTTCCCAGGAGCTCCAACCACAGCATCCTTCTGCCAACATCCTCCTTCTCTCAACTTATCCAAACACTGTTAAACTGCTTCCCAGCATTTATCTCAGAAACATCTTCCATAATATGTTCCTCTGGTGGATTGATTCCTGATTCTATCCATCTTTATCACTCCCAAAGAGAACCTCAATGTCTTCATCTCTGCTACCTCCAGCTCTGTTTCCTGTGTCTTTCTCAAAGTCTTTAAACCAACAACATGGCTGTTCTCACCAGTATTCTACACCTTTCTTTTCATTCTTGATGCCACTTTTGTTAAACATCACACCTAAAACTTTTCTCCACCCACTCCGACTTGCTAATGCTTGTAGGGGGATGAATCAGTTCTGAAATGTCTTAATCTATTCTGCATTTATGCAAAATTTCACATATGTTTACATACAGTTTTAGACTTGGATTTTACCTCTGAGTATAACTTGCATCACAAAGCCCATGCTCTCTTATCTCTACATATAGCTAACTCATGGTCAAAGGCTTCTTGTTGAAACCAGACAGGAAAAGATCACTTACTGCTAACAGACACTGCTGGCTGCAGTTCTTATATTTTGGAAATTGAGACATAGACTTTAATCAACCCAACACTTCACAGTAAAAGAACTCCCTGAGAGTAGAAATAAAAAGACTAAAAATCCATTGAGTGGTCATTTATATCTGTTGGTGTGTATGTTATGTAAGTGTTGGTCGGGACCGTTCTTTACTGTGTTGCATTTGTTTTGTTGTTTTTATGAATGAGCACATGAAATATTAATAATCCTCAATTAGTCAATTTAAAATGCAGGAATACTTAGTGCTGCTGGTATTTTCTTTCTATAACCAGGAAATTCTACAACGTTCCGTTCCGCTGAACAAGACGTATTACCAGAAAACCACTTGAACAAGGAGGTAAATGCAACAGACACAGTGGGATTTTGAATCTTCTTAAACTTTGTTTTTCATGACTATAGTACCAATGTTCTTATGTTCTTACATTTGTCTGATTTTGGATTGTTTTTTCACTAATTTGTTTTTAGGTTAATTTTATTGAATGCATTGTTTAATATACGTATGTAATGTTATGTAAATATGTAATTTTACTTTGATCTTTTAGGGTGATTTTAACATCTTCCCAGGGACTGCAGATGAAAAATAGCCCTTTGGCTAACTCTGGCATATTTACAGAAATGTTTATTAATATGTGCTGTCCCCTATTTCAAATAAATTAAAAAATTAAGACATCATAAATCAGATACAAAATCAGTTAAAAAAAAACCAAAGTAAATAAATGTAACTGCTAAAAATTGACTCTTTAATAATTAAATGTAAATCTTAGTGAAAATGCAAAAGCAAATACTCACACTAAATGCATTTTGGGTCAGGTTTAAAAGCTTTTGATTGCCATGTTTACTTTTTCTTTTAACAGAATAGTATCAAGCATCTCCATTGCTAAAAACACACTCCATCTCTGTTTGCTACGTCTAACTTTCCATCTTGACATTAAGTTTCATCTTGCAGCAAACAGAGCCTTCAGTTAACCTTTCCTAAAATAAAGAAGCATTGCTTTTAAAACTGTAGTAGTAAAAATTAACAGTTTTTCTATTTTTTTTTTTTTTTAGCAGGAAGTTGAAGGACCTGAAATAAGCTATGCAGCATTGCATTTCTCACGGAAAACCAAATGGCCGCAGAAAAAGAGGAAGTTTAAGGAAGAATCCGTATATTCAACCGTGAGATACTTCAGTGATGGAGAGGGTAATGAGGGCTGAAGACACTGTTCTGGGATTTATGTAGAGCTAAATGAAAAAGATGTCTATACAATTCTGAGCTGTAATATTAAAGCATATTTAGACAGCTTAACATAGAGGATATCTGCTGTTTTGAAGCTAGTAAAACTAAACATCTGATTTTGTCTTATTAGCAAATACATTATTTTTCTGTAGTTTTTTTTAACTTATATTAGAGATTGCGTTTAGAAATATTAACATTAAAACATGAATGCTTTTACTCTACACTGTGCTGTTTCTGTGTTATAAAGTGTGGACCTGGTTGACATTGTAGGATAAGTTTAAATCCATTCCAGTGTCATACAGCTATATTTTAAAATCGTCTTACAATTTTCCACAAACTCAAAATACCGCCTTTATGGCGTGATATGGGTTCAAAACCCAAGTTATCTTGGGTAACTTGGGTTATCTCTATCATCTGTGAGCCTCTGAGAAAATATTCTAGACATCATTCTGCTTGAGTGGCCAGCCCCCTTCTTTGCAGGGGGGATGTTGTTCTAACCTCTCGTGTGCCCTAAGGTTCCATCTGGGGACCAAAACTGTTTGTTATGTGCCTTCAGCATAAATGTAAGCCGCTGCAACGCAAACGATGGTTATAGAGGGAAAGTTCCTTTAAAGCACATGTGTCAAACTCAAGGCCCGTGGGCCAAATGTGGCCCGACATGTCATTTGATGCGGCCCGCGAGAGAATAAAAGATTTAATTTCTTAAAATAAAAAATGAAAATTGGTGTGTATTCATTCATATCTTGGGGGAATTGGACTTGGAATATCGGATTGGGCAACTATACATTGTCCATATAACCTAACCTGACAATCAAATTGAAAAGGATTTATGCTAGAGTAACAAGCCAACATATGTTTTCCATTTTAGATGAAGGCGAAAGCTGAGCTGCAGCGAGAGTGAAGGAGAACAGGAAGTTGGAGTTGTCCTGAACATTTAATTTAGTTTTAATATGCCTCTCCCCCTTAGTATGATCTTTGTTATTATATTTTTTATATTTATTTTAATGCTTTGTAATGTATGTAGCCTTTTTTCATCAATAGGGGTTTTAAATTATTTTAATTGATCACTCATCTACAAAAACTGTCAGGACACCTTTCCCGTAATGCATTGGTATGTAGTCATCAGGGCAGCTTTCAGTCCGCGCAGTACTACATTTCCAGCTGTGTGTCCGCGTAGGTTGGGGCCTTGCTGCTTCCACCCTTCTTGTGATGTTTTTGTGATGATTAACAGGTGATGTTGAAGGAAAACCAATATACGTTGCACACCAGGGGATCTGCGCAGCGTTGTGTCCACCTGTGTGATCTCAAACACACTTATTGTGTATCTTGGCTGCACTTATTTGGTGTCACCAAGATGAATTTGCATCTGTTTTTGATCCTTTCTCTGATCTCAGGTATCGGTAACGATTGTTCTGATCTCCAGTGAACAGCGCCCGTTTTTTACTAACCACAGTTTGAATTCAAAATGAAAATATAGGAGTGGCTGACCGGCTGCTCTACAAAAACTTGTAACCAGGGTTTAAATGTGCAAAAAGAAAAAGAAAGTTTGTGTCTGTCTTTACTGATTATACTGTTTCTCCTTGACTGATTTGTGTTTTAAAAAGTAAACTTTAAAAAAAAAACATTCAACACAGACTCAAAATTGGGAGCATATACTCTATGTTTCATACAAATTTACTGGCTGAGACACTCACAAGTTGCGTGTGTGTGTGCGCTAAAGTTGCGGCCCAGCCTCAGCTAGACCCTGCCCTCAGTGGGCCCCAGGTAAATTGAGTTTGAGACCCCTGCTGTAGACAGTTCAGAGCTGGGACTAGTGAGTGAGTTGCTCTGGGAGAATAGTGTGACTTACTAGAACCCGACGTATTCTCAGCCATCTGGTGAAACTAAATCAATGAGAAATTGGAGAAAGCTGGAAGCTCATATTACAGGGCAGAGGGCGTATTGGCAATTGAGTTAAATTTATTGCTGAGTTAAAGACAGATTTTTTTGACACTCCGTATCTGGCCATGAAGGCAACCATAAAGCATTATGCTACATTCCCAGACGGCTCAGAAATGCACATTTAAGCAACCTCATGCAATGAAAAGTTTATGTAAACTTGTGTAAAAACATATTTCAGCTTCCACATTCAAAACTTTCACTTTTCGCCACACAAGTTTCTAAGTTTGTTTTAAAGCTCTACATGCTAAATATAAAAAATTGAATCATGTCAGCAACCATAGATTTTGATTTGAATCAAATTGTTGTCAAAATAAATCGATACACCTCAATGATTGCTCTAATAATTGTGCAAGCACTTTTATTGTCCTCCTCTTTTGTTTATAATAAATATAAATTCCTTTTTTAAGGGTCATTCTTTTCTTCTTTTTGAGTTTCACTATGAAATAATTGAATGTTATAGCTGCCGATTTATCTCCACCAAAAAAAAAAACCCATCAGTTTGATCAATACATTTATTGAATACAAAGAAAAAAACAAGGACGACATGATCATTGAGGGTAATTCCCCTTTTCTCACACTGCCGTCCGCTGATGGTGATGTTTTTGAATCCTCAACACAACATGTCACATACATTCCTGAGTCAGATTAACTTGATGTTTCAAGAGGGCTCGCTTTTAAGCATTCCTAAAGACAATACAACACAATAGCAACCTCCAAGAATAAACACAGCAGCCACAGCAAAACAGCTATAGAGCAATGCAAATTAACTAGCACTAGAGTAAACAGAAGCAACAGCATATATGAGTTGGATGAGACTAAATTATAGGGAGCAGGATGAGAGGAAAAAAAAAAAACTAATCAGCAGGCTGAGAACAGCACAGTCATCCAAAGAGCAGTAAAATGTTAATTAAAAGGTGAGACAGGATCATATTTTAAGCTTGAACTGCTAAATGCCGCACTAACAACAACAGTCTAGCCAAGGGCCAATCTGCCCACTATTAACCAGAAAAAAGTGTTTTTAGTTCACATTAATCATGTGTTCAGGGTGGGCCTCCTCTAATATTTGAATACATAGTCATCCATTAATTCCATATTGCTCTTCGGTCTTGTCGTATTTTTGTGAACACTGCAGCACTATATAATTCATTCCAGTTCCTTTGTTGTCCTGCAACATAATAACAATATAAGTTAGTGTAACCGTTATGCAAACAACTACAAATACTATGAGGAAGGGTGGTGTAGGACCCATAGTGCTGGGACTGGGCTTGAATGTAGCAATTTAAAAATGTAATGAATCAAATTCAAAATATGACAAAAACACAAAGAGAATGAGCTACATATTGGTTGACATCAGCAGATGGTGTGAAAAATCTATACTTAAAACCTACAATTCAAACTATTTGAATGTAGGTATACTGAGGGTAATTAACTGATCTAAAGACAGAACCTGAATCTGGTCTACCCAGTACGACTCTCTAAAAGGGCAAATTCCAGATGCCCTAAAACCCCTACACTGGGTGGGAGGAGAGGATTTAAAGAAATATAACAAAACCTCAGCACTGCTCCAACCCTCGAGCACGTAATAAAAAGTAGGGGCCCCAAAGAGAAACCTGACAAACTTTATTGTGTTTTGCAGCTACAAAATAAAATCTCATATAATTAAAAAAGAAAAAAAAAATTGCACCATTTTTTATTATCCTCTTTCTGTAAAGCGGCTCAACAAGCAAAATTCCCTAAATGAATCAACAAGGCCATTTTGTCTTATCACCTAAGCATAATTTTTAAACGGTATGCTGCACATTATTATTTAGGAATATTCTGAATCTTGAAAAAGAGGGTTTACGTATGTAAAAATTGTAAACTTACCTTCGTGTTGCACATTAGCAGGCATCTTCTTTTCTTTTATTAGAATTAAAATGACATTCACAAATACACTGAAGGTCAACAGTACAACAACCATGATGACTTCACAGCTTAATGGACCCACTGGAATAAAAAAAATAAACAAAAATCTTTTAGTTGAGCTGAGGAAAACCAACAACTGATAAGGATTTAAATGTTTACATGTTACATTTTCCCCATTACTTGTCAATTTTCAAAATGTTTCTTTTATTTATATTTTAAATGTCCAAGACCTCTGAGCGGTGCTGCATTTATGTTGGTCTGTAAAACATACTTATCTGTACTTCAGTCCTTTCACCAAACAGGATTTCTCCACACGAGAGCACAGCACAAGAGTAAAGGCCAGAATCCGAGGAGTTGTGTATGGTTTTTGACAGATGGTAGTCACATCTTCTCTTTTCTTGAACATCACACTTGGAACTGGTTGTGTGAATGATTTGTGGACCAGATGCTGATGTCGTTTTGTACCAGTATACTTGGTGTTCACTTGCACATTCTGTTGGATTCTCTTTGGTTTTTGAAATAACTGAACATTGAAGATTGACTGTGTTTCCCTCCTGGACCAACTCCACACCCGGACCTTTTTCCACGTTGTTGAATATCTGCTTTGTTTTAGGATCTGTGAGATTCACAAATAAGGAATTATTAAAAGAAATGTCAATGATTGAAATGGCAAAAAAAAAAGTATCAAACATATTTTACCATTAACAACTAACAAACTGCCATTGATGAACTCCATGTTGTATGAGGATCCAGCCTGACAAAAGTACGTCCCTTGATCTTCTTTGCTGACATTTTTTATGATAAGAACATGTTCTTGACCAGCTTGAGTGGAAATGAATCTTGAGAAGTCAAACTCTTTTTGAAGTTTTGGTTCTCCTCCAGCGGATTTGGAAATTAACTGGATCTTATATCCAAACTGGAATTTAAACCAGTAAAGCAACCGTTGAACAAAGCCAGTTGCTGAACATTTTAGTGTCACATCATCACCAACTTCAGTTTCAAAAAAGAAGATGATTTGAGAAAGTTCCACGTTTGAAGGCATCACTAAAAAAAGAGAATCCAAACAAGTAATTACAAAATAGCAGTTTTGGACAAATGTGGTAGAAAAATCAATTTCACATCGTACAGCATAGGACATAACTTACATAATGCACCAAGAAGGATAAAAACAGCCAGTCCTCTCATTGTGGCACATGCTCTCTCTGTTGCACATCTGAGGTCTTCCAACTCAAATGAAGATTTAGTCATGAGCTGAAAAAACCTTTTACAAAGTGGAAATAGCAACGATTGGCTGAAAGAGAGAAAATGTACTTCCTGCTGTTTTGTCGAGGGTTTGTCCTTTTATTTTGGTTGATGTAAGGCAAGTTTTCTTTACCTAATGCACATTTTTACTGCCATAAATGCAAAGTAATTTCAGTGTTAGTAATTAAGTTAAAAAGAACACTGTCATAATTTTTTGTGGTCTGTCAAAAGGCACAAAAAAACAATATATTTTCCAAAAGAAAATTAGGATTAATTTAAAACACATTTTTTATTATAATAGTAACACAAAGTGCTTTCCACAAGAAAAATAGTTTACAAATATGGCTTGATGCTAAACGCACAAAATAATATTTTGATGATCTGTCCACACTAGCGACCACCCCACTCATGATCACAGAGGACGTCACCGCAGGATTCATTGCTGCCAGAAGGTCACGACAGGGAACCTGCTCATGGATAGATGAGATTACTTCTGTCTAATGGAAATGGAAGTAAGTTCAAACCTTGGGAATCTTAAGTACTCGGACATTTTCTATTTGTTAGAAATAAAGTATACCATTCTTGGAGAGCTTCACGATGAAGCTGAAGCTGTGACAAAAGCTTAGATGAAAGCAGATATTTATGCTGAGCTGATATAGTTTTGGACAATAAAAGCCTCTCATCAATTATGAGGGATGCATCCAATAATAGGACAGAAACACTTTGAATTTGGAGGAATTATTACGTCAGTGCAAGGTGAAAGCCGTATATCGTCAACCTGTACAAGACACTAGCACCATTACAGAGGAACGCTGAGAGAATTACTGACTACATGATCGGGTCAGAAACCTCCATCACAACGCTACGGAATGCGGGTGAGGCAATGAGTAGCGGTCTTCCTGTTGCTGTGGTTTTAAAAGTTTTAAACCATTTGTAAGACACAACCCACAGTAAGGACAATACAATGTTTGTTCAGTTCAATTGAGCTACGTGTTTTTGAAGATACAGACAAATTACCTCCAGCTAAATTAAGGGACAGCATAAGGATAACCGTGGCGAGAGCCACTCGAGGGCACACTCAATGGAGCAGAGACAACAATGACACCTAAATTATTTGTTTTATGGTGCAGAACAAAAAAACAATGTGCAAAAGTGTGTAGGAAGAAACACACCCAGTGACACCACTTGAATACACAAAGACAAAGCAGACACAGCGAGGAAAACCACACGTGAAACCGGAAGCAGATCTGGAGCTCTGTGCAGCGCTGTACACCTTCAGTTTGAGAATGAAGGAAGTGTTGCATCATCTCTTGGGCTGTGTCCGAATTACCGCCCTATCCCCATATAGTGCACTATATAGTGCGGTCGTCATTTTGTAGGGGTGTCCGAATCTACAGTTCAAAAATTGTGTGCACTAGAAATTTCCCATAAGTCTCTACGAAAAACCAGTGTGGATCGATGCTCACTCGATTGGCGAATATTGACCAGAATGCACTGCGTTCGGACCAGAATGCAATGCATATGAGCCACAATGCATTCCGTTTGAATTATTCGAAAATGGCGGACGGTTGCGCAAGGGAGACAACCGAAACATGTAAGTATATTAAAAAGTATCAAGTATGTGTTGTAAAATATATTTGTAAATATGTAAGATGATGTGTTTAATATATTATATTCCTCAATCGACAACCTATGTTGTTTTGAAGCTCATCAATTTCGGTAATGCTAAAGCTAATGCAAATTAGCGCCGAAGGCTAAAAACAAACGCTGTTGATATTACATCAAAAAGCAGTGATTTCTAAATGTAGTCATAAGTTATTAACACGTTTTAAATGTTTTTATATATGTAGGGACAGACGAGGATGAGGAAAATCTGATCCATTTGCGGATGGAGAAAGATAGCCTGTTTGTTTTCAGGCAAGCTCGTGCCACTTGATCATGATCAGATTTGTCTTCATTTGTTAATAAACGGTTAATCGTTGTCATATTGGGGTAAAGGTTTTTGTTGTGAAGAGCCAGAGGAGAGGGGGGAAGACAAAGAGCAAGAAGGGAGGAAGAGCGACAGGACAGTCTGTTAAGCTTACTTGAGTTAAAAATATTGTTCAAAAAATTTAATGTTGCCATTGTTTTTCCAATTAGTGTAATAAATGCATGAACAAAAATGAATTATTTACATGTATTATTTAAATCTGAGCCATTTTTTAACAATCTCAAAATGATTTTCATATAAATATCAAATGTAAATGTAAATAAATATGTAAATATTTACAATTTCGTTTTATATGTCAACATTTATTTTCATACATGTTAACAATAATGGTGGTCTTCTAGAGTCATGTGTGTCACAGTTGGAGCTGAAAGGAGAGCAGAGATTTGTCCTCGCAGACGGACGCCACTTTGCTCGTCTTGCTGGTTCCTGGTGTCGTCCTGCTGTGGCTCCCAGCAGTCCCCTTCGCTGATGCATAAATTGTGCAGGATTGCGCTGCAGGCAATGATTTTCATTGCAAATGTTGGTTTTACTTCCAGTGCCCCCAGAAATATCGCTCTGCTCCTCATCTTCATAATGCCAAATGCTCTCTCTCCACCACAGAGCGTACCCTGGTTGTAACGGGCCTCAACCACATTCCTCATGGGTTCCCTGTATGGTGTCAGTAGTGTGATGGGATGAGCAATGCAGGGATACCCACCATCACCTAAAAGGATCTTCAGGTGGGTTTGTTTGAGTTACATAAATTGGGCTTTTACGTAGAACCCGTGAATTATGGACTGATCCTTGATTCCCAACAAAAATATCTATAAATTTGGCATTAGAGTCACATACAGCCTGCTTTTGAATGGAATAATAAAGCTTCCTGTTAAAATAACAAGCTGCATTTTCTTTTAGGGGCTTTATTCTTATGTGGCAGCCATCGATGCTCCCCACGACCTTTTGGAAGGTGGAAGACCAAGTGAGCTGCTATAAAACCAGAGGCGACTTATGGTAGTTCATTCCCACTGGGAAGCTGGATGACCCTGCTCATCAGCTGGAGGATGCGGTCTGCCGTCCTGTGGACAACGTCGCTCACAGTGGACCGTGTCATGTCAAAGGCCGTGGTTACCACACCGTAAGATGTGCCACACGCCAGCCAGAAAAGAAACGCCAGGACCTCAGTCTCCTGTGCCCCCCCCCCAGAGTGTGGGGAACCCGAAGCTGCTCCACCAGATGCTCGATGGTCCTGCGGTTTAACCGAAAATCAGGTCGTGTGTTGGACTGACTGTCAGCGTAAAGGAACAGGACAGACATCTTTATGTTGGCAAAGCAGTAGAGACGCTGAAGACCCTGTAAAATGGAACAATAATTATTTCATTGAGGAAATTAAATCTGATTTTTTGAATGTTTCTATATTTATTTTGATGTCTTACATTTTAGTTTATGAAGTATTTTTGAATGCTGGAAAATCTCATGGTTTTTTTTTGCTGGGTTTTTGGATTTTTTATATAAATTTTTAAAAATAAAAGTATTTTTGTTTAAAACAAGTGATATGGTTTGACTCTGAATAAAAAATACTAAACTTTGAACTCACAAGTGTTTCATGTAATTAGACCATACAACTCATAATCCAATGTTGAAAAAGAATGTTAAACTCTTACCCAGCAGATTGTGTAAGCTTGAGCACAATTAGTAAAAAATGCTTAAGTTTAACTAAAAAAAAACTTTAAGTTTAACTCACAGGTTGTTCATGTCTGGTCAGGGCATCCAGAGGAAATCTTCTGAGACGTCTGCTTCTCCTTGCTGCCCTGTGATGCTGCATATCTGCTCGTTTTCGGCCAGGAACACGGGCAGATTCATATTCAAAGCTATTTTCAGTAAGGTAGAAGAGAAAACTACAGAAAAAATGCCTCCTCACAAGAGCCCCTAAATCATTCAACGGCACAAAAATAAAAAATAAATATTGCCACGGACTAATGACTTGAGGGTTTATTTCTGAACAAATACATTAAATTAACACCAATGTGTTTATAATTTTATTATTCATAAATCAGCCACGTTTTCCATGATCAGAACACAGCAGATTCATAAATAGTCTTTGTAAAATGTTCATATTTATTATGTTTTTACTTTGACAAATGGGTGTCATTCTCCGTGTTAAATAGAAGTAGTTCACCTCCAGACCAGGTGGCGGCGGTAATGCGTCATTTTGTTTTCGTGTCAAGTGCCATATGAACAACACCCGAAAGAGAAAAGTAGTGAGCACGGGTGTCCGAATTGCTTTTAAAATTCAGAGAACTATATAGAGAACTATATAGTGCCGCACTATTTAGGGTTTTAGTAGTTAGGGGTTAGGGCGGTAATTCGGACACAGCCTTGGTCACAGGTCGTCTCTGTTGTATTACATGTGTGGCAGACAAAAGGGCCACTTAATTAATATCACCTGTGTGCACCAGCTGCTTCACTAGAGAGCTGATAAAAGCTGTCAAAGCTAGAATAAGCTAAGATCCACTGTTTTCAGGTTGGAACCCTCAGCGGGTTTGCAGCATCAGATGCTGTTTGGGTGCGTTTCCAGCCCTAACTGTAAACTGGGTAGGTTTGGTATTTGCTGCTGCACCATTTCTACTCTGTCAAAACGTGTTCAGAACACAGGCTGTTTTTGCTCCAGTTAGTTGTCCTCCTAGGCCTCGGGAGCAAGTATGTGTGTGTTTGTTTTATAGGCTTTGTTTATTTGTAATTGTGCTAATCTACCTTTAGTTGGAGGTGCCAATGTTTCGTTGTTTCATTGTTTTGCCTTTTTTTTTTCTCTGTGCACCATTGTTTGACCATCGCCACTGCCGGGACTCTGAAGGGCTGAGTTTGGCACAGGCTGTGGATTCAGCTGACAGGCTTCCCTCCACGCGGTGGAGCGGCGTGACATGGTAGAAATTGAGAGCAGTCTGTTTGGGTCTCCTCTCTTGTCTCCCTGGTGCACCGGACACCGCCAGAGCTCAGATTCACCACATCAGCTTGGGGTCAGTGGCTGCCGCTGCACGCAACAGGCGTGACGTTGGGACTTCTTGCGCCAGGTTGAAAGACTATCCAGTCGAGCCAGAAGAACTTTATGCAGGCTTTGCCGTGACCCAATATTGTGGTGTTTGGGGTTTTTTTGGTTTTGTAGTTTTTGGTTTTGTGTTTCAGGAGAAAATCGCTTTATTGCTAACCCTTCTGTGAAAGCCGGGCGGTGACCCTCTTTTGCTATCTTATGTGTGTGTGTGTGCTGCATTCGTGTCCAGCTTAATTAGTGAGTGTGTGTCACTGAACACCACTGAGATGACGAGAAGGGTAAGGATCTGTCTCCTTGTACTTGTGTATTTTTCATTTTAACATTGGCCTTTAAGAAATCCCTTTTGTATAAATAAAGATATGTGTATCTTCTTATCTTCTTGCTTGGTTTCCTATTTTTGAGAGTCGTGCTCTTATTTGTTTTTCATTTTCTGGTGGCTTCACCCAAAAATAAAGCACGTTTGTAGTCCATTCCTGTGGCGGGTTATGATTTTTGAAAGAAATAACTGACATGTGCAATTCCACCTAAAGGGGGTCCAAAGGAAAAGAAAAACAGGTGAAACAGCATATCTCTGCACGTGCCAAAAGCAAAACCAAACAGCTCTGCATCTGGGTAAGATGCAGTTTGGTTCCTCGTGAGCCTCATCGCTGTTATAAGCTGTTGTAAGACTGATCAGTACTGACACAATAATTACCAAAATGTTTTCAAAAAGTAAAAAAGGGTTAAGGTGGAGTGCTGAGCTTTTCAGGAAATTGGACAGAGTTTTATTTGTTGACGGAGCTGAATGCAAAACCTGCGTGCTTTGTATGTCGTCAACAGGTTGCAGTGCTCAAAGAATATAACTTTCAGCACCACAGTGAGACTCACCATAAAGAAACATTTAACCATTTGCAATTAAGAAAAAAGATTTACCAAGTATTAGCTGGACTGAAAAAATAACCGTCTGCATTTACTGCAGCCATGACCTCAGTGATGGAGGAGTGACAGACACCTTATTGCAAACAAGTTGTAAACATCCAATGTTTAGGATGGTGAACTTATAAAAACTGCTGAAGGTTGCAGAACGTTTTCCCCCCTTAAGCAGTCGACCTTTAATAGCATAAGTCTGTCAAGGATTACAATCAGATACAACATATCTGAGGAGGTCTGGGCGGAAAAATGAAGGAATCCAGTCATTTATTGCATTTTTGGTCGCTATTGATGAAAGCACTGACTTCACAGATGTGTACAGCTGTGCATATTTATTAGAGGTGTTGAAGAGACGTCACAGCACAGCAGAGTTTCTTGAGTTGATGGACACAACAAAGGCTGATGACGGAGTCAGCTCTCTAGTCACTGATGGCGCCCCATCAAAGTTCAGGAAGAATGCAGGTCTTGCCACAAAATTCAGGCAGCTAACCAGGAAAAAATTCTTGGACATTTTATTGTGTTTTGCAAAATTGAATGACAGTGAATGTGTTGCTGCAGGATTTGAATTGATGGCCGGCTTAAGTTTCAGGAGAGAAAGGGAGGTTAACTCCAAATTCTTATGTTCACAAATGTTTGCAAGTTTTATTTAGTGTAATTTTTCATTGATCTGCATATTTACCGTTTAGGCAGGGTGTTTAATTTTTTTCCGTATCCCCTCTTGAGTTTATTATCGGCTTGTGGCAATGATGAGGAGACAGGTCTTGTCTTCGATATGTGAAGCTTTATTCACTCATATGCCAACAACTCGTATAAAGCGGGAAAAAACATCTTATATAGGAACACTCAATAAGACCACGCCCCTGCAACTGCAAAGCCTGTTGGGTGTGAAGCCCAGAGGCTAGGATAACACCACACAGCCCCCCCCCGAACACCCAGAAAGGAACTTAATCGTCAAAACCCATTCTGCAAGGGCGTTTAATGAGTCTGCCAAAACGGCTATGTCGACCCACAGCCTGTGGAGCCAACTGTGGGGCGCTGTCTGTAGAGCGTGGCAGATCTGGGGGTCTGGAAGGAGGACGTCCCCGGCGAGGAACTTGAGCTGGCCGCACAACGTCGCCTGTCAACACAAACGCTGGTTTCAGCCGGTCCACTGTCACAATGTCTCTGCGCCCTCCCATGTCCAGGACAAAACATTTGTCCCCCTTCTCCAGGACACGAAACGGACCATCGTAGGGGGGATGAAGGGGCGAGCGGTGGGCGTCATGTCGGACAAAAACAAACCGGGCTGACTGGAGCGATGCAGGCATGAATGACCGTGGGACGCAGTGGTGCACGGGGCCAGGAGCCGACGGTAATCGGGGGCCTGGGGCAGACGACTCTAATAAAAACTCCCCAGGAATTCGGAGTGGCTGTCCAAACACTAACTCAGCGGAGGACGCGTCCAGGTCGGTCTTAGGAGCCGAGCGTAGCCCTAGTAGGACCCACGGCAAACGATCCAACCAACAGTCATCTGTGAGTGCTGCGCGGAGGGCAGCCTTAAGAGAACGGTGGAACCGCTCACACAACCCGTTCGCTTGAGGGTGATAAGCCGCAGTACGGTGCACCTGCACCCCTAAAGATCGCGCCATTCCCGACCAAAGCTCCGAAGTGAACTGGGGGCCCCTGTCTGAAGTAATATCTGATGGTAGACCAAAACGGGCAACCCAGGCAGAGAGAAAAGCACCGACTACGTCAGCAGATGTAGTGGAGGACAGAGGAACTACCTCAGGCCACCTGGTGGTCCGATCCACCATTGTCAATAAATATGTGAAACCCTTCGAGGGAGGCAGTGGGCCAACCAAGTCCACGTGAACGTGGTCAAAACGCTTGGCTGGGATCGGGAAAGGTTCAAGGGGGGCTTTTGTGTGCCGGTGAACTTTGGCGCGCTGACATGGAACGCAAGCCGCGGCCCAGCCCTTCACATCCTTACGCAACCCAGGCCACACAAAACGGGAACTAACCAGCCGCACAGTCGCACGCACACCTGGGTGTGAGAGGGAGTGAACAGATTCAAAAATGCGCTGCCGCCACCCCGCAGGAACCACCGGCCGAGGCCGTCCTGTGGAAACGTCGCACAGGAGAGTTGGACCTCCATCTTGCCACACAATCTCCTCAAGCTTGAGGCCGGAACAACCGGAGCGGAGGGCAAGAATGTCTGCATCACCAGGCTGCTCGGCTGCCATAGCAGAAAAATCTGTCCCAACAAGCACCGGGGAGACGAGTATGCGTGAGAGGCAGTCAGCAACGGTGTTAGACTTTCCGGCTACGTGACGTATGTCAGTCGTAAACTCAGAAATGGCTGCCAGATGGCGCTGTTGGCGCGCGGACCAAGGTTCACTCACCTTAGCCATGGCAAACGTAAGTGGTTTATGATCCACATAGGCAACGAAAGAACGTCCTTCCAACAAAAACCGGAAATGTCGAGTCGCCAAATAGAGTGAAAGCAACTCGCGGTCAAAAACACTATACTTGCGTTCCCGAGTCTGCAACTTGCGGCTAAAAAACGCAAGAGGCTGCCAAGCGTCCGCCACGCGCTGCTCTACCACAGCACCCACTGCTATGTCTGAAGCGTCAGTAGTCAGAGCGATCTCAGCATCTGGGTCTGGGTGTGCGAGGAGTGCAGCCTTTGCTAAGGCTGACTTAGCTCCGTCAAATGCAGCAACGCGGTCTGGGGTCCAATCCACAGGGTCTGTGGCTTTCTTTGAACGCAAGCTGTCGTAAAGCGGTTGTAACAGGTGGGCAGCCCGGGGAATGAACCGGTTGTAAAAGTTCACCATCCCCAAGAACTCCTGTAGGGACTTAACCACTTCAGGACGGGGAAATTTTGCCACGGCCTGGACTTTGGTGGGAAGAGGAACCGCACCCTGTGCTGAAATACGATGGCCCAAAAAATCAATGGCTGACAGACCAAACTGGCATTTACCCGGGTTAACAATCAAGCCGTGGGTTTCCAACCGCTGGAAAACCTCCTTTAGGTGCACGAGATGCTCTTCAGGGGAGGGGCTGGCTACCAAAATGTCGTCTAGATAGACGAACACGAACTCGAGACCGCGTAGCACAGAGTCCATTAACCTTTGAAAGGTTTGGGCTGCACCTTTAAGACCGAAGGGCATGCGCAGGAACTCAAAAAGTCCAAAAGGAGTGATCACCGCAGTCTTAGGCACGTCTTCTGCCCGCACCGGAACCTGATGGTAACCGCGCACCAGGTCCACTTTGGAAAAAATTGAGGCGCCGCACAAACGAACCGAGAAATCCTGAATGTGGGGAATGGGATAACGGTCAGGTGTTGTAGCGTCGTTCAGACGGCGAAAATCCCCGCACGGGCGCCAGGAACCATCTGCCTTTGGCACCATGTGGAGGGGCGACGCCCACGGGCTGTTAGAGCGCCTCACGATACCCAGACTTTCCATGGTGGCGAACTCCTCCTTAGCAATGGAGAGTTTTGCTGCATCGAGGCGCCGTGCCCGAGCAAACACTGGCGGGCCCTTAGTGGGAATGAAATGCTCTACGCCGTGCTTAGCCACAGTGGAGGAAAAAGCGGGGGTGGTCAAGGATGGAAATTCAGCCAATAAGCTCTGAAAAACGTCATCGCATGACAAAAAATGCGCGCGCATAACAGGCCCAGATCCCCCAGCTGCACATGGGACAGTGGCAAAAGTGATGGCGTCTATTAGTCTGCGGTTAGCCATGTCCACCAACAAACTATGTGCACACAGAAAATCTGCACCGATAATGGGAACAGAAACAGAGGCAACGACAAATTCCCAACTGAACTTACGTCCATGAAAACATACAGTTGTCCTTTTGGTCCCAAAAGTCCCGATAGCAGATCCGTTAGCCGCACACAGCGGCGGTCCACTGGTGGACATCTCTGAGCCGGAGGGGGGAATCAAACTCTTCTGGGCGCCAGAGTCCACCAAGAAACGACGTCCGGAGCAGGAGTCCGTAACAAACAGCAGCTCTCCACGTTCGCCAGCACTCACAGCTGCTACTGAGTGCCGGCTGCTGCGTTTCCCGAACTCGAAAACGCACATGGCGGGACACAGCGCTTTGCTTTCCGTCCGAACCTCTGATGGAAACGGCAAAGGGAGCTCCCGCGACGCGCGCCCGCGCCAACTGCAGACACCGACACAGGATCGTCCTCCATCTCCTGCAGGTGGGCATCAGACGTCACATGCTGCACGGCGAAACGCCTGGTAGCCAGCAGAACTCGGTCCGCTTCCTCAGCCAGTCCTCTGTAATCTCCCGCCGCCAGGCGAGGAGAGTTGGCCAAAGCCGCGCGCACGGGCGGCGGCAGCTGCCGCAAAAAAATGTGCGGGAAAAGAAAACCGCCCTCATCCGAGCCGAGCAGCGAGAGCATGCTGTCCATCAAGTCCACAGCCGAACTGTCTCCCAGGCCCGACATGCTGAGGATCTTCTCCGCTCTCTCCGAAGCAGACAGGCTGTATCTCCGCAGCAGAAGCTCCTTCAGAGCCGCGTACTTTTCCTGCGGGGGCGGGCTGCGCAGCAGCGGCATTGCCCTGCGTGTGGACTGCTGATCCAGAGCAGCCACCACCAAGTAGTACCTGGCATCATCCGTGTGCACCCCGCGCAGATGAAAAAGGGCCTCGACATGGTGGAACCAGGAGGCGGGATCGCTCTGCCAGAACTCGGGCAGCTTCACGGCGGCGGCAGCTAGCATGGCCGGGTCCCCGCGCGTGGGAGATGGCGAGGTCACTGAAGATGACGTTGAAACTCGCGCGTCTGCTGGTTCTGACATTATTCACGATTGGGGTCACCAATGTGGCAATGATGAGGAGACAGGTCTTGTCTTCGATATGTGAAGCTTTATTCACTCATATGCCAACAACTCGTATAAAGCGGGAAAAAACATCTTATATAGGAACACTCAATAAGACCACGCCCCTGCAACTGCAAAGCCTGTTGGGTGTGAAGCCCAGAGGCTAGGATAACACCACAGGCTCATATTTCTCAGACACTAGGTTTTTTTTTCGGTGGCATGTTTAGGAATTGCTTTTCTCAATATTTACGCTTTTATTTACGATTGTTAATAGAGTTGAGAAGTGCAGCTGCTCTATGCCTGCGTGGCGTCTTCTCCGAGAACAGGAAGGTTAAAGGTCAACTACACTTCTGTGGTGTTTGTAGACTGGACCTGGCAGCAAGTTTGTGCAATTTCGTGCAAATCCCTGAAACAAAAGTGTCATTTACCGTATCGTGGAAAAACACAAAAATCACCAATTCTCAGAGTTTGCCACAAAATGGCCGCCAAGCCGTAAGTTGTGTGGCCATATAATAAAGATTTCAAAACGTTCTTGGCATATCTCCAACACGTGTGTTTTGGTTTCGTAAGTGTATTTTAAAAACAAATTTTATCTGTGATTTTCGGCTCATTACTTTTTTTTACGGGATTGCTCGCCATGATGTCCTCGTCTCCGGGGGGGTTGACATTGGCTTTGTGGAAAATTCATTTTCAATTTGTCCTAGGTGTGTTCACATTTGGGGGACTTTTCGAGTATGCGGCGGGGGTCAAATTTTCGCTAAAAGGCGTCGAAATCTTTCCAACTGCGAAAACAATATGGTCCTTGCAGTGAGTGACTGCTGCTGCGGACCATAATAAAGTGGTACCCAAAGTACTGTAAATTTCTGAATTTTTGAAAAAGAAAAAGTCAGTATGGAAAAAATATTTTTATTAAATTAGTGTTTATAAGGAATTTTACCTATTAATCACCAATAAATGCTTACAGTAAAGATCTAGATTTAAATAATTTGAACAAGAAAAAAGCACAAATTGTTATCTTACTCAGAAGAACAAACCATTGCGGTTTTGATCACAGAAAAAAAAAACTGTTCTTCTAGTTTGGTTCTTAAGGCTCTGAAGGTCAAGTCCCCACAGGTTTAAAATGGCTTACAATGTAATTTAGTCTATCAAAATCAAGGATTCATAGTCCTTAGAAAATGCGGGGGGCTGCATATTATTGGTTTTATGACAGAGGTCTGCAGCCCAGTGGAAATTTGAACGCAGGCCACATTTGGCCCATTGTACAGACTTTGGACATGCATGTTCCAGACCTTTCCCAATTTAACACAAACTAAGGAACCAAATGTACCCATGGTAGAAAGAGATGGGATAAACAAATTAGCCAATTTGCTTACTATCAGTTTATAATTTTATTACCCCTCTTTTAAACCAGGCTTTTAGATGAAACTTTGAAATGTGGTATGTGGTATTCATTTGTATTCATTTTATCTATTCATATATTTTATGACATCTTTGATGCATCTATCTTTATTGACATTTTAATTCACTTCAGAGTATTCACAATACTCTAAATTGTGTGAATGTCATGTAAATGGGTGCGTGATTGTGGCTCTGCGACAGACTGGCGACCTGTCCAGGACACCAGGGTTTTCCCTGGACATGTGGCCAGGATAGGCTCCTGCAGCCCTGTGACCCTGAAAGGGACAAAATGGTAGAAGAATGGATAAATGACTGAATTTTTATTTTCACTGAAGAATGTAATCAGTGACGTTAGAGTATATAGAGAATACATCTAGTATATTGTGTCAATGAGTGCATAACACAAAAATCTGGGTGTAGACCGACATTGCAGAACCAGTGCAACTTGGTAGCCGGACGAAAGACTGGAGGTGGCTCCGAGGGCGGAGCAGAAAGCCTGTCAGACTTGGGAGACGAATTGCGGTCTGCGGTCGGACACTATGTCTGAGGGGATCCCATGATGGCGGAAAACCTGGTTAATGAGAATGTTGGCGGTTTCCGTGGCCGTGGGTAACTGTGCGAGAGGAATAAATTGAGCAGCTTTAGAGAAGTGGTCAATGATTGTGAAAATCCACTCCAATGTGTGACCATGGGTGGCTGGGAGTAGGTAACGGCAGCAAATAACCCGCAGGAGGTGAGTTGGAGGCTTTTGAGCGAGCACAGGTGGTGCAGGCAGTGACGTACTCACAGACGTCCTTGTCCATGGAGGGCCAATAGAAACGTCTCTTGAGCAGATTGAGGGTACGGTGAACCCCTTCATGGCAGGTGACCTCAGGTGATTACGTCGGATTTGAGGGAATCAGGGACAAACAGTGTTCCAGGAAGGCATGAAATATGAGCAGGTACCTCACCTTGTGCTTGCTGTACTTTGGTCTCTATATCCCAGGTGAGACTGCCGACAAAACAGGAGTCAGAGATGATGGTGGATGCCGAGGTGGAATCAGAGGAGTTGTACTTTCTGGAAAGGGTGTCTGGTTTAACGTTCCGACTACCTGGCCGATAAGTGATGGTAAATCTGAATCTGGCGAAGAACAAACACCAACGAGCTTGTCATCAGTTTAATCTTTTTGCTGAGCGAAGATATGCCAGGTTTTTGTGATCCGTCCAGACTATAAACGGTTGTTCTGCCCCCTTCAGCCAGTGGCGCCATTCTTCTAGTGCAAGTTTGATGGCTAATAGTTCCCTGTTTCCAACATCATAGTTTCGTTCTGCGGGACTGAGTTTTCGGGAGTAATAGGCGCACGGCTTGAGTTTTCCAGATGAGGCTTCACGTTGGGACAGAACAGCTCCAACCCCCAGTCAGAGGCATCAACTTCAACTATGAATTGTTTTTGGACGTCAGGCTGTATGAGGATGGGAGCCAAGACAAAAAGTTCCTTCAGTTTTTTGAAGGCGGTATCAGCAGCAGGAGTCCAAACATAAGGTTTGTTGACGGAGGTGAGTTGTGTGAGGGGGGCCGCTATGCTGCTGTAATTGTGAATAAAGCGTCTGTAAAAGTTTGCAAAACCTAGGAACTGTTGTAGTTTTTTGCGAATTTCTGGAACATCCCATTCGGATACTGCTTGGATCTTGGAGGGGTCGGGCCTGATGCTACTAGCCTCGATGATATAGCCCAAAAAGGGTACCGTGGAGACGTGAAATTCGCATTTCTCAGACTTGACAAATAATTTATTTTCCAGAAGTCTTTCGAGGACGAGGCGAACATGGTGTTCATGCTGAGTGAGGTTATTAGAATAAATGAGTATGTCGTCAAGGTAAACAAAGACGAATTTGTTTAGAAAGTCACGGAGAACATCGTTGACTAGCCGTTGGAAAACCGCGGGGGCGTTTGTGAGTCCGAAGGGTATGACAAGACATTCATAATGCCCAAAAGGTGTATTAAAGGCGGTTTTTGATTCGTCTCCTTCTTGGATGCGGACCAGGTGATAAACACATAATGTCCTACTAATTTCAAAGAGTCAGCTTTGAGCCTTTATTTTGACATGCATGCAGCTGCCGACATTACGCTCCTATTATGACACAAAAGACTCTTAACAATGTCTTCATCCTATTTCCTCTTCACACTTATGGTGCAAAAAAAAAAAAAAAAAAAAAAGGATGAAATAACTCCGAGTGAAGCAACGTAAAACAGGCACATGACAAGGAATTAGGCAGAAGAAACACCCGTGCTCAACCCAATTTCGACAAAAGCAGGCAGTGGGGATTATTTCCCACAATTCCCTGCTCCGACACAGCAGACGTACGTGACCACCGCCCTCTGCTGCAAGACGCTTGCGCCCCCACCTCTTTGCGCTACTCTTTGGAACATAACAAGTCAAAAAACTTGAGAGGGGTGCGCAACTCACTGGTGGCTGGGTGAATCACAGGTGATTGGGAGTCTTTTTCTATCTAACACTCATCTCTGGGCAGCAGCTGCACCTCCCGTCACAGAGACGGAGCCCAATGAGGGAAAGGGAGGGATGGTGGGCGCAGACCATTTTTTATGGATTGAGGTTTTTTGGAGGATTTCTGCTGTTGGTGTTGCACAAAATTAGGGAAATGCCAAATATTTTTGGAATAATCCCACTGATGAGTTCTATGATTTAGTTTTATAAGACCTAAAAATAGTATTCACAGTAAGTTTTTTTTTAGATCTAATCCCTCTGATGTGTTTCACAAAGACACACAGGACGTCACACACCAAGAAATTATTGCTAAAAATGAAGCAGGAGTCCAGCTCTAAAAGAAATGCTCTAAAAAATGATAAAAGACCAAAGAAAACGGAATTATTTGATTTTTTATTTCTTATTATTATTATTTCCAGGCTTTCTTTGTTTCGTTCTGCAGCATGTTCATATTTGTATAATTTTGACAGAATATATTTCTATGGAGAGCAAAATATTATAAGTTATTTAAGGTTTAACTTGAGTTACTCTGGATTAATGATCCTGTTTTTATTCATATTTATGTTCAAAAAGTTCAGTTTAAAAGGTTTAAAAGTTTAGCTTTAGTGTGTTCAGTTAATGTTTATCTTCTTCGGTTCAAAACCTTAAGTGTGTTTTTAATTTAGGCCCCATGTGTGACTGAGTTTCACCCCCCTGTAATACGAGTCTAGAAAATGAATTCTTTTGTGTAAAATGGCTAAATAGAAGATAGGGAACACAACAGGAGGTTGTCAAATTTTGTATGGAGTAAGTTAGTAAGTTGGACACGCCACTGACAAAGAACCTATGATATTTGCGATGGTTGCCGGAAGTAAGGATGAGAATGGGTTTGGTGTGATGCGTAATTCGAGAGAGTTGTTGTCCCCCTAAACCAGCAGCATTGATGGGGGAGTCTAGAGGTTCAACCGGTAGCTGGAGCTGCTTAACAAGGTTTACGTTGATGAGGCTGTGTTCAACACCAGAGTATATGAGAGCACTAAATTCGTGGACTTGATTGAGATGGGAAATTTTGACTGGAACGTAAAGAAAGGTTTTAATGGGTTTAGCTTTCTCAGAATTGTCCCCCCGCTGCCTGTCGTTTAGTGGGGGGTTTCGGGAGTTTAAACGCAGCGAACAGCGTGACACGACATGACCGGCATTTCCATAATAAAAACAGAGTCCTTCGTCTCTGCGTTTTTGTCTTTCTTCTGCGGTTAGCTTTGAGTGACCTACTTGCATGGGTTCATCTTGGAGTGAGTCCGAGGTGTCAGGACCGGGCGGAGCCGGATTGTGCATCATAGGATGAAGGAGTGGAGTGTTGGATGGAGATTTCCGAATTACTAGGCTTCGTTCAGTATGACGTTCACTGAGTCTGATGTCTGACCGGAGAGCTGCAGAAACAAGCTCCTCAAAAGTGTTAGCTTCGAGTTGAGTACATAAATGATCTTTGATTCTTTCATTTAATGACTGATAGACTATCCCCTTGAGAGCGGGGTCGGGCCAGCCAGCCTCTACTGCCAGGATGCGGAAGTCTATGACGTGGTCACTTACCGAACAGTTGTGTTGCTTGAGGCTAAGCAACCGTCTGATGGCTTCTTCCTGTTTACGTGGCTGGTCGAATACCAGACGAAACTCCCCGATGAAGCGTTCAAACGGGAGATGAGTGATGGGATGAGTGGCTAAAAATGCTTGGGCCCTCTGGAGCGCCTTATTGCGAAGAGAGTTGACAATAAGTGTGATTTTGCTGTGATCGGTGCGATAATACCTGGGTGCTAATTGGAATAGGAGTTAGCATTGAAGTAAAAATCCACCGCAGGCTTTGACGTCACCGTAGAATGGTTCCGGTTGGAGACTGAAGTTTTCAGGTGACAGAACTGTGAGAAGGGCTGGAGCATTTCCGGGTTGATAAGGAGTTGCCGAAGTGTTTCCGGGGGGAGGAAGATCCGTAGTAGCTGTGGATTTTGAAACATGATCAGATAAAATATTTAGAGTCTGAGTCATATTGTCCATACGACGGTAAAGGTCATATTGCGCAGAAGACATCTGAGTTATGGTATCCGCTTGTTGTTTGAGGAAGATCCCTTGCTGAGCGATGGAGTGAGGGAGCTCTTCCGGGTCAGCTGGGTCAGGTGTATGGCCAGTCCGTTCTGTCATGATCACGCGAGACTTGACAGACCCAAATGCTGAAACCCCGGAAGGAGACAGGGAAACCTTAGGTAAGTTTGACGGATTTAATCTATTGCCAATGGTGGAATTGTAAGCAAG
The DNA here is from genome assembly GCA_023969325.1 of Oryzias curvinotus. Lineage (NCBI taxonomy): Eukaryota > Metazoa > Chordata > Actinopteri > Beloniformes > Adrianichthyidae > Oryzias > Oryzias curvinotus. The sequence goes on from CM043715.1 coordinate 10,387,600, forward strand.
ATGGATGTCCAGAGTTCAGGAGGCAGAGAGGTGATGTGGCTAGAGGGTCTTGACGGTAGCAACCAGATGACGGGAACTGAGCAGGATGCGAGGCAAGAGCGAGGAGCACGGAAGAATGACAACAACAAGGTGAGCACTCGTGGTGAATGTTCCTGAAAGCGGCAGACAGACAAGAAGTTAGCATGGGAGAAAACAGGCATGAACAAAAACATGAGACGGCCAGACTAAGCACCATAGGATTACAACGGACTGGCGTAGGATACTGGTCCTGAAACTCCTTAAGAGGCTGCAGGCTGATGAGGAGATTGGCTTCAGCTGATTGCGTTAGGCAGGGAGAGAGAGGTGGAGGGGAAGGAGTCTGACAGAGGCACCATGACAGCCTCTGAGCCAGTGCTGGTCTTTGCTATAGGTAAACTAGGTGACCGCCTAAGGTCGCATCGTAGCTTTTCACAGCCGTTTGATGTAGCCGTAATTAATATCCAAAATGAAAAGACCAAAACCGTCCAGTGCCCAGCACAGAAAAAGGCGAAAGAAAGAAGAGAGACGCAAACAGAACAAAGGTGATGAACTATTCCTATTATATTCATTTTCCCTTCAATTCTCTATATGTGATTGTAGGTAGATATACAAAATAGCTAAAGTTAGCTAAATAGTAAGTCACCGTTAGCTTACATGTTGCAAAAAGTTCACTCTCTTTTTCATAAGCGAAGGAGATTATATTAACTCACCTGGAGGAGGTGGTTGGGACAGATGAGTTAAAAGGGGTTTTAATTAAAAAAAAAAAAAATTCTAAAATTATTATTGCCAAAACTTAATGCAACTCCTAAAAACAAATATTTGACTCAAATATTGTGCTGACGATGCCAGTGGCATTGGAAATAAGCATGATTTTAATGAGCACATTTATGTGGTAAAGTTTATCTGTGGATGCATTGAAAAGTATTTCAGTCAATTTTAACATTATTCATTTCACACCTTATAAGGAAGGCCCAAGCCCAGACTCCTTTGTTGTTGCTGATCTTAACGTTTGCTTTTCTGAGTGACATCTAAGGTAAGACAATGCTATTCTTTATTAATATTAGTTGCAGAAACACAGCTGTCCAAGTGGAATTTGTGCCCTCTGCCATGCCAGTCAGGGATGCAGCAGCAGAAGAAGAGACTCAACTAAATCCCAATGAAGGGCCAAATAGTGACACCTTTGTTTTTCTTGATGATTTCTCAGGTGAAATACAAGTGCTGTTGTTTTTTAATTCACTTTAACTAGAAAATATCGTAAATCTTAACGATAAAATTAATAAATATTATTCTGACAAAAAACTGTGGGTCGACTGGGTTAGGATACCTTACCCAATTTTGAGTACAAGTTTATGTGGTAGATTTTTAAATGCTTCTTTTGTACAATTTTTTTTTTTCCGGTTCCGGGTTACAACACGGACGCGTGTGGCTCACGGCGGCTATACAACTATCTTCAAATGACTAAAAAAGTTGATTTTCTCCAAAAAAGAGAGCTGACCATGGCCCCCAAGAAAAGCTAGGAATACGAAGACCTTAAAAAGACTCTTGATGATATCAAAGCTACGTTGGATCCTTTTATGGAACAAGTGTCCGCAAAGCTAGCTCCTCTGATTGAGCTGATGGAAGAATTCAGAAGATTTCGTGCTCAAAACGAGCAATGAGAAAACCCGGTCGACATTCTGGAGAAAAGACTGGACGATGTGGAACAACAAGTAAGGATGAATAATGTCATTCTCACTGGAGTACCGATCAAACCTCGGGCAAAGCTAAATGCTGCTGGAGTTAGCATTGCTAATGCTAATAGCGCTAGCAGTCCCTCTCAGACGGTGAGCGGTGGAGAGTCTCTGGAACATCGAGTGGAATCATTTCTCACGTCTAAAGGGATTTCCCTGGATCTCAACACCATCGAGACCTGCCACCCGCTACCCAGGAGAAAGGAAATGGATAAACCAGCCATCCTCATCAGGTTTGTGAATCAAAAACACAAGCTAGCTCTGATCAATCAAATGAGGAATCTCAAAGGTTCTGCTGTTTATCTGAACGACCATCTGACCAGAAGGAATGCTGAAATCGCCAAACATGCATGGCTTCTCAGGAAGCGTAAGCAGATTGAGAACACTTGGGTTAAAGGCTGCAAGATTTACGTCAAACCACTCGGATCTCCGGACCGGTCCAAGGTTCTGGTTGTGAACACCATGAAGAACTTTGAGAAGTGTTTGATCACGGACGTCTGAAACAACATGGAGTAATAAATCAAAGAGCCAAATAATTTCAAGAAATATGACGCCTAGATTCATTGCTTTCTCCAAAAGTCCAACGTAACCTGATTCTCAGCAGAGAGCTTTTGATCTGCAGACAACTTGACCTCCACTTTCACCGCAGTTGATATCAGCTGAAGAAGGATATGGACCTGAATCTAATGTCTGCAGACATAACAGTGAAGAGACTAGAAACTGTTTTGAACCCAGAAGAACGGCTGTTAATCAGCAGAAGAAGAAATGCCAACCTTGGACAAACGACAGATTATGGACCCTTTTTATTTTCCCTTACAGCATTACTTTATTTAAAAAAGATAAAATAAAATAAAAAATACAAAAAAGTAAAACAAATGATTAATCACTTATTGAAAGTGGTTAAATTGATCGACGTTTAATGATATTACTTCACTTGCTCCAAAAATTGATAAATTGATTCAAAAATCTTTCCTAATGTAACATAATTATGCACGTTTTTAGCTTTTGATACTTGTTGAAATTTTGCTATGAAAAACAGTGTTGTGTCTATTTTACTGATATAGTATTATTTATAATCATATGAATGACTTTTATAAGTATCATAATCTGCATATATTTTAGATGACTGATCTGATCTCCCTGATCTCCCTTTCAAGCAATATTTATTAATATGTCTAATTATCCTAAGTTTGATTAGTTACTGTATGAATGTATAACTGATGATTCTGTTGCTTTTGTGTATTATTTCTATTTAATTGCTTGAAATAATAAATTACAAAATCATGGATGGAAAAAATGAATGATAAAAAAATGGATGTCATTTGTGTGTATTGTTTGCAATGCAGTGGGGCTCACCGCCTTCATTTTTGACAGTTACCTCGACTAAAAAATCTAAATGTAAGCAAACAAAAAACTGTAGATAAATCTTTCTTTGGGAGTGTATCAACACTGATGACCTAGAAATGTCCAAGCATACGTTCCCTCCAACAGCAGTCTATTTCTTGAATTCTGTTACAAATATCCAATGGAGACTAACCAAGGAGCTGGGAGACTCGACCAGACTGGATGACTTCAAGGTTTTTAATCATAACCACAACACAACCAAGTACTGAAGCCGCTTCGACAACAAACACAGTTAGGAGCCTCCTTTAATACTGCAACTAAGTGAGAGAATTGCTGGCAGGTGCGACGGATCATGAAGGTCACAGACAACCTGCAATGAGAAAACCAAAACAAAACAAAAAATCATTTGGGGTAACCATAACAAAATTCTATCTAAAAAGGAAATGTAAAAATTATTTTGTGTGCTACATCCACTATATTCCTGTTTAAAATAAATACAATATAATACTGTAATTGTTTTAAAGTATATTAGTAATTTTGTGGAGTAGTAAAGAAATATTTTTAAATTAAATAATAAACTGATATAAGCAGAAATCTCTTTTTCTGTTAGAAAATAGATATTTCTTCCTGTTTCTTTGATAAAAGGAATTGAATATTATAATAGCTGTGTCTCTTTTTAAAGACCACAAAAAATGAGCTCTTTTTAAATTATGCAACTATTACTGCTATACTTTTAGGAAACATCCTTAAATAAAATGTCAACCGCTCAGCAAAACAGCAGGAAGTACATTGTCTCTCTTTGAGCCAATCGCTGTGATTTCCACTTTGTAAAAGGTTTTTTCAGCTCATGACTAAATCTACATTTGAGTGGGAAGACCTTAGTTGTGCGAGAGACAGGTGATATGCCACAATGAGAGGACTGGCTGTTTTTATCCTTCTTGGTGCATTATGTAAGTAATGTCCTATGCTGTACGATGTGAAATTGATTTTTCTACCACATTTGTCCAAAACTGCTATTTTGTAATTACTTGTTTGGATTCTCTTTTTTTAGTGATGCCTTCAAATGTGGAACTTTCTCAACTCCTCTTCTTTTTTGAAACTGAAGTTGGTGATGATGTGACTCTGAAATGTTCAGCAACTGGCTTTGATCAACGGTTGCTTTACTGGTTTAAATTCCAGTTTGGATATAAGATCCAGTTAATTTCAACATCCGCTGGAGGAGAACCAAAACTTCAAAAAGAGTTTGACTTCTCAAGATTCTTTCACACTCGAGCTGGTCAAGAACATGTTCTTATCATAAAAAATGTCAGCAAAGAAGATCAAGGGACGTACTTTTGTCAGGCTGGATCCTCATACAACATGGAGTTCATCAATGGCAGTTTGTTAGTTGTTAACGGTAAAATATGTTTGATCCTTCTTTTTTTTTTAACTATTCCAATCATTGATATTTCTTTTAATAATTCCTTATTTGTGAATCTCACAGATCCTAAAACAAAGCAGATATTCAACAACGTGGAAAAAGGTCCGGGTGTGGAGTTGGTCCAGGAGGGAAACACAGTCAATCTTCAATGTTCAGTTATTTCAAAAACCAAAGAGAATCCTACAGAGTGTGCAAGTGAACACCAAGTATACTGGTACAAAACGACATCAGCATCTGGTCCACAAATCATTCACACAACCAGTTCTAAGTGTGATGTTCAAGAAAAGAGAAGATGTGACTACCATCTGTCAAAAACCATACACAACTCCTCGGATTCTGGCCTTTACTCTTGTGCTGTGCTCTCGTGTGGAGAAATCCTGTTTGGTGAAAGGACTGAAGTACAGATAAGTATGTTTTACAGACCAACATAAATGCAGCACTACTCAAAAGTCTTGGCACCCTTAATTCCTTAAGTTTTCAAAGAAGCCAAATTTCTTGTACTAGTTTTTGTTTAAAAAAAGAAAAAAATCTAAAAGGTTAAGATATTAACAAAAAAAAGTTTCAGAAAGCTGAGAGAACATTTGCTTTTACTCATTGCTGAAATCACTGCATGATGTAGAAATAGTTCTGGCTAAGTTTAAGGCCCGCTCCGGCTGTACAAACGTGATAAAGATCAATACCTTACTCTTTCAATGATGCCTTTGCAAACCCCAGCACATATGCGTGTTAACATTTCCTGCAGCGCTCTACATCAAAGATGTTTCTCAGTAATTCCTTTTCTCTCTTGCGCAACACGTACTTCAATGTCTGTCTTTGATTGTAACTTGCTGCCTTTAACATATAGTCACATTATGAAACCAAAAGGAAACTGATATCTTAACATATTATGCAGCGAAATTCATGAAAGGCTATACGTCAGGGGTCACTAACCTTTTTGAGACTGAGGGACTGAGGGCTATTTCATGGGCACCAAGTGGTATGGAGGGCGCCACAGGACCTGTTTACTAACCCCCCTCACACACACACAAACACAATTTGACGACATCCTTTTGTGTGCCCTATTTCTATTTGCTTAGTTTACACACAAAAACATGCGTGAATTTTCTAGACTCGTATCACAGGAGGGGTCAAACTCAGTTGCAGAGGAGGCCTAAATCCAAAACACACTTTAGGTTGCAGGCCAAACAAGATAAACATTTATTGAACATATATTGCTAAACTTTTACACCTTTAAAACTTTGACGTAACTTTAACTTTTTAAACATAAATATGAATAAAAACAGACAGGAATATTATTCCAGTATAATTAATATATGCTGTCAAAATTACTTTACTCTTTTGTCATTTTCTTAGATCTGAACTCCTGACATCATTTTTAGCAAAAAGTTCATGTCTGCTTGGTGTGTGATGTTCTGTGTGTGTCTTTTGTCCTGTGTGTGTCTCTGGTCCTGTGTGTGTCTCTGGTCCTGTGTGTGTCTTTGGTCCTGTGTGTGTCTTTGGTCCTGTGTGTGTCTTTGGTCCTGTGTGTGTCTCTGGTCCTGTGTGTGTCTTTGGTCCTGTGTGTGTCTTTGGTCCTGTGTGTGTCTTTGGTCCTGTGTGTGTCTCTGGTCCTGTGTGTGTCTCTGGTCCTGTGTGTGTCTTTGGTTCTGTGTTTCTTTGGTCCTGTGTGTGTCTTTGGTCCTGTGTGTGTCTTTGTGAAGCATATCAGAGGGATTTGATTATTTAAAAACCTGTTATTGTTAAAATCATGTTTAGCTCTCTTAAAACATAAAAAACTGAATAACAGAACTCATCACTGGGATTACTCCAAAAATAGTTGGCATTTTTCTAATTTTGTGCAACACCAACAGTAAAAATCCTCCAAAATCCTCAATACTTTCATGAACAAATGATTTATTGTTTATTTATGGTCTGAAAAAGTGCAGCTGTTTTCCAGCCTGAATTACCTGCTGTCTGTATTTAGACGTTACTATCACCAACTAAACAACGTAGAATAAATGTAGATGGAAAATACAGACAAGTATTAAAAATGTCCACAATAGTTAGTGAAGAATGACATTATTAGAATGAGCTGAGTCATTTAAGCCACCCGATGATCCAGGTGTTTCAATGGTCTCCGTGCGCCGTTTTACCTAGCAACCTGCACCCACTACCCCTCCCCTTCTCCTCCTCACCCACACACACACACCTCTTTCTCAAAGGCGGGAGCGCCGATTCGAAAGTTTCAGGCCGTTCCATACTCGGAAATATATTTCAAGATAGCATAACTAAAGTGCCACAATTACTAATAGCAGGCACTGAATCGCCACCCTCTACTATCCAGGCAAGAACCGTTGCACCCGAGTCTCAATTCACTGTCCTCTTATTTAGAAGCAGCCCAACTGGACATGTCAGAACCAGTTCCCCATGCCCCATGCAAAGCACAACCCCGGTTTGTTAAGAACAACACTTACATAAGTTAGCAAACGATTATATCTGTCTGTCTATTTTGAACAAACCCACCACCAGCCAAACAGCATTAACCTCACTTCTACTCACAGCTCCCTCACGTATGGTGAGCGATTTAACACACCCCAGATTCCCCAATTCCCATGAGTCTTAAAAGCTGAAGGCGGGGCTAACCCCCCAGATCGCTACAGTAAAAATTGTTAATAAAATTGTTAATTAATTAAATTTGCTGTATGAGCAGTGCTATTTTTGAAACATTAAATGATATTTACCCTTCCAATCATTTTTTACATTCTGGCTTTAACTGGGATAGTGATCTTTGTGTCTTTTGTGGAAATGATATAGAAACTGTGGAACATCTTTTGTTTGAATGTTTTCATGTAAAAGAGTTTTGGTCTTCTTTTCATAATTGGCTCAAATCCAAAAATATTTAACCCTTTAAATTGGAATACAATTAAAATTTGATTTCAATTAATTGACAAAAATCTGGATTTTCTGATTAATGTACTGATTGTAATTTCAAAGCATTTTATTCATACTTGTAAATTCTTAAAGGTGAAACCTCACATTAATGGATTACTAAACCGTCTCAACCTATTCTCTAAATCTTTACATTACATGAATCATAAGAATCTCCAGACATTGTGTAATTTATTTGATCTATTTAAACTTCTGTTATAGACCCTTATTTTTATTGATTATTTTTTTAAGTTATATTTGTTTTTTTTTTGTCTACCTTTATCTCAGCATTGATATTGTTGTCATTGATGACAGACATGGCGTGATTGTTGAATACTTGCTTCAATTTAAAAAAAAAAATGTTTTGAAGCATTTCCTGCAAGGGGTGCTCGGGGGCGCTTTGGCGCCTGCGGGCACAGGGTTGGTGACCCCTGCTATACGTGATCCTGTACATGTAGGAAAGATAAATGTTTTTAAAGGATGAAACAAAAGGAAGTTTTCATCATTTTACTTTTCCAGGATGTCCTCTTGTGTGATCTAAGACAACAAAAAATTATATCTTGGAGCAAAAGGGATAGTTGAACCCTTGTGCTATCCTATAACCTCACCCTTACATTGACGTGTTCTCCCTACCATGACAAAGGTGGATAAAGGTGGAGAGGATTTCATGTAATCCATGGACACCAGTGAAGATCACAAATCATTGAAGAAAAAAGGTTCAGATTACTGTCTTGTGGGGTGTAATGTTAAAGTGCCTAGAATAGCACAAAAAATCCAGCTCTTTTCAACCATATACAAATAGTAACATAAATGTTGAAAGTGAACAGATGTTTTAAATGTTCCAGTTTTTGATGTGTGTTTCTTTATTTCTGATTCCAGAGGGGGAACTTTGCTGGGATGTTATCACACTTGGGATACTGTTAACCATCAGTGTTTTTATGAATATCATTTTAATTCTTACCAGAAGAAAGAAGCTTTATTGTGTGCAACACACAGGTGAGTTCACGACTTTCACTTATTCAAAAAAAAATGAAAATACGATGCTTTTGAGATAATAGACAAGATAGGATCAGACAACATAATGACTATATTAATTCCACTCCTGTGAAGATAGCTTGTTTAAAAGCTTTACAAAAATGGGACAACACATTACATGCTAAAAATAAAAAGATGCAAAAATCACATGAATGCAAAAAAATCAATCAATCAATACACGATTAAATATATACTTAGTCAAATATGCATAAAAAAGCTGCTGAACTGAACAGCTTAACTACAGTGAGGATAAAAGAATTCACCACTTCCTCCTGCTCATGAAAAACTCCATTTCAAATTTTCTAAAAGCATTTTTGTAAGAAAGAGAAATAGATTTGCTTTACAAGATACACATGCAAAGTGTAATCTAGATCTAAATCTCCATTGGTGCCATTTTATATACATATAATGCATGAAATTCCAGCCAGATCAGTGGTTTTATTGACGTTCTTTTAATCACCTGAAAGGATGTAAATCGTCTCGTTAAATTCAGAAGTTACAATGATGTTTTTACATATTTGTTAGGGAACTTTTATTTAGCAGCTGTGAAAATGCTAAAGAGAAAGGGTCAAGATTGTGACCTTTACCAAATTATGTCATGTCTCTGAGGTCAAAGTGCCTTTTTAAACAACTGGACTCTTTTTTTTCCTTTTACTTCCACAAATAGGAGAAGATTCTAGTCAGGCTGAACAAGATCAACCAGCAGAGGGGCAAGGAGTCAGTTTGGTAATCACATTTTTTTTTTTTGATTAAGTGGAACAAACTGAAAGCTAAATTAAAAATTGTTACTAACAAATGAAGTAACATAAAATTCGAAAAACAAAAAGATATCAGTCATAAACTGTCGTTTTAGATAAGAGGGGAGGGTAAAATAAAAATTAAGGGAAAATTACTTAAAATGACAAGAATAATTCAGATGTGGTGAGAGCACCAATCCTCAGCTTCTGTCAGTTTAGTCCATAAAAAATAAAGAAAAACAGTCTTTATTTCAAAAGTAAGAACACAAACCACTCAGACATTGCTATATGGTGTCTGGAGGTTGATGCTCTCATTCGAAAATCCAAGCTTGGACTTTCCTGTGTGGAGTTTGCATGTTCTCCCTGTGCATGTGTGGGTTTTCCTCCGGTTTCCTCGCAGAGTCCAAAACTAAGCATCTTAGGTCAATTGGTGACTCTAAAATGTCCCAAAGTGTATTTATGAGAATGTGTGGTTGTGTGTGTCTCTGTTGCTCTGTGATGGGTTTATTAGGTTGAAAAAAAACAAGTTCAGGAATATGCAGGTTCAGCTTTGTTTTAGTGGACACATCATCACATTTTGTCACCTCAGTGGGTTATGTAAGTCCAAAAGGCCATGTTGATATAGGTGTGTTTGTTCTCATTGTGCTGCGAGAACTGAACAATTCACTTTGGTAAACCCAGCAGCTTCCAAAGTCTGGAACTCTCCTGCTGTCAATTAGAACTAATGTAGTCTTTTAGATTAAATTACTGTTTTTCTTTGTTTGAGTTTCACAGCACAATGTAAAACCTGTTTCATTTGTTCTTTTATTAGCTTCTGATTACTTTTTGTCAGTTGCATGTGTGATTGCTGCACTGATAGATGATGTTCTTGTGTTGCAGGACAATGAAGAAACCGGAGTAAATTATGTGGCGCTGGAGTTCTCTCGCAAAACAACAAGGCTGAAGAACAACACAGAGTTACTGGATGACTGCATATATTCAAATATGAAATGAAGGCCATTCTGAACATGTAGACTGTATAACATGAACATGATTCATTTAGGGTGTATTCAGACTGGACACGTATAGTTCGCTTAAAGTAAACCAGAGTTCGTTTCCTCTGATAATCTGGAACAAATTTTCAGTCTGAATACAACCAAGCGGACCCTAGTCCAGGACCAGGAAGTGCTCTTGAATCCATCTTTTGAGGTGGTCTCGATTCATTTTTCAATCGGACTGAACTCTGATTTGCCCTGAGTTTCCTCGGTCTGAATAGACTCTGTGTTTAGAGTGGAACAACCGGACCAAAGCAGCCCCCGTAGCTGGGCATGACAGGATGTAAACAGAGTAGGAAGGAATCAACCATGATGATAAGAGCCAGCAACTCATTGAAATGTGGTTAGATGAATGCAGGCTCATCAAAACAACTTTAAACTGGATGCACATTGCATCTCACTGTTTTCCTGACAATCTGTCATAAACACTGACTGTCTTTGTAAAGAGCATAAAAAGATAACAGATATTTCACAAGTGTTGTTCCTGTAATGTTTTGCTCTGTTTGTGAGCGTCTGGCTGTAGTTCAAAGAAAGTGGTGACCTTTGATCATTGACACATTGAGGTGGACTGTATGCATCAAGACTCCCACTGTAGAGCACTTCACACCTGACATTTAGACCTTTATAGGAAGGAGAACAGTCAAGCAGCAGACAGGAAACATGAGGTGTGACAGCCCTAAGCAACACCATTGCCCCCATAATCAAAGCAACAGCACTGTGAACACAAGCAGTCAAGGTTCACAGCATGTTTTTTTGACAGATCGGTTTTTTCTTGTTGCTTTCAGCTCTTGCTAAAAAAATGATGGCTTTCTGCAGTCCAAACATAAAAGTTTTAGTATTTTCTTAGTGGTTTGCTCTTATGGTTTTAAGAAGACAAACTACAACAAACTACTCTTTTATTGTGTTTTGGATGATAGTGTTCTTGCCGACATGCTCGTGTTTTGTTATCGTCAGTCTTGAAAAATGTATCTTCCCCTGTTTGGGGTATTTTTTTCAGCACAACTTCACCCCTGTGACATTACAGGGGTTTTTTTTTGGGTCGATCTGCTATTTTGTAAATCTAATCCAGAAACAAACAAAGAACCTCAATAATTCTCAGGGTTTTTACGGTAGAAATCACTAAATTCTTTACTTTAAACTTAAAATGAAAATATAAACCATAACACAACGACAGGCACACACTTCTAAAACCAGTTGAATTGGACAGTCAGTGCATCTTTAAATGATAGACAGGCCTTTTAAAAATGATGTGTGATTTAGACGTTCTGGAGCGTCTGTCATCTCCTAAGGATTAAGATGTTACCAACTTAGAAAGACACGTTTGATTCGCTTCACCATACACAACCAAGTGTGGTAAATGTAGTTCTTTATATTTGACCCATCGCCTCAGTGTAGTGAACTCAACAGACACCCACAAAGACAAAGGCAGTGAAGAGAACTGATTGTGTGACCGCAGTCATGCCTTCACCTCTACACTTTGTTCTTTCTTCTACTATAACAAGACAAGAGTCGATCGAGCTGCCTCGTTTTTATATATTTGTTCTGGCTTCTAAACATTCATTAAACTTTTCTCTCTTGATTGATCTTTGTTTACTCTGCGTTTGTAAAGGTTTTGTTTGAGTTTTGTATTCTCCCACCTTGGTGTTTTACTTCTATGAATTTGGAGGCAGGAACACCAATGATTACAAAGAAGGGAAACAGCTTTTTTCTCCAGAGCTGCTTCCTTTGCCGCACACTGACTCCCCCCACATACCACCACCCCCATCTAGCTCAACTAACACACTTGATTCAATACGGAAGCATAGTCTGTATAACTCTGCATTTGTATACTTTGAGTACATGTTATTTATGCAGCCTTAATTATTTATACCCTCAACCCCTCCCTCCTCTTTTCATCTGACACCTATGGATCAACATATCCTTTTATATTGTGTTTATACTGTTTTCTTTATTAATGTATTCTACTTAATTGTATTTGACTTCACTTTTTATCATATTTCTATATGTGAGGTATATGCAATACAAACATTTGAAATGACAAAGATCCTTGAATATTTGAATATGTACATTTTTTTATGCTTACCCACAAACATACAACATTTTTTTGTATCTGTAAATTTTTTTATTAGGTCTTAAAATTCACCATTACACACTGCTTTATCTCATATTTTGCCTAAAATACTGTAAATTTAACACTGTAAATATTTGCCTTTTCTGTACTTCTGCGAAGAAACCAAAGCTGACATTCTCTACCTGCACCTGTATGTGTAAAATGACAATGTTTGTTTTAATCTTTGTTTTAATCTTAGGAATGCAGCTCAGCAACAGTGCATAGTGATATTTGACATGTCCTCCATAGTGACAAATGTATGTCTATTTATGTGCAAAAATAATGAAAACCTTTTCATTGTTCAGCAGCATGACACTGCAGGAACGTGTGCTCAAAATTCCACGTCAGCCCATTCTTACCCAAATGGAGCAAATTTATGTTCATCTTGATGTGTGGGCCAGTTTCCCAGGGCGTCTCTCAGGGTGTCAACTTTCAGGTAGCCCATTGTTGATTAATAAAGTTGATTGAAACTCAACTATTTAATTATTTAATTCCCAGCAGACAGGTTTTGACTCTCTTTTGGCTTACCCTACAATTTTTTTTTATTTTTTTTTTTTTTTAAGTTTTAATAAACTGAATTTTAATCGTTTTTGGTTTGCTGCTTTGTTGAGTGCCTGGTCTGTCACCCTCTTTTTACACCTTTTCTGACAGTAACCTGCAAAAGGCAGCATTAAGTTTATTTTTCACAATAATTATTAATGTTTTAAAGGCTGTAAAACTCCTCACTACACACTTTTCTCAAACAGACATGAACATTTTCTCACTTTTTCTCTCTTGTTTCAACTATCAAAGTTTAAATATTTTTAGATAAATAAATCTAGTATCATAGAAAGAAAGCAAAGAAACAGCTTGCGATAAAGGTTTTATGTAAAGTTGGTGAGCTGAATGCATTCTGTACAAGAAACAAGAAGTATATTTATAATCGTCTACTACAGTGTAGAGGCGCACAACACCATACACTCAAAGAAAAGAGAAGCATGCAAATAGCATATACATGTACAAAATTGAACACTATTTTAAAATTTAGAAAAGATAAAAGCTCATTTGTCTATAGCAGTCTCAATACAGTTTGACCCATGGGACAATTGTCATGTAACATCCCTTCATACAGGTTCAAACAGAGCTGCCTGTTTATCTTTTGACAAACACAGAACAACTTACTGACGTGATGGAAACTTGAGCCCTGCTGTGGTTTGACAGTCAAACAGAGGTGTAAATGCAAAGGGCATTTTACTCCTATCAGTCACTGCCTTGATCTCAAGATGCTAACCTGTAGATGCAAAACTATTTGAACTGAAAAGCACAACTGAGTTGTTTGAATAAAACAACAGACGGGATCCGGCACCTGGTCTTATCTGTCTTGTGGTAATACATCCAAAAAATAGTTGCAGAGTTTATAGGTTATTTAGCAGTAGGGGATTACATTTTTTAAAAGCCTGTATTTCACTTATATTTTACTTAAAATATGTTCATATCATTTTATCAAACTTTATATTTGTGTGTGTCAGTTGTCAGTTTTTTTATGTACTGACTTTTGTGTGTCTTGCTGACTTGTCTGCAGTAAAAACTGGCCCTGCACAAACCATCATGTCTCAGTTCATCTGAATAGAATATTTAAATATAAAGCTAAAGATATATTTGAATAAATCAGACTTTTGATTTGTTTGCTTTTGGTCGTCTGCCATCTGATCTAATCACCTCTGGTTGATGTTTCTGTCTGAAAAAAATAATGGTGAATTAAAATATAAACACACAAGCAATGTAAATATCATTTAACAAGAGATTTTAAATAGTTTTTGGCAACTTACCATTAGAAAGGCCTTTGACTCTTTTTTCAGCTTCTTGACTAAATAAATTAAGAAAACTATAATTATGTGACTGACGAACAAAGCAGCAGTTAAAAACTTTATGACCACTTCTTGCATCCTTGAAGTCCAAATGTTTGCTGCAGATTTAAAGGAAAGAAAACAACTGTAACCAACAATGACAAAGAACATCAACTTGTTTTGCCACACGCATTACCAAATAGCAAATAGAAGTTTCATAAAACAGATGCTTTTACCTCCAGGGTTGATTTGAGATGTATCCACTGATGTTTTGTCTTTACATTTGGGAACTGCACAGTAATATGTCCAACCATCAGAAGAAATAAAGTCGTTTGAAAAGGGCACACATTTTGTTACAACACTTCCTTCGGAGGTGTTCTCCTCTTGATTTGCTTTATTATTTTCAGTGTTATTTGGGTGTGACTCACTAAAATCAACACTGAAACAGAACGCACTTTCATTGGATGGACATGGATTCCTTAAGGATTTGTGAGGAACTGAACATTGCAAAGTCAGCGAATTTCTCGGTCAAACAGGAATAGATGGAGTAGATGGAGAGGCTTCTGTCACAGCAGGTTTCGCAGTGTCTGGATTAAGGTGACAAAAAGTAAAAAATTGGTAAATACTCACACACACACATACACACCTAGGCAAGGAAAGGCAAGGCAAGTTTATTTGTATAGCACAATTCGTACACAAAGTAATTCAAGGTGCTACACAAAACAGTCAAGGTGCTACACACCTACACACACACACACACACGGCCACTTCGGTCACACAGCAGGATCTGGGATAAGATATCAAAAATAAAATAACAACTTTAAAAATATGAACATGAGACTGAAATAATAGTTAAAAACTGTACTAGCTACTTTCAAATAGCAATTTCAGAAAGTATATATTTTTAAATTCATGGTTTTTAAAAAAAGAATCAAATCTTTTTTGTGTACTCACCTTCAACTCTCAAGTATGTCACATTAAAAGACAGAAGATTTCCATTTTTTTTCCTCATACAAACGTAAAGTCCAGTATCGTTTAGCTGTGCTTTTGATATTTTTAGTTCAAACGATCCAGGTTCTGGATTCACTTCAACATGAGGAGTATGACTTTCAGTTTTTTCAAGATTTTCTGGAGGATTATCAGAAACTATTCTCATCCATACAAGCTCTCCTGCAGACCCGCGTGAACAGCTTAACTTCACATGATCTCCAACTTTCACAGCCTTTGTCTCATAGAATAAATCATTAGCACAACCTAGAAAAAGATCAAGCAGAGACAAAAGAGAGCATAATCTTTTAAAAAGGATGTACTTAATATTATCAAAAAACTCATATATTAGTTTAAAATCTGCTGTATGGATTTAATCTAACTGTTGTACTTACACTCAATTCCAAACACCAACAGTAAATATAATATAATCATCATATTTATTATTCTGCTGAAGTGTGTATTCACTGATGCCTTTATAGAAGAAAGTAGACGGCGTCAAAGTCCTCTGATTGGCTTCCAATTTTTACCCATTTACCGCACCGGAAAAGTGATGAGCTGTAGTTCCAAACTTACACTTGATGTGCCGTCTGAGGTAAATCTGTCATTTTACATTTCTGTCACTGTGGTTTTTAGAAACGGAAACTTCTCTAATCAAAATAGTGCTTGTGAAGTAACCCAACCGTGTTGTTTTTTTTATGAAATTGCAAACAATGCTAAACTGTCTCATGTTGACACAAAAGACAGTGGCGTGTGGTGAGGGTTGTGGCTGATGAGGCCGTTTAGAGTTAGACATATATAGTTGTGAGCGCTGTTCCAGCCAGGATGCCTCTGCTCCTGCATCCTTCGCTCCTGCAGGACCTCCTGGAAGTATTTGTCCTCCTCCTCAGGAGCAAGAGACGTCCACTGTGCAGAGAGGACATGCCGTCAGCTGCTGAACAAACATCAGGAAGGTCTTTCTGAAGATCTCACCCTTTTGCCCAGGGCTTTGTTTGAGCGTTTTTTTTTTTTTTTATATTGAGCTCAGCTTTGGCCTTTGCCCTCTGCTCTCTTCATGGAGCACAAAGGTATTGGGAGGCTTTTTGATGTCTTCAACCTTTCTGCAAACAAACAGAACAGGAGGTAAATGCTGACATACTCCCTCTGTTGCAATCTGACTCCAGATTTAAAGCTGCAGAGGAAACTCCTGCAAGCAACAGGAGCTCATGAGAAGCAGCAGAACCCTGAAGGACCTTCTCTGCCGTGTAAGGAGCAAGCATATTGTAGACCGGATACAGGGTGAGCAATGGAGCATTGGCCTCCTGCATGCTACATGTCACATGTCGATGTTGCTGATCAGAGCTCAGACTGGCTAGAAGCTCTGAATAATGTTCAGTGTCTGCATGAGAGAGCAGTGGTGGAGGCTGTTCCTGCCCTCTGCTCTTACCCATCACTGTACCTGTGTGCTTCCAGGAGCCGGGGAAGTGCACTACATAATGTAAGGCAAGGCTGAGCTGGAGAGTTCTGCAGGTGGTTCTGCAACCAACTCAGCCTCGATAATCTCCAACAATGTGCAGACTATCTCCTCCCATTCCATCCCCTCTATGACCCGCTCAAACTCATCACAGACTTTATTGAAAGACATATTAGCCATTCTGGTTCTGTGGCAAACAGTCATGCACAGCTGCTTTCAGTCTGTCACACCTTTTCAGTAGAAATCAATCAAATTTTGCAGGTTCAAACCTTCTCTGAGCTCCTGTGAGGCTTTCATGAACATCTTCTAGCATAATCATCCAGATTAAAAAAGTAAAAAGCTTCAGTGGATAAACAGAAAGTAGAAATTTAGATTCAGTGATCCACGAGTGGAAGAAGTGACCAATTTTTGACCAAATGAGGTGGATTCATATTGTCTTCAAGTTTTTTTTACCTTGCAAAGTAAATAACAAAAAGAAGTTTTGCATCTGTGAACAAACATCTGTGGATTTGTAATAAAAATTGCGGGTGTCAAATTTTTATGTTCTTTTGAAATATCAATTGGTTCTTTGGTAAAGATCTTTGACTGAAAAAATGTGTCATTTAAAAAAAAAAGAAGTCTCTAAAGAAACCCTCTCTGGACGCAGAAGTGCTTGCCAACTACAGGCCTATTTCCAACCTTCCTTTTCAAAGGTACTGGAGAAGATAGTCGCTTCACAGCTGCAAAACCATTTAAAGCAAAACAACCATTTTGAAAAGTTCCAGTCCAGTTTTCGATCAGCCCATAGCACGGAAACTGCTCTGCTTAGGGTGACGAATGATCTGCTGATGGCAGCTGATTCAGGATCACCATCTCTTCTTGTTCTTCTGGACCTGACAGCAGCTTTTGATACAGTGGACCACACTGTCCTTCAGCATCGCCTCAAAGACACTGTAGGACTGTCAGCAGATGTGCTGCAGTGGTTCCGATCATATCTGACTGACAGAACTGAATATGTGCTCATGGGAGGATGCAAGTCCAGACCGCTCCCTGTTACATGTGGTGTCCCGCAGGGGTCAGTTCTCGGCCCTATTCTCTTCCTAATTTACATGCTTCCCCTTGGACGTGTCATCAGTAAACATGGGTTGTCCTTCCATTGTTATGCTGACGACACACAGATCTACATAAAAACTGCTCCAAACTCCACTGCAGCTCCATCCCATCTCACTGCATGCCTTGAGGAGATAAAGGCATGGATGAACAGCAATTTCATACAGTTAAACAGCAGCAAAACCGAGGCACTCCTTGTTGGCACCCCCCAGCAGATTAATTCCTCCTCAATATCCCAGTTCACTTTCGATAGTCAGATCATCGTTTTGTCCTCCTCAGTCACCAACATAGGAGTACAGTTCGACCCTCAGTTAAACTTTAACAACCGGATCTATACAAGACCTCATTCCACCACCTACGAAACATCTCAAAACTCCGGCCCCTTCTATCACTTCCCGACACAGAAACACTTGTCCATGCCTTTATCTCCTCAAGGCTGGACTACTGCAACTCCCTTTTTTCTGGCATTCCCAACAAAAACATAAAAAAAACTTCAGTACATCCAAAACCAGAATCCTAAAAGGAGTCAGGAAATATGAACACATCACCCCCATCCTGAAATCGCTGCACTGGCTTCCTGTTTCATCCCGGATTGAATCCAAACTTCTAATCATCACCTACAAAAGCATGACCGGTCAGGCACCACCATACCTCCAGGAACTCCTCATTCCCCAGAAACATACCCGTACCCTCCGTTCATCAGGCAGCTGCCTTCTTCAGGTCCCCCCCACCAGGCTCCGCACGATGGGAGACAGAGCATTCTGTTCTGCTGCGCCAAGGCTTTGGAACTCCCTTCCTATCAATCTCAGAACATCACAGACCCTAAACTCTTTTAAAGCCCTTTTAAAGACATTTCTATTTAAAAAAAACCTATGACTGCTGATAGTTTCATTTTTTTTGCTTGTTAAGTGCTACTTTTATAGTTTTAGGTTAGTTTTGTATTAAAATGTGCACATTCTTTTTAATCGAGTTTTATTCATATCTTGTAGCACTTTGAGGTTTCATTTAATGAAAAGTGCATTATAAATAAAATGTATTATTATTATTATTATTATTATTATTATTATTATTATTATTATTACATCTTATATTTAACTGTGTTCTACATAAAGTGTCACGGTTTTAGGCTTTTCTGCTTTTGTATTCAAGTTGTTTTTTGTTCTGTGATGTTTTTGAGTTAACTTCCTGTTTTATTTTGTAGTAATTCCTGTTTTGTTGTTGGTTTCGAGTTTTACCCTTCCCCATCTGTCCTGAGTGTTTCCACCTGTGTCTCGTTTGTCTGCATGTATTTAAGTCTTGTCATTCCCTTCCTCCTGTTCTGGTCCATATTGTGTTGTTCCCCGGTTTAGAGTGTTTCGAGTTTCTAGCCTGCCGTATGCAGTGGTTTTGGTTTTGAGTCATTAGTTTTGTTCATTGAAGCTCCTGCCTCCTCTCCTTCTCTGCGCCGGGGTGCTTTCCTCATCCCCCCCGCCGTAACATAAAGATGAGCAAAGGCATTCTTTTTGCACCCTAATGGTTGGAAATGTAAAAAAGACACACAAAAACGCATGAAATAGGAAATTAAGCAAGTAATGATTTAATGTTCATATATCTATATACATTATTTTATATTCAAAATGTACAGTACACAACACTTTAGCAAATAATTTTTAAGGAAAAAGACTGTGTGAACATTTTTCAGATTGACCACATTAACAGTTTTTTTTTTTTTTTATGTGTATCTTTTCTCAAACTACTCTGCAACTGACAGGCCCTAATTTGTTTATTATTGTTTTATCTGGTCCCTCCCTCCTAACTTTATTTAAACCTTATCAAGGACTTTCGAAAGAGAAGATGTGACCCAGATTAAGATACCATATGACCTCATGAATACAATCAAATGTTTTTAGTGAAGCAGAAATATATGCAGAAAACTCTGGGCCTGCAAAATCTGAGAGGTAAATGGTGATTTCTCCACAACATTCCAATTTTTATTCTTTTTTAAATTTTTATTTTATGAGCTGAAACTCACTACAATTGTAGATATTTATTGTCCTGCTCCTTAATATTACAATATTTCACCTACTGTTTTGAAATTTGGGGGAATAATTATAAGGACTCACTACATCCTCTCATTTTACTTCAAAATCGAGCCATTCATTTTGCACATAAAGCCAGATATCTGGACCATACAAACAATTTATTTTATCAGTCCAGACTTTTAAACTGTATGACCTTTTTGATTTTTACACCGCACAACTTCTACACAGAGTGTTATTTACAATAATGATTACCGAAATGTTTCAATTACAATCAATAAGCGATTGATTTTTTTACTTGATCTGCAATGTACAGCAATGAAATCTGGATTAATTTGAAAATTGTATTCTGATTGTAATCAATGAATATTACATGTCTATAACATGATGTGTGATTCTTGTTACTCTTTACTGAAATAATAAATAAATGTTTCCTGAGGATAATTAATCATTTATAAACACTCGATTTTGTTGCTTGAAGAAAATCTGCACCTAAGCTGATCAGAAGTTTCTGTTTCTGATTATTCTCTCTTATTTCAGGTTTTGTAACAAGGGCAGCTGTAGGGCAGTCAACCTCTGATTGGAAGATTGCAGGCTCCTTTCCCAAACGTGCCTGTGTCCTTGGGCAAGACACGGAACCCCACATTGCCTCTGATGGTTATAAGTTGGCACCAGTGTTAGCCAGCGTAGTCGCCATCAGTGTGAATATGTGTGTGAACACATACATTGGGGCAAAAAAGTATTTAGTCAGCCACAAACTGCAAGTTGTACCACTTAAAAAGACAAAAGAGGCCTGTAATTTTCGTACAGGTATACCTTAACAATGAATGACAAAATGAGGGGAAAATATCCCCAAAATTCACATTGTCTGATTTTAAAAACATTTATTTTTAAATTATGGTGGAAATAAGTATATGGTTTTTACAGGGCTCTAACAGACCTGTAACAAAACACCTGTCCACAACCTTAAATAGTCACACTCCAAATTCTGATATGGCTAAGACCAAAGAGCTGTCTTAGGACACCAGAAACCAAATTATTGACCTGCACCAGGCTGGGAAGACTGAACCTGCAAAAGGTAAGCAGCTTGGTGTGAAGAAATCATCTGTGAGTGCAATTACTGGGAAATGGAAGACATACAAGACCACTGATAATCTCCCACTGTCTGGGGCTTCCCACCAAGATCTCAGCCCGTGACTTGTTTGACGGGGGAAAGAATGCTATGTTGCATTCAAAGAACAACATACCTACTGTAAAGCATGGAGGTGGAAACACCATGCTGTGGGGCTGTTTTTCAGCAAAGGGACCAGGATGACTAATCCGTGTGAAAGAAAGAATGAATGGAATGAATGTATCATCAGATTTTGAGTCTAAACCTCCTTCCACCAGCAAAGGAATTGAAGATGATGGCTGGTGACTGATGACTGAAAATGGCTGGGTCTTTCAGCATGACAGCAATCCCAAACACACTGCCTGAAGGAGTGACTTCGTATAAAGCATTTTAAGGTCCTGGAATGGTCTAGTCCGGGCATCGTCAAATGGTGGACCGCGGTCCTTGTCCGGACCGAGTGACGAGTCTGCCCGGACCGGATTTGATATTAATAAAAATATAAATCATTTGTTCAGGCGCAGCTAATCTAGTAATTATGACAGGCTGGTCATCAATAGCCAAGCCAATCAAATCGATTGTTTACCTTTCAGCAACAGCGAGTGTGAGAGAGAGATAGAGAGGAGATGAGAGAAAATGGCTTGCTCAAATATGAGAAAAGTAGATGCTGAAAACCGAACTTTTAAAGATGAATGGACGGACAAATACTTGTTTAATCTGCCTGCAGCCAGTTCTAAACCTTTGTGTCTCATATGCTGTGAAAATGTGGTGTTAATCAAAGTGGCAACGTTAAGCGTCACTATGAGACCAAACACGGGTCGTTTGAGGAAATGTACCCGCAGAAGTCCGCAGTGAGGGCAAGTAAAATCATCGAATTGAAAGCACAGTATGACAGGTCTACTCGTGTCATCACGCATGCAGTTACCGGGCAGCAACGTGCAAATGAGTGTTCGTTAAAGATCGCGTGGATTTTGGTGCAACACAAGAAAGCATTCAGCGATGTGACAGTTGTAAAGGAGCGCTTAAATGCGGTTGCAGAAACAGCTGGCAGGACAGTTACATGGCCATTTCTCTCACTAGGAAAGAAAGATTGAAAGGGAGTAAGGAAAGGTTGAAAAGAGAGATAAAAAAGGGAGCTGCTCAAAGTTCTGCACTTTTTGTATGCAGTAAATTTTGCCCTGTTCTATTTAACTTGAAAAGTTTCCTGTGTTATTTTATTTAAAATGTAGTTCATGTTTTAAAAAGGTGGCAGCTCAAATGTCTTTTTTGATTTTTTTTTCTTGAAGATTAAAAGCACTTTTATTTAATTCAAAAGATTCTGAAGTGTTTACATTACTTGAAGTAGACCCTAAGTTCAGGCTGGTCAAAGCTGTGTTTGTACTTTTTATTTATTTTATTCAGAATAATTTCAGTGTCTGTACTACAGTATTGTTTTCCATTCAAGTGCCATACAAGTTCAGACTTTTCGGTATGTTAAAAGCATATTACTTTGAAAACACTTGAAATAATAATAAATTTATAGAAATGTATGTGCGTTATTGATTTTATTAACATCAGGGTAAATTATGTTAAGTGACAACATAAGATCCGGACCTTTGCTGGGAGAAAATATTAGTAACTGGACCTTTTTGAATTTTAATTGAATACCCCTGGTCTAGTCAGTCTCCAGATCTCAACCCCATAGAAAATATTTGGAGAGAGTTGAAAGTCCGTGTTGCCCAGCACAGCCCCAAAACATCACTGCTCTAGAGGAGATCTGCATGGAGGGATGGATGAGGGATTACAGCATGGTTTGTGAAAAACCTTGCGAAGACTTAAAGAAAAAAATTAACTGTTGTCATTGCCAACAGAGGGTCTATAACAAAGTATTGAGTTGAACTTTTGTATTGACCAAAATTTTTTCCTACCGTAAAATTACATACATTCTTTAAAAATCAGACGATGTGATTTTATGGATTGTTTTTCTCATTTTATGTCTCATAGTTGAGGTATACCTATGATGAAAATCACAGGCCTCTCTCAATTTTTTAAGTGGGAGAACTTCCAAAATTGGTGGCAAATACTTTTTTCCCCCACTATACCTTTTATTAAATCATCGACTTTTCTTTAAAGCCCCAATGTTTATTTGTAGTTTAGGTGATTTATTGACAGCTTAAACATTTTAAGAAGTTAACTGTTTATATCACAAACATTTGAACAAAAAATGTGCAATGTAAAACAGAAGAGTAAATGACAAAACTATTAACAAACAATAAAATAATTAATTTAAAGTTGTTGGTTTTTTTTATAATGTCACGCATTAATGTGTGCAACGTTTTGCATTATTGTGTGTTTTTTTTACAGATCAGTGTGTTGTAGTTGTGAGTCTTAGTCACTTCAAAAAATTACAAAGACATGGAGCAACAAGTGAGTGTGTGTTTGTGTTAGCTGAGGTCTGTGTGAGCAAATGGTAGAAATTACCAGCGGACCTGAATGCAGCAATAGTAAATGAAAGCGCATAAGTGACACAATAAAGTCAGAATCAAATGTTTGATCCAATTCTGGGATGGATGTTTGTGGTAGCCAGGTGGAGGGGATGTAGACACTCAAAAGTCATGGTTGTGAGTTTGAGCCCCCTGTCAGAGATCATGAACAATGCCTCACCTGCCAAAAGGCCGAGTGAACTTCTTTTCTACCCACCAAATTAAAGTTTTAACCTCATTTTTCAGGTGGGCTGCAAATCTGCATCACGACTTAAAGCCTATGGACACTTGAGTATATAGTTTCTTCACTTTGGTCTTGTCTGACTCTTTTTTTTGTCTTCCTTGTTTTTCTCCCAGTAAAAACTGGGGCTGCATAAACCAGCATGTCTTCATTTTCCTAAGGAGATTCAAATTTGAGAGGTATCAGCAAAGCCATTTGTAAAAAAATGCAAGTCTTGAATCTTTGTCTTTGTTTTTTTTTTGTTTTTTTTTTTACAATTGTTGTTTTTACTTGCCTGCTGGTTCTCCTGATCACCGCGGGCTGATGTTAATATTTGCTGAGGACCTGTTGTTGAAATAAAATTAAAAGACATGATTAGTGTAAATGTAGTTTTGCAAGACAGTAAAATTGATCTGTTAAGTAACTTACCATCAGAGGACTCGTTTGATTCTGTCTTCAGCTTTTTAACCAAATACAACAGGAAAACTATAACTATTTGACTGATGACCAAAGCAGCAGTTAAACAGTTACTAACTGTTTCATCCTTTGAAGTTGAACCGGCTACTGGATTTGAGAGGAAGAAAACAGTAACCACTGATTAGAGCTAACTTCTTTGAACGTGATATCAATTATTAGTAAATAGAACAAATGTCTCTTACTCTGATAGGTAAAACGTGTATTTTT